>SWDC01000150.1:2454398-3054398 GCA_004919715.1 Linderniella brevidens | reverse complement strand
ATTGATGTCTACTTAGCTCCGTTGATTGAAGATCTGAAAGCACTATTGTATGAAGGCCTTGAGGCGTACGACGCATACATCAAATCAAGTTTTACGGAAATCTGTACCATTAATGATTTTCCAACTTACGGAAATCTGTCTGAAGGGCAAGAAAACATATCTAATTTGTGGGTATAATACAGATAACATGTGGTATAGCAACTGCAGGAAACATGTCTACATGTGCCATCGAAAATTCTTGCCACGTACCCATGAATATCAGAAGAAGAAAAACGCGCTACCGCTATTAACGAGAAGATCGAGAGTTCAAAGGCTACGTTACCATTGAAAGGTACATGATGATTGAGCGATATTGTCTAAAACATCAATGCTCAGTTTTGTAAGAAGTGCAAGCCATCGAAAGACGGTAATGTCTAGAAAAAACGGTCAATATTCTGGGATCTCCTGTATTGGGAGACTCTTGACGAGACATTGCATCGATGTGATGCATGTGGGGAAAAATGTCTGTGATAGTATCATGGGTGACCTTTTAAACCGGTAAGACGAAAGATGGGCTTTAAGCCCGACAAGACATGGTTGAACTTGGAATAAGGCTTGAGCCAGCACCGAACGAAAAAAGAAAGAGGATTGTTCTTCCTCAGGCTTGCTTCACACTTAGTAGGGCTGGGAAGTAGTTTTTGTGAATACCTTAAAGGAATTAATGTCTCCTTTGGATGTGCGAGTAACGTAAGAAGGTATATCTCATTGAAGGATATGGAGCTAGTGAGGTACAAATCTCATGAGTGTCATTCATTGATGCAACATCTATTGCCGATCGCTATTCGTGGTATAATTCCGAAGCACGTTCGTCAATGCATTTCAAAACTATGCTTCTTTTTCAACGCAATATGCAATAAAGTTCTTGATCCCGAGTTGCTAGATGAGCTATAAGCCGATGTCGTGATTACATTTTGACGGTTTTAAATGTTTTTCCCTCTATCTTTCTTCGATATCATGGTACATCTCATCATTCATTTAGCGCGCGAAATTAAGATATGTGGTCCGATGTACATGAGATATATGTATCCTTTGAACGATATATGAAGATCCTCAGGGATATGTTAGAAATCGGTATCGCCCAGAGGGTAGCATCGTTGAAGGATCAACGACATAGGAATATGTTGAGTTTTGCACTTCATATTTGTCAAATGTGAACGCGATAAGGGTGTCTAATTCTCGCCACGATGGACTATTGTGAGGCAAACTATTGACGAAGCCAGTGTTCAAGATAATATCTCGAGAATTATGGGAGTCAGCGAATTTCTATGTGTTGCGACATATTTCAGAAGTTCACCTGTTCATGGAGGAACACATGACTACCTTACGATGCGAACAACCCACGAAAATGGAGCTATGATACATAAAGGAGCATAGCTGATTATTTCAAATTTGGTTCAAAACGAGAAGACTCTATCAAAAGTCGGCTTAGATTGCAGTCAAATGATTAAGCGGCTAGTCTAGAGACCTTAATGGAATGTCTTGAAATACGATGAATATCATATTATTGGGTATGCTTTTTACACTAAGAGGCGATACGCTAGGAGGGAGTCGCAGAACAATGGGGTCACATTAGTGGCGTTTTCCAGAGAAGTCTCCCGTGGAAAAGGTGCTTAAGTGACGAGTAATACAAGTTCGTACTATGGATTTATCAAAGAAATATGAGAACTCTCATACAAAAACGTTGCAAAATTTATCTTACTTCGATGCCAATAGATAGATAACCGACAAGGCGTTCACATTGATCCTGAATTTGGCTTTACGATTATTGACTTATCTAAGTTGGCCATGTCAATGGCGCTTTCATTATCACAAACCAAGCCAAACAAATATTGCACGTCCAACATCCAGCTAATAAGGAATGTCACATAGTTCTTCAAGGAAAAAACTGTTGTTGGAATCAGTGATGTGATTGACGAAGAAGAATATGCTAATAGTTATGACAAATACTCATTTCCAACCGGCGTGCAACACGTCCTTAGTGCGGAAGATGATATAACATTCAGTATGTATATTGTTCCGGATCACAACGAAGGAATGTATTATTGACATATTCAATTTTTGTAAGTCTAATATTATAGAAAGTTTGTTACTACTTCATTATTGTTTCTTATCGTTATAGTGATAAGTTAATTTTTTTTTATTCTTGTATATTTCAGGTGCATATATCTTCATTGCGAGATGTCTTCAAATCCTCCCTCATCTACCTCAGTTGGTATCGACTCAAGCGAGTCGAATAGGCGTACAAGAGGCCCCTATAATATGAAGAATCTACGACATGTTGGATTATGACTCCAAAGTCTGCATCCTCGAATTCGACGGAAACGGAGACTGCATCTGCCCCGATCGTGACGCGAGGGCTAAATTTAGCAATTGCATCGGTGTGGTAGTAAGATCACAAGTAGCCAATTTTAGCACGGATTGGAGCCACATCGACCTGGGACTCAAGGAGGCGTTGTGGGAAAACGTAAGGTGTGTAGAGATATTAAGATGTGTCTGTTATTTTATTATTATATATTTTGACATCGTACGTGGAGGTTGTCTGACGATCCCTTTATAAAAAGAAGAGACGTTAAGAAGGCCGGGGAGCTTCGAAAAAATTAGAAGCATGAATACAACCTGAAGGAGAAGGATAAGGGGCCAAGTTTGGCAAACGAGTTGAGCAACTCAATCATGAGGGAGTAGAGGCGTGGAGGATCCGCAGGGATTCAACTCAGTTTCAGGTAAAACATGATACACCTCGAATTTCTTTATACTATTTTGATCTAATTGTGTTAAATAAAGTTTAGTCGATTGTATTTCAAGAAAGGACATTGATTAACTCGGAAAGACTTATGTATATGATGCATGCTGGTGAGACAAGAAAGTTATGTTCCATTAACATTAGCGTGTATGCATATATGCAGATGCTTGTTAGGGAAGAAGTTCATTGAACTTAACCCGATGAAAATTCTTAACTAGAAAATTATATGTTGAATAAGAATTTTTTGCGATAGTACATGACTAGTTCTCTGACTTGAGGCACGATAGTAATCTTGTGCACAGTATGCTTTACTTTAATATATCTTTTGATTACTAGTAATCACAAAGGGAGATGTTGGGTATTGTATTTGTGTGTATGGAGATCTGTCTGTGGCCAACATAGAATTCGAAACTTATATTAGAATAATTGAATTTCCTATGCTTTTCATAGTTTATGATTCAAAGTCCTTGGCCAAAGCATGATGAATAGAGATTCATAAAATAATCATTTAAACTTAAAATGAAATCATAGTTATTAGATCAATTGGGATTCGACTTATAAATTCTATGCCCATGGTCTAATCGGGAAATTAGTTGTCGGAAAGATTTACGTGTATGCACTTGCAATTGAAAAGGTTTGCTCGCTATTTCACTTAACACTATGTGACCATGCTACTTGCTAGGTGTTCCCATGGTCTGTGGATTCTTGAGATTAAAACGTTATTTTAGTTATTTACAAGGAGTTGTAAATCCACTACTAGTGTTAATCGTGCCTAAAAGGATCACACAAAGTTTTGGAGAATGACAATATGAAATTGATATTTCCAAAAGTTGGATTAAGTTTTAATTCAATTGTTGAACTAAATAAATATATATATATATATAACTAGATAATATGATTATTTAATTAAAGGAATAAAATAATCAATAGAGTTAGATTAATTGAGTTTTGAATATATTTTTTTGAGGCCCAATGAAAGAACACGTAATAATATACTTTGACTAAGTAGATGAAAAGTTTCTAATGTCTTTGCATTATTATTTTAAATGCTAATTAAGTAATAGTGATTAATTTCCTACTAAAGAGAGGAACGGTTTTGACTAAATGAAATTTAATAGTGCATAGTGGAAAAAACGTTTTCAACTAAGCATGTCGAACGTTTCTAGTCCAAACGATTATTTTGATATAAAGAGCATTCAAAATGAAAATTATTTCTCAATGAGAGTGAAAATTATTTCTCAATGAGAGTGAATGATGGAACGGTTATGACTTTGTGCATGTAAAATTGTTTTACATACACTTATATATAGATCTAGCTTAAAACTGTTTTAAGAAGTGAAGATAACCATGTGAGAAATGGTTTTGGGAAACCAACAGAGCATATTGCATCATCATCCCACTCTATCTCATTTTCGACGTGTGCTCACCGGAAGAAAACGTTTCTTCTGGTAATTCTTTTTCGTTCCTAAGTATCGATTTAACATTCAGATTAGTTTCTGCTAGCGAAGAGATCATCCCGGTGTCATCCAAAACGGTGCATTCGATTATAGGGGAGACATTTGGATTCCTACGGCGAGCGTACGAGACCGGTGATACCTATGACGAACGTAAGAAGACGGTGGTAGCCGCATACCAGGAATTGATTCCCTCTCATTCATCGCTAAAGAACCTAAGGAATAGTTATATATATTTCAAACCCCAATTATACAAAATTTGTACCACGTACGTTATTTTAAAATGGTGTCGATCCGTTATACTCGCTAGATGGACCGAAGGGGTCGCATTTATACGGTAAATGCGCATTTTCGTTTAAAACTCTTTGCTGCGCATCGCCCCGAGCGGCCTAGCAAACCAAACAGTGGTATCAGAGCCACGGGTTAAGCACCTTTAAAATCAGATTTTGCGTCGTCGATGTTTATGTGATAAACATATATTTAATTTGTGAAATTGTTTTTTTAAACGCATGAGATAAAAATGCTTTATTTGGTTTAATTTTGGAATCACAAGAAAATAGTTTTCTTGTTGCATGCATCAAAAGGGTTTTGATTCTTGTTGAAACCTCATACGTGAGTGGCTGGAGAGTAATCGGTGCTCAAATGACAAAGTTGATTCCTTGGATACAATTCGGTCCCAACAAAACGCGGGTGCGTTAATGAACTAATTGACATTTTTTTTATGACCGTTCTTCTTTTCAACAAATAATAAAAAAAAATATTTTTATTTCCAAAATTTATCCAAGCACAGAATTGGTGAATTATGTGTTTTAAGTTCATGAGATAGAATGTTTAGCATGTTTTATTTGGGCATGATTATTCCATCGTTTTTTGCATACGATGCATGTTAGATTTATTATTATTATTGCTTCCGCTTCATATGATGAATATTGCATGAAGTTGATGAGGTCTTTAAAAGAAACCCTAAGTTTGTGAAACTTTAAAGGGACTTATTTTATTAAGTTCCATATCAAATTAAAATGGATAAAAATAGCTAGAGACCTAGTACTCCATGCCTTCCATCAAAGATAGATGACATGACGATGCTACCGTGCTTGGTTACTGACCATGAGTCGTGGAGTTATCTTGTGCGAAAAGCTGTCTCTACCAAACATATAGATGCTCGTGAGGTGGACGCGTTTGCGTTGGCCACGAGTAGTGGGACGTATTTGATGCGCCATATACACGAAGGTTTGATGGGTTTAATTTGACTCTTAGTACTATATGGGCTCATAAAATTGAGGTATATAGGAAACGTGAGGCAAAATAATCTTGAAGTTTGTATGTCGATACAATTGTCAAAGAGCTGACTACCAATTTAAATTTTTCATGGGCTCATTGAGGTGTGGATTATTTTTATTGGACTTCAAGCCCACTATGAAAATAAGATTTTCAAAATATTTCTGGTGTTTATAAAATAATGGGAGCAATTTAATATAAAAGACCGCATATTAAATCGATGTGTTTTCTATAGTTTGTTCATTTTCTGCTTCTTTTATTCTTATAGATTTGTCTACTATAGAATGGCTAAAATTCAATCGCAAATATTCTTGAGCAAAACAAGTTGACTGGTCCAAATTTTGTTGATTGGGTGAGAAACCTCAAGATTGTCTTTCAATTTGAAAAGAGAGAATATGTGCTTACCTTAGCCCCTCTCCTTGCTCCTGATGATGTGACGTCAGAAGAGTATGGGGAGTATCTTCGTCATAGTGATGACAATCTCCAGGCTCGGTGCTACATGCTAGCATCTATGTCGATGAGCTGCAGAGTCAGCATGAGGCATTTGATAATGCTAAGGAGATTCTTTCCCACCTACAAGAGTTGTATGGTGAGAGAAATAGGCAAATGAGATATCAGATATCAAAAGAGCTTTTCAGGTGTTGTATGACAGAGGGCTCTTCAGTCCAAGACCATGGGCTGAAGATGATAGGCCTCATCGAAAAGTTTATGTCCGTTGGAGTCGTTATGGATAATGAGCTCCTTGTGGACCTTGTCTTGCAATCTCTGTCTCTCTCATTCGATAGCTTCATTGTTAACATTAACATGCACCCCATGGAGACTATTCTCCCCGAGTTGGTGAACATGTTAAAGACGGCTGGATCCAAGATTAAGAAGAATAAGCCGGTGCTTCTGGTTGGGTCTACTTCTAAGAAAAAAAAGTGGAATGGAAAGGTTCCCGTCAAGCCCAACAAGAAGGCAAAGGGCAACGAGGCTAAGGGAAAAGGAAAGCAAAATGTTAATTCTCAGGCCGAGCACAATTGTTTTCATTGTGGCAAAACGAGGCATTGGAAGAGGAACTGCAAGGATTATTTTGCGAGCCTGAAACGTTCGGGCATGCATTTTGTTAAAGTTAACTTATCAGTTAACGATACTTCTTGGGTATTAGATACCGGTTATGGCTCACATATCTGTAATGATGTACATATAATGGCAAGAAGCATGAAGCTGGACAACAAGGAAATGGTCCTTATGATGGACAATGGATCAAGAGTTACTGCAGTAGCTATAGGGTTGGTTTATGTTTGAACAATTGCATTTATGTTCCGAATATTATTCGTAATATCAAGAGAAGGTTTTAAGTTTATTATTGAGAGTGGAAGTTGTTCCATTTTCAAGGATAATGCTTTTATCTATTCTAGTTGTTTGACAAATTGTTTATACACCATTACACATGAAAGCCCCATTCTCGCAATTCAACAAAATAAAAGAAAATTAGATAATAATAGTTCATTCACACTTTGGCATGCTAGATTGGGTCATATCTCTGAGAAAAGAATTCACAGGCTTGGGAAAACACTCGACCTTAGGGGAGATGATAAGTTGCCTACATGTAAGTCATGTCTTAAAGGGAAAATGACCAAATCTCCATTTTCTGGTAAAGTGGAGCGAACCAAAGGCCTGTTGGATTTGATTCATATAGTTGTTTGTGGATCACTAAGTGTTAGTGCGAGAGGGAACTATCACTACTTCATAATATTTACCGACGATTTTCTAGAGATGGTTATGTATACCTTATGAGGTATAAATTTGAAGCATTTGAAAAGTTCAAAGAATTTAGAAGCGAAGTAGAGAAACAAAGTGGCCGTAGCATAAAGACTCTTCGATCTGATCGAGGAGGTGAGTACTTGACCACTGAATTTTTTGATTATGTAAAAGAGAACGTGATTATCTCACAGTGGACTCCTCCTGGTACTCCGCAACTTATGACAATCGGATACCTTATGCATCGGCTATTGGTAGCTTATGTATGCAATGCTATGTACTAGGCCTGACGTGGCCCATGCTCTGAGCGTCACGAGCAGATATCAATCTAATACAGGGGAGGAGCTCTAGAAGGCCGTTAAGACGATCCTAAAGTACTTGAGAAGGATTAGGATGTCTTTTTGATATACGGTGGTGGAGAACTGAAACTAGAAGGATTTACTGACTCTAGTTTTCAGTTTGATAAGGATGACTCAAAATCTATGTCCGGATACATATTTACCTTGAATGGAGGCGCGGTTAGTTGGAAAGGTTCCAAACAAGAGACGACTGCAGACTCTACTACCGAGGCTGAATACATTGCAGCATCAGATGCAGCAAAAGAGGCTGTTTGGATGCGGAACTTCATCCAATGGTTAGGTGTAGTCCCGTCAGTTGTTGATCTTATAATGATCTATTGTGACAACACGGAGCTATAACGCAAGCGAAAGAGCCCAGATCACATCAAAGATCCAAACACATCATGAGGCGATACCACCTGATTAGAGAGATCATTGGTAGAGGCGACGTCGTTGTGGATCGAGTCACTTCAGCAGAAAATGTAGCAGACCCCTTGACTAAGCTCTTATCACAAAAGGTCTTTGATGGACATCTCGAGAAGATGGGCCTGAGATATATGGGCAATTGGAACTGAGGAAAGTGAGAGATTGTTAGAGTAGAATGTCCGGCGTTCCAACTTGTTTGAATATTTTCTACTTGTAAAGACAATTTTTTGTAAATTTATCTAATAAGAGGCATTATCTTTATCTTCTTTGCATGCATTAATTTAGTTATTTGCACTTATGATAAAGTCCTTAGGTCATTGTAAGCTGAGAGACATGGTTACGCATATGATGACGATCATAGAATATGTGTTAGGTTGTGGTCTTAAATAAAGTTCCAAGTCGATGGGTATTTCAAGAATCGTCTTTTAACGTCTTTGTAAGATATGCTTATGGAAGCATTTGGAGATTCTGGGAAGCCATTTTAAGCTATACGATTGTTATGTATTAACTATCATCGTACAACATATATGCGCCGAATGGAAGTTGCATTACGTAACAATCGCCAGAGCAGTAAAAAAATCTTTTTCATTACATGCGCAAAAAAAAAAAATATTCTACGGTCAATTTGGTTTAGAATAATTCATTTTGTTTAATTGGTCAAGGAGTTGCACATGTAATGACCGTAGAACTTTTTTTTTTGTCTCTTGGATAAAATCTGCAAACCGTCGTTTCTACCGTTCCCTGATCGACACTATGGCTCTTGCTGCTCCTATTCTCCTTAGGAACATGGTGCAATTTTTCTTTTATATCTGCCTTGCTCGCCGCTTCTTGAGAAGGCGTTGGAGGCGCGGTCTCCTTTGCTTCGAAGGGCTTCCCACATTCTTTGCATCGGAGTTTTTGGTTTAGATAAATCGCTTAGTAGTCAAAGCACACCGCACACCAGCAACACACCGTCCAAAACACGATCTTGGTTTCGGTCGCGTGATCGATTTTGAACTTAATAGCAGAGCCTGCGCAACAAGCCGAAAGATTTTAGTCAAACTCGTATTAGTAACATCTACCGAATAAAAAACATAGCACATCTTAATAGCGAGGCCCGTAATAAAAAAGCTCGCATATAACAATTGAGTAAAAATATGTATATATATTATATATGTGTATTTTGATATATAGATCTAACCTGGTTATATGGTCTTGAAGATCAAAGGAGGTAAAGTTAGTTTCAGAAGATGCACACGACCATTGTAGCTATGAAAGCCTGTATTTATAACATGAGATAAAGCTCACATACCGTGGGGATAATATTGATGTAATGGAATTTTCCAGATATTAGAAATGAGATTTGCTCTTAGTCAACAAATTGATTGCAATTACAGTTTGGATTGTGTAATAAATTATTTTGTTTCCACAATGTAAAGTTGGATTTGTTGTAATATTTTGACCACTTTGAGAGTAACAGTATTACATAAATCTTGATTTTCCTATTAAAATTCAAATTATGTTTTTGGTGACAATCCGGGAAAAAAATTCAATATGCCAATATGGATTTTAATGGTAAAAAAATCATATATTTTTTTTTTGGTAAAAAAATGAAGCAGATAATACCTTGTTGTGAGGAAAAAATAGGTCTGCTAAAAACCAACCCGACACGAACCGCACCCGAAAATAGTAGGTTTCGGTTGACATTTTCGACCGGTTTAAGTAAATGGATAAACTCCAAACCAACCCAAATATTAAGTGGGTTCGAATTTTCAACCCGACATCAACCCGTTTATCAACCCATTTAACTTATTTACATATTTGATTTTAAATTAATTCTCAGCCCATATTTAGTAATCCGTAATTATGCTTAACAAAACCCACATCAGAAAGCTTTCGCCGGTGATCTCTCGTGATTAATCTCCAATCACCTGCCCATTCAGAAAGATTGCTTCAATTATTTGGAACTTTAATTGTTTCTTGATTATGTTGATGTTATAGAAAAAAACTGCATTGTTTTTTATTGTTTAGTTTAATATGGATTCTCTATTCTGTTTATTTAATTATTTGATTGCTGTCTTTTTTTAACTTTAAACGAGTTGTCGGGTTAATGGGTTGGGCTTGGATAAAAACAGATCGGGTTTAGGTTCGATATTTCAACCTTTTAAAGTAAACATGTCAGGTTAGGAGGGTTGGAGTCTTCAACCCTTTTATTAAACAGGTTGAACCCGAATCTGACCCAACCCGACTTGTTTACCACCCCTAGAAAAAAAATACAAACTTTCAAACAAAATAATAACAGGTAATTAACTGATTTCAGCTTAAACGGGCAAAAATTTTGTAATTGTACGTAACGTAGCTTATGTCGTATCATACTGTCTCTATGCTTAATACCCAATCTCTACCATATAAAATAGCCAAGCAAAGTATCATGATAGATTGGAGTAAAGCGTTTTTGGTATCTCCAGCGACTTCATATTCAGAAAATACTAACAAACTCCGAAAATTTAACCCATTCACCATCACCATTGAAAAAAAAAAATAATAACCGCAGCAGCCTTAGATGACCAAAATACATGTCCATGACGGCAACATACTGGAACTAACAAAAAAGAAAGAGCAGAAATCATGATCAAAATTTCTTCCAACTTGGAAATCTGTTGTTCATAAACTCTTCTAAAAATAAAAAATTACTGAATAATAAAATAAAATAAAAAGTAAAACATGCCACTAGAAGTTTACAGGAAATTTCCGGTCTGGCCCCACCAAGTTAACAGGAACGAAATTGTCCACGTCTCCGACTCCGACCGCGCGAGGACCTGCTCGGAATTTTTTTAAAAATATATTATTCATATTATAATATATAAATTGGGTATCACTAATATTATCTAAAGATTCGTGGTTCGGAAATCCCGTGGGGACCGTCCTTCCGGGTCGGGTGGGACTGATATGTGCGGATTCTTATTTTTATTAAATAAATATGTAAAGTAAATATTTTTAAATTTTTTTTATTTCGTTTCTTTAACAATTTTTTTCATATTTTTTATAAAGAAAACGAAAAGATATAAAAAATAATTTGGAAATATATAATTTTGTTTTATTTTTTTTATTTAATAAATAAAGGAAAAAATATAAAAAAGTGGAAATATTTATTTTAACTTTTAATTTTTTAATATTTTTATTATAAAAAAGTAAAACGAAAAAATAAATTATTTTTACTTTTTTTATTTATTTTCATTTTCATATTTTATTATTAATATATAATTAATTTTTACTTAAATAAGTAAAACGAAAAATAATTTTTATTATTATTGTATTTTATCTTTAAATTTTGATTTATTATTTTTAATTTATTTGTTTTTCTCTCATTTTTTGTTTTCTTTTTTAAAATCTAATTTATTATATTTTAAGCTTTAAAGAGGGAAAACCCACCGGTCAATACAGTAGCGACACATGGCAATTTTCCCTCCAAATCGGCGGAAAATTTAACGGATGACCAATTTGGTTCAAAATCGACATCGGGAATTAAATTGATATACGCGAAATATTCAGAAACTAAATTGGTCCATGGGGCAAACATCGAGGACTATTTTGAGTATTCTCCCCGGAAGTCAATATGTCAAAAATATATATCTAATGCCTATTAATTTATTATATTTGATTACCTTTTTACTAAAAATATTACGATAAATAACTTTCTAATTTAGGATTGAGGGTTCATGTAATATTGTCTATTAATTTAATAGTTTTGGTCTTTGTTTTCGGAGAGTAATGGGGCCGGAGCCCAAAATTACAAGAAATTAACTAGAGATAACATGGTGTAAAGCCACCTCTGATATGTCCCCAGTCAATATGAGATGAAGGCCATTTGGAGCATCACTACAAATGTGAACACCTAGTGGTTTATTGATGGCTTGTCAGGCTAACCAATCCGAACACGAGTTACCCTCGCGATAGGTATGACGAATAGTGGTTGACCACTCGAGAGAGAAGGTCATCTACAATCCTCACCATGGGGCTTAAGAGGATCGAGCGGACTTCTTACGTACGAGGATGTCATGGATAAGAAGAGAGTTAACTTCGACAATTACATTTCGACAGCCTCTGTCCCAAGCCACACGTAGGCCACTGGGTATGCTTCATAACTCTGCAACAACCGATGAGCAGTATTCTATGTTGTGCATGTATCCAACCACCCAGTTTTCATGTTCATCATGGATCAAACCACATGCGCTACCTAGATCGGGGTTGCCTCGAGCAGCTACATCAGAGTTCAATTTCAGTATATTAGTGGGCAGTTTGTCCATCTAATCATGGTCCAGATGCGCTCCGCTTTGCCACCACAGGGAGGGAATTACCACGATCGAGAGAAATTATCTGCAGTTTGGCGTATGATCTGTTAGAATTTTACATCCAAACAATAATGTTTAGAAATTCCAGAATCCATAATATTATTTGATTTAATCATATAATACACATAAGAACGTACCCGTATCCATATGCTTTTAATTTCTTGATATCCTGAACGAGGACTGGAATGATTTTATTCTCTCTGCTTTCCTTCTCTTACGTTAATATTTAGATTATCTCCGATGAATTGAGATAGAACCACTCAAGCCCTTTTATAGATGGGAAGAGACACATGTTAAAGAAATGATATGTCTCTTCAAAAGGGTGTGACCTTTTATGAATGGGTTCATCCTTTAACTTTTGGGAAAGAGAGAGAATAAAATCATTCCAACCCTCGTTCAAGATATCGAGAAATTAAAAGCATATGGATACGAGTACGTTCTTATGTGTATTATATGATTAAATCAAATAGTATTATGGATTATGGAATTTCTAAACATTATGTTTGGATGTAAAATTCTAACAGTTGGTATCAGAGCATTCATAATACTTTAGATTTATCATGATCGGGGATACATGCTTGAGAATTCTAATTTTTGTGGTTGACTTGTTTCTGGGTCTGATCTTGTCCAAAATACTTGTTTCTGTTCAGAATATTTTTTGTGAAATCTATTGTTTGGACCGGGCCATAATTGAACCACGGGAGTACTTGAAAATTTATCAGACGTATCTATTACCTATCGTTATGTACGTACCGAATGATATGATGCGCCGTTTCCGTTTTGTGCATCTGATTTGGATTTTATAATGATATATTATTTAACGTGTTCATGTGTATTGATGAGAGTAGATCATTATATGATAAATGTATTAATATGTACATAACACCCATGCATGTTGAAGGGTTTACTCGTATTTAACCCGTATATGATATTTATTACATTTAATAACGGATATTCTTATAGTAATTAATTTGAATGAATATTTATTTTTTGTGAATTAAACCTTGCTCACCAAAGTGACATAGTTTAAGTTCATTTAAATATTCAATAATATATATATATATATACATATATTCTCGTTGTAAATACGATGCTATTAAAGAAATGAATACACGAGATTATTAATCGTATCGCTAGAAGTTCACCCAAAGGTGGATTATTGCATAAGTTGTTGAAAATAAGGAGATATATATTGATTATCATTTATATTTGTATATCCAAAGATAACATGCATATCGATGATTGATTATCTACTTAAGTATTTTATTTAGCATCATTATCGAATTATTTGTTTAAGTATCGTCCAAAGATGAACTTAAATGCATAATCATAGTTTGATTATTTGTTTGAATCTATATAAAACAATACATGTGATCTTATTTGTTGTTCGCAGCATTTAATAACGTGTTTGGTTTGGGCAATTCCATTGTCAAGTTTAATGAGCTAAACTATAATGATTGGTCCGAACAAATCAAGTTTCAACTTGGTGCAATGTATTTGGACATTGCATTAGAGACCGAAGAAAAACCTGCAGCTATCACTGAGGACACTACGGAAGCCCAAAAATCATTCTATGAAGATTGGGAAAGGTCCAATCGGCTAAGCTTAAGTTTGATGAAGATGACGATGGTTGAAAATGTCAAGCCATCAATGCCCGAAACAGACAATGCACGGGAATTTATGACGAAAGTGAAAGAGTATTCACAATCAGACATTACTGATAAGTCGATTGTGGGCACTTTGATGAGTGGGCTGACAACCAAGAAATTTGATTGGTCTCAGCCTATTCATGATCATGTGACAAATATGTCAAATTTGGCATCGAAGCTCAAATCGATGAAAATGGAAGTGTGTGAAACATTCTTGGTCAAGTTTATTATAAACTCACTTCCTCTTGAGTTTGGTCAGTTCCAGGTAATACCTTGAAAGAGAAATGGAACTTACAAGAAATTAAAGCCATGCTGATTCAAGAGGAAGGAAGGATAACGAAAATAAAGAAACACTATTCATCTCACTGTTCACGATGAAGGAAGCACTAAGAAGGCTAAGGACCAAAGGAAAGGGAAAAACTCATTAAAGAACAAAGAGGGTAAGATCCATAAGGAGCTTAAATGCTTCTTTTATGAAAAAATGGGACACTCTAAAAAGGATTGTCTGAAAAGAAAGTCTTGGTTCGAAAAGAAAGGTACATACTTTATTTCGGTATGTTTTGAATCAAATCATGTGGAAGTGCCCCAAAATACTTTGTGGTTAGATTCTGGTGCAACTACTCATGTATCACATGTTTTATAGGGATTTCTTTCGATCCAGCCCATAAACGGAAATGAAAAGTTTTTATATATGGGGAACAGAATGAAGGCCAAGATTGAAGGAATTGGAACTTATAGACTGATCTTAGATATTGGTTTGTAATCTAGATCTAGAAAAGTGTTTATATGTTCCTGAATGTACTGGAAACCTGATTTCTGTTGGAAAGTTGGATTGTTTAGGGTATAATTTTAAGATTGCAAATAATGGTTTTTCATTATATAAAGGTATGAAATATTATGGTTGTGGTACTTTAGTTGATGGTTTATACCGTTTAAATCTTAGTACTGCATTTGCAGAATCCCTATTTCACGTTGAACACACTATAGGAAATAAAAGAGTGTACATAATGAACCTTCAGCTTTTCTATGGCATCAAAGATTAGGTCACGTATCCAAAGAAAGAGTGACGAGGTTAATGAAAAGTGAAATATTACCTCGATTGAATTTTGATGATTGGGATACATGTATAGATTGTATTAAAGGAAAACAAACTAAACATATATCGAAATATCCCGCCACAAGAAGTAGTGAACAACTTCAATTAATACACACTGATATATGTGGTCCATTTGACGCACCATCTTGGGGTGGTGAAAAGTATTTCATCACATTCATTAATGATTTCTCACGTTATTGTTACTTGTATTTGTTGCATGAAAAATCTTAATCAGTGGACGTCCTAGAGGTCTTCGTTAATGACGTGGAAAGGCAACTAGGCAAAAAGCTTAAAATTGTGAGATCCGATCGAGGTGGTGAATTTTATGACAAATTTGATGAGAATGGACAATGTCCAGGTCAATTTGCAAAATTCCTTGAAAGTCGAGGCATTTGTGCACAATACACAATGCCCGGTACGCCTCAACAAAATGGCGTGGCTGAAAGGCGAAATCGTACACTTATGGATATGGTTAGGAGTATGTTGAGTAATAGTTCTGTACCTTTATCACTATGGACATATGCACTAAAGACAGCTGCATATCTGCTTAATAGAACCCCCAGTAAGTCTGTAGCAAGGACTCCTTACGAATTGTGGACGGGAAGAAAGCCTAGTTTAAGGCACCTTCACGTTTGGGGTTGCCGTGCAGAAGTGAGGATATATAATCCGCATGAAAGAAAGCTTGATGTAAGGACCATTAGTGGTTATTTCATCGGCTATCCTGAAAAGTCGAAAGGGTACAAATTTTATTGTTCTAACAATAGTACGAGAATAGTAGAGTCTGGTAATGCTCGGTTTATTGAGAATGGTCAAGTTAGTGGGAGTGGAGAACCACGAAATGTAGAAATGCATGAACTTTTTGCTGAAACTTCTACATTAGGCGTTTCTGCACCTGCTGCTAATCCTTTTGCTATATCACAACCAAATAGCATTGAAGGACAACAAATGTGTATTAAGATTTCAGAAAATGATCATTTAAATACTGAACCGATGGTTGTTGAACAAATCACAAATGAACAAGTGATCTCACAAGATATAGCTTTACGTAAGTCCGAAAGGCATAAAAGATCAGCTATTTCTAATGATTATGTAATTTATTCACTTGAACATGAATGTGATTTGTGCATCGATAAAGATCCAATCTCTTTTAAACAAGATACGGAATGCAGTAATTCTGAAAATTGATTTAATGTCATGAAAGAAGAGTTAAAATCAATGGATGACAACAAAGTCTGGGAATTAGTTGAGTTGCCTAAGGGTTCTAAAAGAATTGGTTGTAAATAGGTCTACAAGACCAAACGAGACTCAAAAGGCAACATCGAAAGATATAAAGCTCGACTCGTCGCCAAAGGCTACACTCAGAAAGGTGGCATTGACTACAAAGAGACCTTTTCTCCCATTTCGAAAAAGGACTCGTTAAGAATAATCTTAGCTTTGGTAGCTCATTATGATCTAGAGCTTCACCAAATGGATGTAAAAACTACATTTTTGAATGGTGAGCTGGAAGAGGATGTTTATATGGAACTGAAGGGTTTGTGACTACAGAAAATTTTTAGTGTGTAAATTAAAGAAGTCGATATATGGACTGAAACAAGCTTCCCGACAATGGTATATTAAGTTCAATAATATCATTACATCATATGGTTTTATAGAGAACAATGTAGATCGGTGTATCTATATGAAAATCTGTGGGAGTAAGTTTATTATATTAGTCTTATATGTTGATGATATTCTTCTTACTTCGAATAATGTTGTTGTTACATGATGTGAGGAAATTTCTCTTTAAAAATTTTGAGATGAAAGATATGGGTGAGGCATCTTATGTGATAGGAATTGAAATATTCCATGATATATCACAAGGTTTGTTAGGACTGTCTCAAAAGGCCTGTATTAATAACATATTGGAGAGATTTCATATGGATAAATGTTCCTCAAGTATAGTTCCAATTCAGAAACGGATAAATTCAGTACAATGCAATGTCCGAAAAATGAATTGGAACGACAAGGCAATGGAATCTATTCCCTATGCGCATGTTGTCGGAAGCGTGATGTATGTTCAAACTTGCACACGGCCGGACATCAGTTTTGCCGTTGGGATGCTGCGTCGATATCAGAGTAATCCCGGAATAGATCATTGGAAAGCTACAAAGAAAGTGCTTAGATACCTACAAGGTACCAAAGACTACATGCTCACATACAGAAGATCAAATCACCTTGAATTACAAGGTTATTCAGATTCAGACTATGTGGGATGCGTAGATACGAGGAAATCTACATTTGGTTATGCGTTTCTAATGGCGGGAGAAGCAGGTTCATGGAAAAGTGAAAAACAATCTATAATTGCTACGTCCACTATGGAGGCTGAATTTGTGGCATGCTTTGAAGCCACTGTTCATGCATTGTGGTTGCGGAATTTCGTACAGGGACTTACTATAATTGATAATGTAGATCGACCCCTACGAATTTATTGTGATAATTCTGTTGTTGTATTCTTCTCCAAGAATGGTAAGTATTCGAGGGGAGCAAAACATATTGAGTTAAAGTTCTTAGTCGTCAAAGAAAAAGTTTAAAAACAAAAGGTGTCAATTGAGCATATCAGTACCAACTTGATGATTGCGGATCCGCTAACTAAAGGATTACCACCTAAGACGTTTACTGGTCATGTTGAACGAATGAGTATTACAGACATGTCCCTGATAGTGTAACCATGTATATCGTTTATCTTGCTTGTATTATTGTTATGACATATGAATTCAATCAAAAGTTTTGTTTTGAATGTTAATGGTTATTCACATTATGGGTATACAAGTACGGTTTTATTTTAGTGAATAATATTAAAGTTAAAAATTAAAGTTTTCCTCAATTATAGTTCTTGTGAATTAAGTTAATTGTAATGCATGGAAGGAATCATGTGACTTAATAACATGTGACCGCCATGATTCGATTTTTTCGATTCACCTATGGATGATTGATTGATTCGTAATAGTGTACACTTATATGTTATTGAATCATCAAATACATTACATGAGCCAAGTGGGAGATTGTTAAATTAATTTAATAAATTGGCTCATATAATATAATAAATAATTACTCTATATTAAATATATAATATGATGGATATTATATATTAAAGTTTAGGTCTAAACTTTAATATATAACATCAATCATATTATAGATATTTAATATAGAGCAATTATTTATTTATATTATATGAGCTAATTTATTAAATTAATTTAACATGATCACGCCAAGTTCGTCGGAAATTCGTCATATGGCTTGAAAAGGCCTTTGTTCCTCCATGACCACAATCAGCCATGATGTCGCCGAGCTCTGGGAAGGATTCAGCCTTAGCCATTAGAGGCAACCAATGAGATCTATGCCTCTTAAGCTCTAGGACAATCACGTTGGACATGGAATAAGGACTCACCCATGTTCGGACATCGAGACAATAGCCACTATAGACATGTGGTGACCGACTCGTTCATCATTGGTAAGGAGTCGGCGGTGAGCTTCCAGCCAAAGAAAATAACAGATTCTATGCTGTCCATTTTATTGCCAGATTAATAGCCATAATGGGTCTGTTTGGTAAGGTATGTGCCTTGAGTCAGCTCGGCATACGCCCATGTAATCGAATACTTTTCCGAGGTCGATCTCATCCATACCGTAAGGTCTTCGGACCATTTTTATTAAATCATGTGCTATATAGATGTAGCATCTTCCTCATTATCTATCACCACATTCATCTCATCTCATTGAAAAGAGAGCGTCTCATTCTCTTATATAAGTTTTCGGAAGAAATATTAGTGTTTAAGCAGTAATAATAAGCTTAAGTATTCTTAGCATTGTTGTAATATTAAATGTTTGTCAACTAATATTCTTTTTATTCACAGATGAATCCGTCATATTACAAAGATTATGCTTGAGTTTCAATGCAAGAGAATAAACTAAATTCTCTTTCCCCATGCCATGCCAAACCATATATTGCCCTAAACAACCATTTTCTTCAGCGGTTCAACAAAGAAACCATGCTCCGAAGATACAGAAAGAACTTCATGCAATTTTGCTTTATTTTTAAGTACAAGTTCCCGTGCATGTTTACATATAATATTATATTGATCCGAATATATGTATATTGTTGGAAGTAAATGGACTGAATGGAAATTGGATTGAAATGAATAATGGGTTAAAGTGTGTGTGGGCTCATGACCCACGGTTACACATTTGCGGGCTTAATCAACCCGCATGTTTGGACCCTATTATTTCAACACCGAATAATTTTAATAAGTGGATAATTCCACCACATTTGGAATGTCAAAGGTTGCACATGAAAGTTCACATGACCTTTGGAGAATCAACTTAAATTCCTTTATGACATGAAATTAAGCGTGGATTAAATTGTGAAATTAAATCCATTAAGAGAATGCCAAAGGTTTTCGCACAAATCAAAGAATTTTCTGAACTCTATATATACACTCCTGATTGGGACGTGAAGACTACACGATATCATAGGAACAATACACAACAAGTCGTCCTCGTCACTTTGATGTTCAAAGTCCGTCCTGTGGTTAAGGTTTAGTGCAACCTATAATCACGTTTTCGGTGTATCTTGAGAAATAGACGCTCAAGAAAATCTCTTGCACGTACGTAGAGATAGAGAATCTGTTTTAAGAATTTGTGTTCAACACAAGCCTCGGAAATTCCTAAAGTCGTTATCTGCAGTCATACAACTCGCATCCTTATGTTTCTGGGAGAAGTCTTACGTTGTTGAAGCTAAAGTCGTGCAGTCATCGCAGCAGTGCAGTACTGCCATCAGTCGTGCTGTCCTACAGCTTCACCCAGGAGTTCATTGCCGCCGTGCAGCCTCGCAGTCGTGCGATTCTGCAGCCTTGCGGTCTCTGTCTTACGAGTTGATTGTGCAGTCTTGCGGTCCTGCAATCTAACAAATTGCGGTCATACGAGGTAGTTTCCCAACATATATATCCATATAGTACATTAGACGAGGTAGTTTCCTAATGTTATGAGACGAAACGTGTCGGCCAGCCACTTGGAGAACTAGAAACGTTTACGGGAGTAGCCTCGACGTTCAAGAGGACAGAAGATCCTCTTCTACCTCATCACACTCAACCTGGCGATGTACTTAAAAGAAGTCATGCCGATTGTGGCGAACGATGAGTCTAATGCTGAAATTTGAACCATGTTAACGCATGGAAGCATTTCGATTTTCTATGCCGTAATTACATCTTGAACACATTAAGCGACAATTTATACAATGTATATTGTGGAGTGGAAATGGCAAAGAAATTGTGGGAATCGGTAGACCAGAAATATAAAACTGAGGATGTCGCACAAAGAAATTTGTTGTCGGACGGGTCCTTGATTATATAATGGTCGATTCCAAGACTGTAATCAGTCAGGAGCAAGAGATCCAATTAATCTTGCACGAGATCCATACGTAACAAATGGTTCTGAGTGAATCTTTCCAAGTGGTGCTCAAGCATAAACACAAAGAAATGTCTTTGGGGGACCTGATTCTTAGACTTCGAATCGAAGAAGACAACAGAGGATGCGAATGGAGAGTCTCGAACTCGTCCAAGCCAAAGGTAAATATGGTGGAGCATGCCTCTAAAAAGGGCAAGAATCCAGGAAAAGACAAAGCGAAGATTGGGACGACCGGAGGTATCTCAAAGTAGAAGTACAAGTTTAAGGGAAAATGCTTCAATTGTGGCAAGTTGGGCCACAAGTTATCGAACTGTCATTTTTCGAAGAAGATCCACGAGGCCAATATGGTCAGAAACATCACCAAAGACGTTAAGGACTAGAGCCTCATCGGGTTGATTTCCGAAGTGAACCTGGTGGGGTCGAATCCAAAAAAGTAGGGGATCGATACCAATGATACGAGGCATGTGCGCACAAATTGAAGTTTTTTCTCAACTTTTGAGTCGCCTGATGGAGAAACAATCTACACGGGCTACAACTGTCGAATAAAAAGGGAATGTGCTGCTCAAAATGACAAATACTGATGGTGAAAGATATGTTGTATGTGCTGGAAGTTCGTAAGACCTTATATCAGGATTCTTATCGAACAAGCATGGCCCTAACATTGTTATTGAATACGAAAAATTGATGTTATCAAAGTCAGGAATGTTTGTAGGAAAGGGTTATGCTACAGACGGTTTATTCAAGTTGAATGTAATGACTGGTCAATCAGATAAATGAAAATAATTATTTTGTTTACTTGCTTGAATCTTCCAACTTATGGCATGATAGACTTGGTCACGTTAACTTTGATATAATACTTCGGTTAATTAACATGAACCATATTCCAACGTCGAAGTTTGCATCAAAGCAAACCTGACACGGTCTTCATTCCAAACGGTAGAATGAAGCACCGAACCGCTTGAATTAATTCATAACGATGTATGTGATACGTTCAAACACGAGGTGACAGTAAATATTTTTAACATTTATTGACGATAACACACAAAATTCTGCTATGTATATTTGCTTAAAAGAAAAGATGAAGCGTTAGAGAAATTTGTTCTCTACAAAATCGAAGTTGAGAACCAACTTAGTAGGAAGATAAAATGATTGAGAAGTGATAGAGTCGGAAAATTGAAGCGCCGATCAAAAACTTCAGTGCGGAACATGGTATTATCTATGAAATGACCGTCACGTACTCACCTCAATCAAGTGGGGTTGCTGAAATCGCACATCGAAAGAAATGATGAATGTGGTATTATTAAGTTCAGGCTTACCGCCCAACATGTGAGGGGAAGCTATCTTTATCGAGTAATTATCTTTTGAATACCGCACCTCGAAAGAAAGAATATAAAACGCCATATGAGTTATAAAAGGAAAGGAAAGACGCAATTTTATCAACATTTGTGAATGTGGAGGTGTCTGGCAAAGGTATCGATGCCTAAAGTAATAAAAATCGGTCCCAAAACAGTGGACTGTATTTTTATAGGATATGCGCATAAGAACACGGATCGGTTTCTTGTTTATGATTCAAAAATTTCGAATATACACACGAACATTGTAATGGATTCAAGGGATGTGTTTCGTCGAAACATATTTCCTTATAATTTCAATGATATATATGGTTCATCTAAACGATATGATGAAGACACTGAGGATCCTAACATGGTTCCTGAGGATGAACCAAGGCGAAGCAAAGGAGCCCGAATTGAGAAATCATTTGGTGATGACTTCTTCACTTATTTGCTTAACCACGAGCTTAGGATAAGTCAATGAGCTCATCGGAAGGGCCTTTATAGAAGGAAGCAATAATGGTGCTATTGATTCAATTTCACAGAATCATACTTGGGAGTTATTTGATCTCCCAGAAGGACGTAAATCTTTAGGATTGAAATGGATCTTTAAAAGGAAATGAAACCTGATGGTTCGGTTGATAAGTACAAAGTCAGACTTGTTATAAAAGGATCCAAGCAACGAGAAGGCATAGACTACTTTGACACTTTTTCTCCTGTGACGAGAATAAATTCGATAAGGATGATACTTGCTATCGCGTCCTTAAGAAATTTAGAGGTACGTCAAATGGATGTTAAGACAACCTTCTTAAATGGTGATTTAGATGAAGAGATCTATATGGAGCAACCCGGGGGTTTTCATGCTCCAGGAACCAGTAATAAGTCTGTAGACTTATCAGATCATTGCATGGTTTGAAACAAGCCCCAAAGAAGTGGCACAAAAAGTTTGATCATGCATTGATCACGAATGATTTTAAAATCAATGAGTGCAACAAATGTGTCTACTCCAAGGAAACAGACGGTGACTATGTCATTTCATGTCTGTATGTAGACGACATACTCATTGTTGGTAGTAGTGACAAAATGGTCAACTCTCCCAAGAATATGTTGAGTTCAAAATTCGACATGAAGATATGGGACTTGCGGATGTGATTTTAGGAATGAAAATCACAACAACGAGTAACGATCTTGTTTTGAGTCAAGCTCATTACGTAGATGAAATTCTCGAAAAATTCTTTAAGGATGATTCTAGTGTTGCTAGAACACAATTAGATCGAAACGTGTATTTATCAAAAAATCACGCATTACCGAATGGTGCATTTATCGAGGCGGTTTCCCAAGTGGAATACTCCTGGATTATCGGACTCTTAATGTATCTAATGAGTTGTACTGCACCAGATCTTGCTTTAAGCAAATTGAGTTCATATACGAGCAATCCAAGTGCGGAACATTGGACCGCAATCGTAAGAGTTCCGAGATACCTAAGGTATACTCGGGATTATAGATTGCACTATGGTCTATATCATGCTCTGTTAGAAGGCTACACAGACGCAAATTGGATATCTGACATGAATGACTCAAAAAGCACAAGCGGCTATGTATTTATACTAGATGGAGTTGTTGTATCGTGGAAATCCTCGAAACAAACTATTATAGCAAAATTCACTATGGAATCCGAGTTCATTGCCTTTGATAAATGTAGAGAAGAAGCTGAAAAGAAATTGGCTACGCCATTTCTTGGAGGATATTCCGAAATGAGAAAAACATGTGTCGATTATATGAATACACTGCGATAGGCAATCGGCGATTGGACGGGCACATAGTACTATGTATAATGGTAAGTCGAGACACGTGCGTCGACGACATAATATTGTTAGGCAACTGCTCTCAAGTGGAGTTATTTCGATCGATTATGTGAAATCAACTGATAACATTGCAGATCCGCTAACCAAAGGGTTAAACAGAGATGCGGTTGAAAGATTGATAAAAGGAATATGAGTAAAGTCATAAAATATAAAAGTACTATGATGTAAAATCCTACCTAGTTGACTGGAGATCCCAATATATAGGTTTAAATCTTAGAACTTCGTATTACTGTGGGGGATAATCCCGCTCATTGCTGTCAAGAAACAGTGATGACGAAAAAGGCTAGCATTATGACGCTTTAATAACTATAATAGAGTATTGATGAAAAATACTCACGAGTGAGAAGTCACCTATGTTAGGGAGAAGTGGGGGCCTTCAAATAAGAACTGAAAGGCTTAGTTCTTTAGAAATTCTCGCAGAATGTTGACGTGTTCATGGCCAAAACGAACAAAACTATGAGAACGAACAAACATAAATGATTTTTGTGTATTGTACGTGGGCTCGTTTACACAAGAAAGCCGGACATTTCAAGGACATTGCATCTATGGATTGCTAATAGACTAAACGCACTTTACAAGGAGGAAGTGTTAGATAATAAATAGTGTTCAATGTAATTTATTTAAGTTTTTGTCTTTTATTTAAATTTATGTGAACTAGGCTTTAATTTGTAGAGTTTAGTGATATATTTATGTAATTGGCTTTTAGGGGCCCAAGTATCTTATAACCTAATCCAAGGGTTTAAATACTAAAACCCAACACTTTATTTAATAAGAATCATTCTCGAGAAAATCGCCCTTACATTACCTTAAAGAGAACAAAATACACACTAACACCCACTTTAGGTATTTTTAGCGTTCTACATCGATTCTTCACCAATTATCAGCTAGGTATTCTGAGACCTACAAGTGGTATCAGAGCCTAACGTGACATATTGAAACTCGTTATTACATTTGGATTTGAAAAATCTGTTGGTTTTATCGCGTTTTTTAAGTTTGTGAGTCCTTCAAAGTGTTCTTCAACATTTTCAAGTAATTTTTAGCCTATTTTTGTTATTTTTTAGCTCGGTTAGTATTATAGGATTTTCGAGAATCTCTGTGGAAAACCCCAATAATTTTCTTCATGTTTGAGTAGGTTTTTTAGAAAGGTTTCATTCAGGAAGTTTTCGCAAAAGTTTTTACAATCACTCAGAAAACCGTTTCAAAAACCGTAACAAAAACTGGTCCGAAAACTTATTTTCGCAACTACCAGTGGAACAATCATAATTACGCTCCGAAAACCTGAGTTTTCGCAACGCTCATAAATTAGGTTCCGAAAAACTCAGTTTCGCAACGTTCGCAAGTTCGTTCCGAAAACATCAATTTTCGCAACTTATGTTTCGAAAACTGACTTCTCGCAACTAACTGCGAAAACAGCTTGCAACGTGTTTATAGCAAAAACCAATTTTTCGCAATAACGTAAAATGTCAAGGGCATTTCTGTAATTTCAGTAAGGTTTTCGCCACACGATTTTCGTAGCACGTTTTCGCAAACACAGTTAAACATAACTTTTCGTAACCCAATTTTTGCATTAGTGATTTTATTTACGTTCAATCTTACTGCTTCTATGTTTGCTTTCTCTTCTCCCAAAACTGCATCATGTTGCGGGGAACGTACGTTCTCTGCATAAGCCTACAAAAATGAAAAACAATGATCGTGGGTGGTTTCATTTAAAATAATTTTAATTTAAAATAAAAACTGAAAGGACACGTGACAGCTTTATAGAAGAAATAAATTTAAATGAAAACATAAGATATACAAAACACCAACAACAATAAAATATAAAAAGTGTTGTAAAACTATTATAATTGGATAAGAACAGAAATATAAAAACGGGATTGTAGAGAGATAATAATGTTTTCGATATGATTCAATACAAATACATCGGTCTATTTATAGTAGAAAAAATTCTACTATTTCATCTAACATTTACAACATTAAATACATCTTATCTCATCCCATCAACAATCAACTAATTTTTACAACATTTAATAAACCTAATCTTATCAACATTAAAAACATCCACATCTTATTTCATAATACTCCCCTTGGATGTTTTTCAAAGAATTTGCCTCGTTAAAACCTTACTAGGAAAAACCCAGTGGGATAAAAACCTAGTGAAGGAAAAAGAGTACATAATTCCTTTTGATACGCTTTCATTTGTTGCCTCATTAAAAACCTTACTGGAAAAACCACAGTGAAGGGAAAAAGAGTGCAACGCGTATTTTCTCCCCCTGATGATAACATCATTATAAATCTCGGAGTCTTCGAACTCCAATTGAATATACCAATTTCCTGAAACTAATTGGGGGAAGTACTTTCGTAAATAAATCTGCAAGATTTTCACTTGATCGCACTTGTTGTACATCAATATCACCATTTTTCTCAAATCGTGAGTGAAGAAAAATTTCGGTGAAATATGCTTTGTTCTATCCCCTTTAATATATCCTTCCTTTAATTGGGCAATACATGCCGCATTATCTTCATATAAGATCGTTGGAAGTAATTTCTCAGAAAGCAACCCACAAGTCTGTTGGATATGCTCCATTATCGATCGCAACCAAACACATTCTCGGCTAGCTTCATGAATAGCGAGAATTTCCGCATGGTTAGATGAAGTAGCTGTTAAAGTTTGTTTCACTGACCGCCATGAAATAGCGGTTCCACCATATGTAAATAAATAACCTGTTTGCGATCGAGCATTATGTGGGTCAGACAAATATACAGCATCTGCATACCCAACTAAATTTGCTTTCGACTCATTAGAATAGAACAATCCCATATCAGATGTTCCTTTAAGGTATCGAAAAATCCGTTTAACTCCATTCCAGTGTCTACGAGTCGGCGAAGAACTATATCTTGCCATTAAATTTACAGCGAACGCTATATCAGGTCGCGTATGACTCGTAAGATACATTAGTGCTCCAATAGCACTAAGATATGGTACTTCAGGACCAAGTAGCTCTTCATCATTTTCGTGTGGTCTGAAGGGATCTTTATTTACGTCTAAAGATCTAACAATCATTGGAGTATCCAGTGGATGGGATTCATCCATGTAAAATCTTTTCAACACCTTTTTCGTATAAGTCTCTTGATGTCCAAATATTCCACTTTTCAAATATTTAATTTGAAATCCAAGACAAAATTTTGTTTTTCCGAGATCTTTCATTTCAAACTCCCATTTCAAACAATCAACAGCTTTGGCCAACTCTTCAGGAGTTCCAATTATATTGATATCATCAAAATAGACTGCTATAATGACAAACTCATTTTCACATCTTCTCATAAATATGCAGGGACAAGTTTGATCATTCCGATACCCTTCTTTTACTAAAAATTCACTTAGGCGATTATACCACATTCGCCCAGATTGCTTTAATCCATAAAGCGATTTATTCAACTTAACTGAGTACTCGTTTCTGGGCCCTGAATTTTTAGGCAACTGAAATCCCTCGGGAAGCTTCATATATATGTCACAGTCAAGTGTTCCATATAGATAAGCAGTGACAACATCCATAAGACGCATATCAACACCTTCTCTTACTGCGAGACTCACTATGTAACGAAAAGTAGTTGCATCCACCACAGGAGAATTTGTCTCCTCATAATCAATACCTGGTCGTTGCGAAAAACCTTGTGTAAGCCGTGCTTTGTATCTTACAATTTCGCCGTTTTCATTCCTCTTTCTAATGAAAACCCATTTATATCCAACCGGCTTTACATTTTCTGGTATACGGACTACAGGTCCGAAAACTTGTCGTTTCTCAAGTGATTTCAAGTCGGTCTCGATTGCATCTTTCCATTTTGGCCAATCATTTCTTTGTCTGCATTCTTGTACAGACTTTGGTTCATGATCCTCATTCTTATTAATCTCATTCATTTCATGTAGCGCTACGTTAAATGAGAATTTATCGTCAACGTTGACTTCATCTCGGTTCCATCTAATTCCATTTTGGGCATAGTTTATCGAGATCTCTTCATTATCATTATTTTCTGAACGTTCAGGTACATGAGTTTCATTCTTATTGCCCATCGACTCTTCTCTAGTCGATAAATCCTCGATTGGACCATTCTTATTATTATTTGCTATTTTTTTTTCCGAGGATTTTTATCTTTGGAACCCGAGGGCCTACCACGCTTTAGCTGTGGCTTAGGCTCGATAATATGTTCTGCAGGAACATTTATTTTTGCAGGAGCATTAACAGCTGGTATATGTGACTTTGTCACTCTTTTAAGGTCAGTAAAACTTTCTGGCAGTTGATTAGCTAAACTCTGTAAATGAATTATCTTTTGAACTTATAGTTCACATTCTTTAGTTCGAGGATCATAATGATTTAGCGATAATTCATTCCAACTAACATTTCTCTCCAGCTGTTTCTTTTCTCCCCCTAATGTCGGAAAATTCAATTCATCAAAATGACAGTCGGCAAATCTGGTCGTAAATAAATCTCCAGTTAGAGGTTCCAAAAACTTTATTATCGATGGAGATTCATATCCGACATATATTCCCAACTTCTTTTGAGGTCCCATCTTTGTTCGTTGTGGTGGAGCAACTGGAACATATACTGCACATCCAAAAATTCTTAGATGGGAAATATCTGGTTCCTGACCATGAACCATTTGTAATGGGGAGACATCATTATAACTTGTTGGCCTGATGCGAATTAGTGTTTCTGCATGCAATATAGCATGTCCCCAGCAAGACGAGGGAAGATTCGACTTCATCAATAATGGTCTTGCAATTAATTGCAAGCGCTTAATCAACGATTCTGCAAGACCGTTTTGCGTATGAACGTGTGGCACGGGATGCTCAACATCAATTCCGATAGACATACAATAATCATTAAATTCCTTGGAAGTAAATTCAGCAACATTATCAAGGCGTATTTTCTTTATCGGATAATCTGGAAAATGTGCTCTTAGTCAGATCATTTGTGCAAGCAATCTCGCAAACGCCATGTTGCGTGTTGATAACAAACATACATGAAACCATCTAGTCGATGCATCAATTAATACCATGAAATACCTAAATGGTCCACATGATGGATGTATCGGTCCGCAAATATCACCATGTATACGCTCCAAAAATGTTATGGATTCATTCTTTATTTTCGCTGGTGATGGCCGAATAATTAACTTCCCTTTAGAGCAAGCGACACATGATAATTCATTACTTTGAAGAATCCTCTTCATTAAATGCTCACGTGAATGCTCAATTATTTTCCGCATCATAATTGCACCTGGATGGCCCAACCGGTCATGCCAAACATTAAATGTACTGTCATTAGTAAACTTCTGGTTTACGGTAGCATACGATTCGATCATTCTAAGATATGTGTAATACAACCCAGAGTCAAAGGAAGGTAATGTTTCCATAATTCTTTTATCATTAGAAACCCCCTTTGTAATGTGCAAATATTCAACATCTCCCTTTTCTGCAGTCTCAACATGATATCCGTTATGTCGAATAGCTTTAAAGCTCAATAAATTTCTTTGAGACTTAGGAGAATATAAGGCGTTTTCAATTATCAGTTTTGTTCCTCTGGGTAGTAAAATGCTGGCTCTTCCGGAGCCTTCAATTATATTTGTGCTACCCGATATTGTAATAACACTTGTTTCTTTCATTTCAAGATGATCGAAATATTTCTTATTCTTCATAATCGTATGAGTCGTTGCACAGTCTGCAAGACATAATTCTCCATTGCACATGTTCGTTTCCATCAGAGAAATTCCTTTATAAACAAACACATAATAATCATTATTAAAATAAACAGATATATCACAAGAAAATATATAACTTAATAAAACACTCCAAACGATACATAATAAATCACACAATAATAAACCATACAATACACATAACAATAAAGCACACAATAATAATACATAGTAGATTAGTTTTCTTCAGGAAAAACTAGAAATCCGCCAGTTTCAAAATGTGTATTTTCATCTTTTGTCCCAGAAGCAGGGGTCAAATCACTTTGAACAAAATTCGTTTCAATCATCTTTTATTTGCCCTTACTTTGTCGATATAATTCAACCAAATATTTGGGCGTGCGACAGTTACGTGATCAATGGCCCGAACCCCCGCAACCATAGCATTGCTCATCGTTGTTCTTTTGTTCAGTGTGCCTCTTCTCATCATTATTTTCGTAATTTTTCCTCTTCTGGGGAAAATTCTGATGACCGCCACGATTGCTATGATAACCACCACGGAAATGCTGATAACCTCCACCGTAATTTCCTCGGCCACGTCCACGGCCTTGACCACGACCTTAACCACGGCCACGACCGCGATGTCCACCACGACCACGTCCACGATCATTGCTTCGACTATTATCATTATTACCTTTGACTGCATTCGCTTCAAGGATTGCAGTAGAACCAGTCGGTCGGGATTCGTGGTTTTTCATTAACAATTCATTGTTTTGTTCAGCCAATAACAAACAAGAGATTAACTCTGAATGCTTTTTAAATCTCCTATCCTTATATTACTGTTGCAATATCATATTTGATGGATGAAAAGTGCTGAATATTTTCTCCAGCATACTGTCTTCGGTGACTGTTTGTCCACACAATTTCAGTGTGGCAGTCACCTTATGAACAGCCGAGTTATATTCAATTACGGATTTAAAATCCTGTAATCTTAAATGCATCCATTCATACCTTGCCTTAGGGAGGATAACAGTTGTCAAGTGGTCAAATCGATCTTTCAGATTTTTCTACAATTCAGCGGGATCTTGTTCATTCAAGTATTCATCCCTCAGATCCACATGAATGTGGTGGCGAAGAACTATCAAAGCTCTTGCCTTATCCTGAGCGCTTGTGGTTTTTACCGTATCAGTGGCGTCACCTGCACCCGTTGTGGTTTTTGGGTCGACAATAGTGTCACCCAAACCTTTTGCTTTTAGATGAATTTCTGCGACTAGTTGCCAAGATAAATAATTCTTCCCTGAGATGTCAAGGGCAACAAACTCGAGGCTTTGCAAATTCGTCATACAATCATAAAATACAAAAGACGTTTTAATATTCAAATCATAAAGTAAACAAATATATGATGTGAATAACATTAATATTTCCAATATAAATATCAATACAAGTTTATTGTAATACAATACTTTAAAGAAAAATTACAATTAATCTTCTTTTGTATCTTCTTTTGTAAAAATCCTTACGAAAAATAAAGTCCACATCCCGAGGAGTGCCATCGTAAAAATAATAGTAGTCAAAAGAACAATCATCATGTAGAGCGACATCTTTCTATCACAAAATATATTTCATAATAAACATATATTATAACATAAAAAAAATATCGTAATTAATCACTCTCGTAAAATCTTGGTAAAAACATAATCCATATATAGATAATTATCGACGTGAGTAGAGTAAGAATCAGGAGATCAATCATCATATATAGCAACATCCTTCAAAATATAAAATATATTTCGGTAATCATAATAATGAAAAATATTACAATTAATAACTATATTTTGGAAACAACTGTAAAATATTTTCCACCACCGATAAGCATCACGGTAAATAAAGTAAGAAGCACAAGATTCATCTTTGTATAAAACGACATGATTCTATAATAAGAAAATCATAATAATCAGATATGTATAAATTTAATTTCTCCCAGTGGTAATAAAATTTGTTCATCCGTATAGTCAAAAATTAATTCCAAATATATATGATATATACTTGAGATATCAATAAAATAAATAATATTATTTAAATCGCTCTTTTCAAAATCTCGTCGAAAATAAAATTCCACTCGCCACCACTGGGATTCGAAATCTGGACATCACATCACTTGTAGTGACGATATTCCGCGAAATCACTCGGGCTAAGGCGTTTTAGTGGTATATATGTTATATTTATATAATTTAAACTGTCCGTAACATAAGTGTACGAGTGTTATAAATAAACTTACCGTACACAAAATAAAATTACCATACCTCGATTATAGTTGTATAAGATCTTGCCCGGATGTTGATCGTTGCCGGAGAGCGCTCGTGCTGATAACGTGTTATAAAACTATTATAATTGGACAAGAACAGAAATATAAAAACGGGATTGTAGAGAGATAATAATGTTTTCGATATGATTCAATACAAATACATCGGTGTATTTATAGTAGAAAAAATTCTACTATTTCCTCTAACATTTACAACATTAAATACATCTTATCTCATCCCATCAACAATCAACTAATTTTTACAACATTTAATAAATCTAATCTTATCAACATTAAAAACATCCACATCTTAATATAATATTTCATAATAAAAAAATAATAAAAAGAAAGCATATCTGCATAACTCATAAATACAATTTATCGATTCCTCTCACCTTAACTGAACAGTCCTATGAAGAACATAAACGTTGAGAATGTTGAATTTGATTGGACCGAAAGAAAATATATATTATTATATTATATATAACGAACACACTCAAGGTTATAGGAGCAAATGTATTTATTAATTGCACTCTATGCCTCTCTTTGCACTTAACGACACAAGCACATCAAAATTATATATTATATGTTTACAGCCCAAACAATAAATAGCTTTTAATGTATAGTTTCTTTCCCGATGATATTACACACATACATATACATATATTGATAGATGGTGTAGACGGTTTATTAAGTCGCCATGATGAGTCGGTCATTTATTTTGTTCTCAATATGCGCAACATGAGTAGATGGCGAGTACTAATAATTAATTGTAGAATAACACATCATGTTACGGGTGACGATGATGTGTCTCTAAAATTAAATAAGTCGGTCTGATCTTCTTCAATTCTCCCCTTCAGCACCGACGTTCTCTGTTGTTGTATTTTTCGCTTGATCCGTTCTTAGACGCGTTCGGAATTCCTCAAATTTTGAGACGGTGAGACCTTTGGTGAACACGTCGGCTACTTGATATTCTGTGCAGATGTGTTTCATCTCGATCTCCTCTTCGAGCACCTTTTCGCGTACGACGTGGTAGTGTACTTCAACATGTTCTGTCTTTGCATGACATAGCGGATTCTCTGCTATGCGTATAGCTGGCTGATTATCGCAATATAACTCCATTGCGTAAGTAAATGGTAATCTTTCAATAACTCTACAAGACGTACTTTCTTGAGCTGCAATTGTTGTTGCTCGATACTCCGCCTCTGATGTTGATAAGGACACGGTCGGTTGTCTCTTCCTACACCATGATATTGCGGCTGATCCAAATTAGAATACATAGCCAGTCGTGGATCTTCTTGTATCGCACCATCCAACATAGTCTGCGTCGCAATAGCCAGTAATTTGGATATCTTTATTCTTTTTGTAAAATATTCCATAATTATTTGTTCCTTTTCGTACCTCATTATACATCAAGCGAGCTGAAGATTTGGATTCTTTGGATTCTCCATAAATCGACTAGCGATCCCCACTGCGTATGAGATGTCTGGCCTTGTCAGCGTTAAGTAATTTAGACTCGCAACGAGATGTCTATACATAGTCGCATTTTCCAAGTCCTCGTCCTCTTCCGCGCATATCTTGGAATTTGCTTCAATTGGAGTTGTTATTGGCTTGCAATCTATCATGCCAAATTTTCCTAGTAGATCTCTCGCATATTATAGCTGACACAATAATAATCCATCAGCTGTTTCGTTTAACTCGAGCCCTGGAAAATGTTTAAGCTCTTCGAGTTCTTTCATTTGAAACCTCACTGATAAGTTCCTTCTGGTTTGCTGGATCTGTTCTTCTTCATCTCCAATGATAATGATACCATTGACATATACTAGCATTATTGCTAGTTTTCCATCAGGTGCCTTGACGAAGAGACTTGAGTCTGCTGGTGCTACCGAGTATCCGCGAATAGCTGATTGATTATCGCAATATAACTCCATCGCGTAAGTAAATGGGTTATTTAGATCTTTCAATAACTGTACAAGCCAGATACTTTCATGAGCTGCCATTGTTGTTGCTGCCCGATACTCCACCTCTGCTGTTGATAAGGACACGGTAGGTTGTCTCTTGCTACACCATGATATTGTGGCTGATCCAAATTAGAATACATTGTCATTCGTGGATCTTCTTATATCGCGCCATCCAGCAGTCCGCGTCGCAATAGCAAGTAATTTGACATCTTTATTCTTTTTGTAAAATAATTCATAATTAATTGTTCCTTTTACGACCTCAATATACATCGGACGAGCTCAAGATGTGGCTTCTTTGATTCTCCATAAATCGACTAGCAATCCCCACTGCGTATGAGATGTCTGGCCTTGTCAACGTTAAGTAATTTAGACTCCCAACGAGCTGTCTATACATAGTCGCATTTTCCAAGTCCTCGCCATCTTCCGCGCATATCTTGGCATTTTCTTCAATTGGAGTTGTTATGGGCTTGCAATCTATCATGCCAAATTTCCTTAGTAGATCTCTCGCATATTTTAGCTGACACAAAAATAATCCATCACCCGTTTCGTTTAACTCGAGCCCGTGAAAATGTTTAAGCTCTCCGAGTTCTTTCATTTGAAACCTCAGTGATAAGTTCCTTCCGGTTTGCTGAATTTGTGCTTCTTCGTCTCTAGTGATAATGATATCATCGACATATATTATCCCTATTGCTAGTTTTCCGTCGCGTGCCTTAACAGAGAGACTTGAGTCTACTGGTACTACCGAGTATCCGCGTATAGCTGATTGATAATCGCAATATAACTCCACCGCATAAGTAAATGGTTGTTTTAGATCTTTCAATAACTGTACAAGCCAATTAGTTTCTTGCACTGCAATTGTTGTTGCTCGATACTCCGCCTCTAATGTTGATAAGGACACGGTCGGTTGTCTCTTGCTGCACCATAATATTGCGGCTGATCCAAATTAGAATACATAGCCAGTCGTGGATCTTCTTGTATCACGCCATCCAGCATAGTTTGCGTCGCAATAGCCAGTAATTTGGATATCTTTATTCTTTTTGTAAAATATTCCATAATTAATTGTTCCATTTACGTACCTCATTATACGTCGGGCGAGCTCAAGATTTGGCTTCTTTGGATTCTCCATAAATCGACTAGCGATCCCCACTGCGTATGAGATGCTGGCCTTGTCAGCGTTAAGTAATTTAGACTCCCAACGAGATGTCTATACATAGTCGCATTTTCCAAGTCCTCGTCATCTTCCGTGCATATCTTGTCATTTGCTTCAATTGGAGTTGTTATTGGCTTTCAATCTATCATGCCAATTTCCATAGTAAAAATCTCGCGTATCATTTAGCTGACACAATAATAATCCATCACATGTTTCGTTTAACTCGAGCCCGAAAAAATGTTTAAGCTCTCCGAGTTCTTTAATTTAAAACCTCACTAATAAGTTCCTTTTGGTTTGTTGAATCTGTTCTTCTTCGTCTCTAGTGATAATGATATCATCGACATATACTAGCACTAGTGCTAGTTTTCCGTCACGTGCCTTGACGAAGAGACTTGAGTCTGCTGGTGCTACTAAGTATCCGCGTATAGCTGATTGATTATCGCAATATAACTCCATCGCATTGGTAAATGGGTTATTTAGATCTTTCAATAACTGTACAAGCCAAATACTTTCTTGAGTTGCCATTTGTTGTTGCTCGATACTCCGCCTCTGCTGTTGATAAGGACACGGTCGGGTGTCTCTTGCTACACCATGATATTGCGGTTGATCCAAATAAGAATACATAGCATGTCGTGGATCTTCTTGTATCGCGCCATCAAGCATAGTCCGCGTCGCAATAGCCAGCAATTTGACATCCGTATTCTTTTTGTAAAATAATCCATAATTAATTGTTCCTTTTACGACCTCAATATACGTTGGATGAGCTAAAGATGTGGCTTCTTTGGATTTTCCATAAATCGACTCGCGATCCCACTGCGTATCAGATGTCTAGCCTTGACAACGTTAAGTAATTTAGACTCCCAACGAGCTATCTATACATGCATTTTCCAAGTCCTCGCTATCGTCCGCGCATATCTTGGTATTTGCTTCAATTGGAGTTGTTATTGGCTTGCAGTTTATCATGCCAAATTTCCTTAGTAGATCTCTCGCATATTTTAGCTGACATAAAAATAATCCATCACCCATTTCGTTTAACTCGAGCCCATGAAAATGTTTAAGCTCTCCGATTTCTTTCATTTGAAATCTCACTAATAAGTTCCTTCTGGTTTGCTGAATTTGTTCTTCTTCGTCTCCAGTGATAATGATATCATCGACATATACTAGCCCTATTGGTAGTTTTCCGTCGCATGCCTTGACGGAGAGACTTGAGTCTGCTGGTGCTACCGAGTATCCGCGTATAACTGATTGATAATCGCAATATAACTCCACCGCGTAAGTAAATGGTTGATTTTAGATCTTTCTCACTGTACAAGCCAATTACTTTCTTGAGCTGCAATTGTTGTTGCTTGATGCTCCGCCTAACCTGTTGATAAGGACACGATTGGTTGTCTCTTGCTACACCATGATATTGTGGCTGATCCAAATTAGAATACATAGACAGTCGTGGATCTTCTTGTATCGCGCCATCCAGCATAGTCTGCGTCACAATAGCCAGTAATTTCGATATCGTTATTCTTTTTGTAAAATATTCCATAATTAATTATTCCTTTTAGGTACCTCGTTATATGACGGGCGAGTTCAAGATGTGGCTCCTTTGAATTCTCCATAAATCGACGAGCGATCCCCACTGCGTATGTGATGTTTGGCCTTGTCCGCGTTAAGTAATTTAGACTCCCAACGAGTTGTCTATACATAGTCGCATTTTCCAAGTCCTCGCCATCTTCCGCGCATATCTTGGCATTTGCTTCAATTGGAGTTGTTATTGGCTTGTAATCTATCATGTGAAATTTCCTTAATAGATCACTTGCATATTTTAGCTGACACAATAATAATCCATCGCCTGTTTCGTTTAACTCGAGCCCGAGAAAATGTTTAAGGTCTCCAAGTTCTTCCATTTGAAACTTCACTTATAAGTTCCTTCTGGTTTGCTGAATCTGTTCTTCTTTGTCTCCAGTAATAATGATATCATCGACATATACTAGAACTATTGCTAGTTTCTGTCACGTGCCTTGACGAAGAGACTGGAGTTTGCTGGTGCTACTTAGAATCAGCATTGAACTAGAAATTCGGCAATCTTACATACCATGCATGTGGTGCCTATTTTAAGCCGTATAGGGCATTTTTTAATTTGCACACGTAGCTTGAATTTTCTTTATCTTATAAACCCGCTAGTTGTTATCTCTTTATTGATTTCTCCATGCTGAAATGCGTTCTTCACGTCCATCTTCTATAATCTCCAGGACTTGCTTGTTTCCAGTGCGATTAGTACTAAAATAGTTGTAATTTTTGCTACCGAACTAAATGTCTCATCATAATCTATATAGTGTTGTGAGAATCTCCGTGATACTAGTCGAGCCTTATATCTTTCTATTGATCCATCATGCTGCCTTTTAATTTTATAAACCCATTTACAAGATATGTTTTAACTCTTTCTGTTTTGGGTGCTAAGTCTCATAGTTTCATTTTAGGGCCATAATTTCCTCATTCATTGTTTTCCTCCATTCACTATGTTTTACTGCCTCTTCAAAAATTTCCGGTTCTTTTATATTTTCGTCTTCTTCTAAAGCTATATTGACGTATATGGGATTTGGCCTTCTTTTCGTTGGAGATCTACGTAGTTGGGGTGAACTTGGCGATATTGCGTACAGATCTTCTCCCGATGGTTCAGTCTCCTCAACTTGACTTGGTCTCGTCACTTCTGGAGTTGTTTGGTGTACTCCTGTTCGTCATGGATTTTGAGGTGTTCTTGGAGACTCTACGCCATCTTCTGGCTCTTGTAGATTTTCTTCTGGAAGCTTCACCAGTTTTTCGAACTGCTCCTCAGCTTCTTTTGAATCCGGTAGCTCTTATTTATGTGGTGGCCACCAAGAGGATGCTTCACTAAATGCTACATGTCGAGATGTATAACACCTACCGTAGTTGGATCGCAACATCTCCATCCTTTTCTTTGGTTGTCGTACCCGACAAATATGCACTTGATTGTCTTCTTGTCATATTTGGTTCGTAAATGACTTAATACGAATACATAACATACGCATCCGAAAACTCTAAAAATGGCCAACACTTGGTTTGATTTTCCACAACTTCTCAAATGGTGATACGAATCCCAGCTTTTCTTGTGGTAGCCTGTTGATCACGTGCGCCGTTGTCTTCATACATTCAGCCCAAAACCTTAGTGGTGCATTCTTTGTATGTATCATGCTTCGACACGTTTCGGCCAAATGTTGATTTTTCCCTTTGCTATGTCATTCTGGTGATGTGTGTTTGGACACGTTAGCTGGTGATGTATCTGCTGCTCCTTAAGATATTTGGAGAATTCCATTGATGTGTATTCTCCTCCGTTATCCGTGCGAAGACACCGGATTTTATCTCCGACTTCTCTTTCAACATTTTCTTTGAGAAGTCGTCAATAAACATCACCATATAGCGCATCTCTCTAATTGAAGGTTGTTTAACCGGCCCGAATACATCAGAGTGAATTGTTCTAGAGGTTTCTTTGCTTTGTAATTCGAATCTTCAATTGGCAGTTGATGTACTTTTAATGTATAGCTTCTTTCTTGATGATATTACAACAATAAATAGCTTTTAATGTATAGCTTCTTTCTTGATGATATTACACACATACATATACATATATTTATAGATGGTGCAGGCGGTTTATTAAGTTGGCATGATGAGTCGGTTATTTATTTTATTCTCAATATGTGCAACGTGGGTAGATGACGAGTACTAATAATTAATTTTAGAATAACACGTATGTTACATGTGCAATGATGTGTCTCTAAAATTAATTAAGTCGATTTGATCTTCTTCAATTCTCCCTTCAGCACAAACGTTCTTTCTTGTTGTATTTTTTATTTGATCCATTCCTAGACGCATTCGAAATTTCTCAAATTTTGAGACGGTGAGACCTTTGTTGAACACGTCGGCTACTTGATCTTCTGTACTGATGTGTTTCATCTCAATCTCCCCTTTGAGAACCTTTTCGCGTACGAAGTAGTAGTGTACTTCAACATGTTTTTTCCTTGCATGACATATCGGATTCTCTGCTATGCGTATAGCTGGTTGATTATCAGAATAAAACTCCATCGTGTAAGTAAATGGTTGATTTAGATCTTTCAATAATTGTACAAACCAGGTACTTTCTCGAGCTGCCATTGATGTTGCTCGATACTCTGCCGCTGTTATTGATAAGGACACAGTCGGTTGTCTCTTCCCACACCATGATATTGCGGCTGATCCAAATTAGAATACATAGCCCGTCGTGGATCTTCTTGTATCGCGGCATCCAGCACAGTCTGCGTCGCAATAGCCAGTAATTTGGATATCTTTATTCTTTTTTGTAAAATAGTCAATAATTAATTGTTCCTTTTATGTACCTCAGTATACGCCGTATGAGCTCAAGATGTGGCTTCTTTGAATTCTCCATAAATGGACTAGCGATCCCCACTGTATACGTCGTATTTTCCGAGTCCTTGCCATCTTTCGCGATATCATGTATTTGCTTCAATTGGAGTTGTTATTGGCTTGCAATCTATTATGCCAAATTTTCTTAGTAGATTTCTCGCATGTTTTAGTTGACACAATAATAATCCATGAAATCTTGGGAGGTTTATATTCCATGAAATCCAGTCCTTTCAAGTACACCCCATCAATCCATCTGACCTAAAGTTTATCCGCTTTCCTTGCTAGATCCCAAATTTGCTTCCCAACTAGGGCAATGTTCCATAGGCAGCAAAATGTTCCATAGGCAGCAGTTCTTAATTCATAACCCGCCATTCTTTTTAGGTTTGCATGCAGTATCCATAGGTAGTTCATGCAAAGGTTGTCCACTTTATTTAACACAGGTTTAGGTAAAATGAAAAAAAGATCCCCAAAATCCATGTAAAGTCATAACAACAGAGTTAATGAGGCATGCTCTTCCTGCATAAGACAAATGTCTAGAAGTCCAGCATCTTATCCTGGTAGTGATTTTGTCAATGCGGCCTTGGCAAGTTGCTCTTGACCACCTAGTGGGAGAAGTGGGTACCCCGAGATATTTCATAGGAAAGCTCCCATTCTGGAACCCTGTGATGGCCCTGATCTCCTCCACTACAGAGCTAGACATTCCAGCATAATACAAACTTGACTTGACTGGATTTGCTTGTAGCCCAGTGCATCTTGGAAGTGATCCATTGCTATCTTGACTGCTTCAATTGATCCTACATTTCCTTTGCAACATATAATGAGGTCATCGGCAAAACAGAGATTTACAAATTTGTTTTCTTTGCATAGAGGGTGAAATCTGAATTTAGGATCCATAGAAGCATGTTGAAGTCTTCTAGTTAAATATTTACAATCACAAACAACATGGGGGACATCGGATCACCCTGTCTCAACCCCCTTTCTCCTTTAAAAGTGGTGCCAAGCTGCCCATTAATGTTCAATGCATAGGATACAGATGTGACAAAAGCCATGATCCAAGTAATGAACTTGGTAGGAAACCTTAGCCACCTCCGCCAATTAAATAGGAAGTCCCAACTTACCATATCATATGCCTTCTTGATATCAACCTTCAGTAAGCGTCTAGCTGAAGCATTCTTCCTATTGTATAACCGCATCAACTCTTTAGTAATGAGAAAATTGTGAATGATTGAGCGGCGTTGCACAAATGCACACTGATTTTCATTAATAATTTTGGGAAGAATTAGCTTCAACCTTTTGCAGATCAGCTTCGAAACACATTTGTAGATAGTTTGCAGCAGGCAATGGGCCTAAATTCACCTGATGATGAAGGATGATCCACCTTAGGGACTAGGACCAAGGAGGTTTTGTTGATTCCTTCAATAGTTTCCCATTACTAAAGTACACCAACATTGATGCAGTCAATCCCTCTCGTGTGATTGATTTTGACTGCTTAAAGAAGCCACTTTCATAGCCATCAGGGCCTGGGGCTGTGTCCTCATGAATTGAGTTGAGGGTTGTTATTATCTCCTCAACTTTAAAAGGCTTAAAAAGAGCCAACTGATCTTCTAGGCACAGAACAGATCCTTGGGCCACCACCTGATTATCAATTGGTTATGAGACAACTCCGGTCATGCCAAGAATATTCCTGAAGTACTCAGAGAAATGGTCCAAAATACCACTTGGTTCAGTAATCAAGCCTTCCTCACTTAGAATGGTGGTGATCATATTTCTATAGTTTTTTACCTCAATATAACATGGAAGTAGGCTGAGTTCTGATCACCATCGCCCATTCATTTCACTTTTGCTTTCTGTCTCAGGAACCTGACTGCAGCTTCACTAGCAAAGTGCATCTCCTGCCTCATATTCCTCAGTTCCAGCATTTTAGTGTCCATGGGGTCTTGATGCACCTTCACAGTTGGATACTTTAGACCTCATGCCTCAAATAATCTGCTTTGTTGACAAGATATGAAAAGACATTGTTATTTAGCCTTTGCAAAGGGCCCCTTAGTTTCTTCATTCTCTGAGTCAAGCACCACTGTTTACTCCAAAAATAATCTATACCCCAAGCCTCTTTGACTATGTCACAAAATGTAGGAGTTGTAGCCCACATATTGTTGTACTAGAACCTTCTTCTCCCTTGTTGAGATTGTGAAAATCCCTCAAAATAATATGTGAATGCTCAGAGGAACCTTCAGTTAAGAAGTGAGCCTCCACATCTTTAAACGGGCAAAGCCACTCCTGATTAGCAAAGGTCTCCAAACCTGAGGAATATTTTTCTTACAAGAGTCTGCAGTATGACCATAATTGAAGCAGCTCGAGCACTTCACTGGTTTCCATTCGTACTTCACCACCTGCTCTACCAATTGATCATTTTCATTTGAGAATAAAATTGCCTTTCAACTCTCCAAATCTATCTCGATCAAGACTCGAGGAAATTGGATCCTCTCTTAATTCATAGTGCAGGAATCAGCAACGATTGGTTGTCCCACCAGACTAGCTATCTTGCTTAGGCTGGTGTTGCCCCAATATTTTAGATCCAATTGAGGAAATTAGACCCAAATGGGAACCTTACTAACCGTCACCTTCCTAAATTCATTTTCCATGGACCAAGGAGCTAGGACCACAGGCTTCTTATCAATGTGCATAACAGAGGATTGAAGAATAGAATCCCTCTGTTCGATCGAAACAAATCTAGCAAGGAAAAGACCATGCTTCACCTGCATTACTTTCTGAAGCACATTGTTCTTCCATACCCTTTGCAAATATCTGTTCATCAGAGTGTATGGAGGATTTGATCCAAGGACATAGCACAGTAACGATGAAATTTCTTTGAATTTAAGTTTTTCCCTCTTTTTTTTAAGGTAATAGATTGCATAGGTTTAATGGAAACTTTTGTTTCAATAAATTAAAGTTTGAAAGGAAAAAAATTTGCAACCTCTCGATCGGCAAATTATGGATCCGCCACTGGTGAGTGGTGACATGCATGGAAGAAAGCATCTCTCTCTTAATTGTGATCAGAAGATTACTTATTCTTATTTTTTCTGTATGAGACAAGCTATCAAGTTTGCCCTTCAGCTGCTGAGTATTCTACAAGTTGGCCATTCCTCTTAGAATTGGCAGTCTGAAGCTTCCATATGCAATAGAAGTGGCGTTAGAAAGCGTATAAAGGGGCGTTTGTCAAAGCCGACGATTCCATACGACTCCGATCCATTGAGCCAAATGCCGAAGTTATTAAGTTATGAAGAAAAAGTGAATTTTTTTCTCCACAAACTACCTCGCTTATGATCTGATGAACGGTAAACGTCTTCTCGAGTTCTCGTCGTCTTAAGGTAGGGAAGTTAGTCACCAGACAATACAGAGTTATTGTTTCTTAGGCCATCTCCAAGCGAAAAACTCATTCGCAAACACATTCTCAAACTCAAAATGCATTATTCTTCTCCAACCATTAAACTCATTCTCAAACTTAAAAGAATATATTGTAATATTCTCTTTTCGTTTAACTTAATATACGGCCCACATATTTTACGTTTTCTCAAAGACCATTGTATTATTTAAATTCGATTAAGAAAATATTTAATATTATTGATTATAAAATATTATTATCATATAAGAAAATTTATTAAATCCACGGAAATTACATTACACGAGAAAAAAAATATTCATTTAGTTATTTGAAAATATTTATTTATTTTTCTAAAAGACAAGTCTACAAGTCTAGGATTAGTGTATACCTCTAACAAATGATCAATTAGCATATTCAGAAGTTTAATGTGATAAAATTTATCTCGAATTATTTTGATTTTTGTAGTTGTAGTCAAAACAGTATTTAACTATTCTATTACATATAAATAAAATATAAAAAATTGAATAATAAAAAATTTATTACTAAAAATAAAGAGTAAGTTATAATAATTAATTGTTTTGTAATTTTATAATCATATACAATTTCCTTTTTGTATTTTTATTTTTGTATATGGGTGCTTTAATAAGCCAATATAAACAAAGGGACTTGTTTGCAAATTTGAAACATCAAACTCATTTTTTGCGTTCGAATGCAAATTTGGGTTTGGAAGAGGATAGAGAAACTCACAAACGCATTTTGAGTTTGCGTTTGGAGTACGGTTGGGGTGTTTTTCCTCTATATTTTGAGTTTTGGGTATCAGTTGGAGATGGTCTTAAGAGGGGATTTTACGTAGTTATTCATGTGGTATGTATTTGTATTTTATCAACCTATTAAGGAGTATTCATAAAATTATTTTACGGCATGTGCTTTATTGTCTAATGAATAATTGGGCTTATCTTAAACTGTAATGTTGCGAAATTAGACGGTATAAAGAAGACTTGTTGCGGCACGGGCAATATAATGATATTGGAAATGACAATGTGGATAACACCGAGAACGTGAAAATTTCCCAAACAAATCGGAGTAAAAATCACGGGCAAGGAGAAGACCTTCACTATAGAGAAAACATAGGGGTAAACCTCTAAAACTATGAAAGGAAAAACTATCATTATTCCTCTTTATAGCCGGAGAAAATATCTCACAAATCCTCTATCGTTTTTACGGTCTATTTTCGCTCTATTACTTTTCTCTTTGTGTATATTTATAGTTATTGTTTCTGAAGAGCGGGTGTTAGTTGGTTAATCCTGTGGTTAATCGTCTTAAGAGGCGAGATATTTTGAGCCTTTTTTTAGCCATGTCAAGCATCATGATGACGACTGTTGATACAACTATTTACTCGAGCATCAAGAATTATGTATTTGTATTTTATCAAGTAGAATTAATTAAAATGGGCTTTGGCTTAAACTGTAAATTTCTAGCCCCGTTAGGTACAATGAATCTTCGTCTCCTAGGGGTTTGATCATGTTTAAAAGATTTGATATAGATCATGCTTTAAAGATTTGATATCTCTATATGTAGGCCAAGGTTCGATTCTATTTGAACTCTATGAATTTGGGCTGTCTGTGGCATTAGTTCCACTAATAACAAGAGTCGTCTCATATGTGATAATGATGATTAGATTCGATTAAGCCTGAACTTAATTGGAGTATGGAGACTACGTTGATGTATGTGGATGTGGAGATACCTTATTATGCGATAGGGATTCAACTCAGACTGATATTAATTGAAGTGTGAGGCATATGATCACGATTGTGGAGATATCTTTTGTGAGAGATTCGACTCACTGATATTGATTGAGTTGTGAGACATAGAGTGGTGGTTCGTGGAGATATCTTATGTGACAGAGAAAGAACAAAACTAAACCTCATCCCAAATTATTCTTGATTATCTAATAATTTCTCGACTTATTATGGATTTTTTTAATAATGGCATATTTTGTGAAGGGTTTAGGTCCTCTTGTATAACTACAGTTGCACATAAACTATGCATTCATTATTTTACTACGCTGCATAGTCGGATGTGCATGTGGCACCACCTCATACAGAACCATGTTCCAAGGCATAATACATGGAAATTAAACATGGAGACATGAAAAAAAAAAAAAAAAAAGAACGATTGTCAAAGATTACGATTAGGTGCATTCCAAGATCTTATGTCGGGTTCGGTGCTTTGATTCATTGAACATGTCGATTAGTCAACAATCAGAAGTAAAACAAAATGAAAAACACGTGAAGAAGTCGTCTTTGGGAGCTTTATTGTTCCTTTCACATCAATACAGAAAATGGCGAAGATAGACAAACAATAAATGGATTCTTATCAGCGTTTTTTAATTTTGTATTTTATTTTCTCAACTTTAGACTAGGGATTTGCAATCATAAATTCTAGGTCTGAGCTCTCGTATCATACGATATTAAATGATCATTTAAGCTAAAAGTTTAATCATGTTACTATGTTTTTTTATATATTTTATGTTTAGGGGAAATTATAAAATTAGGTCACTAATTATTTAAGTTTTCGTTTTTGGATCAATATGTTTGATAATTACAAATATAGGTCACTATCTTTGTATGTCAAAACAATTTTGGGTCATATTTTCAATTTTAGGTCACTAAGTTTATATTTTTCGATTTTGGGTCACTAAGTATATACATTTTTCGATTTCGGGTCACTCATTTGGTAACTAACCTTGTAAACATAGTGACTCATAGATGAAGCATGTATACTTAGTGACCCAAAATCGAAAAAATATATACTTAGTGACCTAAAATTGAAAACATGACCAAAAATTATTTTGACATACAAAGTTAGTGACCTACTTTTGCAATTATCAAACATAGTGACCTAAAAACGAAAACTTAGATACTTAGTGACCTAATTTTATAATTTTGTCTTATTTTTAATTGGTGTCAAGTGGTGACAATACTTTTGACGTAAGGCAACGCAAGCGGACGTGTTCAAATATTCCTTTCCATGTTCCATGCTTGTGTTTTAATCTAATCTGTACATGTGCGTGCATAATGTTAGGCGCATGCATATATATATATATATATATATATATATATAAGGCATTAGGAGCCGCACACAAAGCGCGGCGATAAATGTCTATTTTTTCTTCTACTAACAGTTTTTAATAAAAGTAACATTATGAGACAAAATTATGAACTTTATACCCTTAAGGATATCCATTTTAAAATAAAAGAATGCATTAAATCGTCGCCTTTACATCCACCAAAACCTCATCTTGATCGTTTGTACATCATTTGGGCTTTTAATCCTACATAGAAAGCTAAACCAAGTAAAAAGCAGACAACAAGATAAAATGATCAAATCAAACTCCGAACACAAATAATACTTCACAAAATATCATATTTGCATATTTTGTGCAGACAAACACTAATGGCGTCCTAGAATACGCAAACACCAGCCGCCATCACTTACTTGAAACAAACAGGTGTGTCACTTAAAAAAGAGACGGAATTTAAGAATCCTGGCGTATAATGTCCCATAATTGCTTAATTATGAAAATTATTGTCCGTATATCGCTACCCCTAAAAAAAAATTTGTTCCTATAATGCCACATTTCCCAAAAAAGTTAATTATCTCCCAAAAAATAAAATATTTTTTATCAGTAAATCGGATTACTAATTGTAGATAAATGATAAACTAATTTTAGAAGAAAATCCTCAAATTAGTATGTTAAATCATAGGATGACTGCGCGTCTTTTTTATATTTAATTTCAAAAATATAAATAATTATCTATCCAGTTTAACTAAATAATAGTAAAATACGGTAGTCGTTTTGTTTTTGGTAGTTATTATAAACTGTATATCTCAAATATTATTCTTGTAACTCAGTGGTGTCTTCAGTCAGAGAGAGGGAGAAGGGGGTTGTCAATGTCATCATTGTTTTTATCTATTAAAATAAATAAAAAGTACAAAGAACGTCGTTTGTGTTGGACAATATTATGACGATAAATTGTAGATCTTAGATAAGCATCATTGAATAAATTGTAGATTACAACAAAAATTACTATTCATTTCTCCATTTGCATATATAACTTATAAGATATAAGTTGTAACTTGTGCATTCGCGATGTATGTGCAATGAAAATGGAATCTAACTAAAATATAATCGAAAAACAGAACATGAAATATAATTTATATCAAAAAATAATTATATTGACGACATTGAATACACAAACTATTAAAAATGAAATAATAATCGTTGAGATACATATCATATGGGACTTGTAGCCTCCTGATCTGAACTATTGATGATACAGCACGACATAATCTGGAACTTTGTATCAACTTTTATAACGCGAAATGCTTCTTTAATGCAACCTCGTCGCCCAAACTCCATTACAATCCACGGACATGGCAGCCAAAATAATAATAAAATAAAATAACATAAAAAACAAAACCACCAAATTATGGGTAGAAAATCAGGAAAAAGAATGAAAAAAGCATGACCAGTATGATCATTTTGATGACAACGTAATGATCATTGATTCAGATATCACAAACAGCGAGACTGACGCCGCTCTTCACTGGAATCCTAAGCAGTCCCGAAAAATCTCCACGGTTGATTATGGTAATTCACTTGGTTTTTAGGGTTGTTTAGTCTATGACCAACAACTTTGCCCGATGATCCCATTTGTAGGAGTATTATTTCCTATTTCCACCTTCAAAAAATCGGTCCGCAAACTTTATCATCTCTGCAAGACCAAAAAATTAGAATTTAATGTCAACTTACCTAATAAAATTTGAAAATTAATTACAAATACAATATGACGGCATTTGATTTCAGAAAGGCAGGCGATCGTGATGCCTCGTAACATTCAAATCATAATTGTCCCACAAAGAAGGTAAGTCAAACTATAGAAACTTGCCGCTGCATTTTAAAAAAAAAAAATTCTTCTTGATGAAACTGATGGAAAGAAGAGTTCGGTCGGCTTTGCGGATTTGTTCGTGGAAAAACTGTTTATTTAATGATGTCCAACGTGGGTTACTAACCCTCCGAAAAAAACGTGGGTTACTATTTTCTTATTTTATTACTCATTATTAATTTCAGATAAAATATTTGATTGGTTAATTGACATGCCAAATTAATTAGGTTGGTGACGGTTGTTAAGAGGCGTTGATTCTTAATATAATAGAATAGAAGAATAGATGTGTATGATCAATCGACTATGTTACATCCTGAGTACTACAGGATCCGTCCGTTGCGTATAAATCACGGATATTATTTTAGATAATCTTGTCCCTCAATCACTGCATTAATGTAATGAAAACTAATGTGAATGAAAGAATCCCCAGACTAATGTGCCTATTGGTCAATATCAATGGTGGTATTCCAATCATTAGATCATGAGCTTGTTTCTTATTATTATGAGTTTGTTTCTTATGATTAATGTGCTAGGTGAATTTGGGATAAATTTCACCTGACTTTAGGAAATAGTTTCATCATAGAGTGTATTTTGCAAGTCCACACTCCGGTAAGTGGGAGATTAATAAAAAAGTAAATAACAAAAAATGACAACGGATGGGACCGAAGTCCTTTTCCTCTATCCGGTATAAAAATAGGTGAAGACTCTTCAATCGTTGATTAGAAAAAAAAAACATAATCAATCACCATTTAAGCTCAGAAAAGGTCTTCACCATTCTTCTACCAAACATCTCGTGTAGTGTTGAATCATTAACCTGTAAGTATCCCCTTACCGTTTCTACTTATTTCATGTTAGGGATGATCTATCATATGCAAAGCTTCCCTGTCTCTGCGTGTGTCTTCCTTCCCTCGATGATCTTGGAGCTTAACAAACGCGGCTTTAGTGTTACTCAACAGCTTAGGGAGTTTGATTTACACAGTTATAAGGTCCATTTTACAAAGATAGTTAAATGATCGATTTACCTAAATGCTTAAGCTCGTAGTCTGATTTATCCTTCTTATTTAACCTACCTGAGACGTAAATTTTTCTTCTATGGGCGGTCGTGAATCTCTACCCACAAAACCTTTTTACTTGAGTTCCGATATCACATTAAAATGAACGGCCATTTTAACATTAAAAATTTGAATCACGCTAGTTAAACTTTTTTTTTTTTCTCTTGTTTGTGAATTGATTATCGTCCTTGAGCTCGTGAGATTAGCTAAAAGAAATTAATAAATAAGTCTGATAGGTGGTGTGATGGGATTTTCTGGAAAATTCATTTGGTAGCCTCTAACACAAGTTTTGTCTACATGCAATAATGGAGGGTGGTGGTGGGGGCTTATTGGGTTCTCCTCATCTTCTTTCTTTAAATAATGCCACCACCACTTTTGTCCCACAATGCTTTGGCTAGTGGGAGATCTATCTATTATAGATAAAATCTATACCATTTCCCCTCGCTCTCAAATGGCCTACTTATTTATCAGATTATGTCGGCATTTTTTTCTTGCATCAATCTGCCTTGTGTGTTGATACCCTGATGAAAAAGCCCTTTTTGCTGATGTGAAGAAGTTTAACAGAAAAAAAAAAAAACATCATCTTTTTTTAATCCCTTCTCACAGGTTTGTCAAATTGGTAATAACTGTTGAGAGAGGAAACAAAAAATGGCCATCTCATCGTACCCGACACCATCGGACGCCGGCGTGCTGTGCATAATCCTCGCAAACACGGCAATCTCCGTCTCCGTCTTCAAAGAAATCGTCCGTTCGATCCTGCGAGTCGCCGGGGTCCACATCACGTCGTGGGACGAGTCCTCCATCGACGACGAGTGCTGCGGGTTGAGCCCGTCGAGGGCGGCCTACGTTGACGAATTCAGGACCCGGACGCCCACGGAGCCCTACGGTTCGACCCTTGCCCGCGGGCAAGACTGCTGCTCCATCTGCCTGGTCGAGTTCGAGCCCGAGTCCCCTATCAACCTCCTCTCGTGCGGGCACGTGTTTCATGCCCCGTGCCTCGAGAAGTGGATGAACTATTGGAACACGACGTGCCCTCTTTGTAGGAACTGCTTGATTCCTATGGAAGAAGAATACAATGTTCGTCCTCCTCCTATGTAAGTATCATCAATAATGGCATTATTAGGTTGTGTGTAGCCGACGAGTGTTTTGCGTCCTCTTGTTAGCGACGGGTCGGCTCGCTCGACCTCTTACTGTTTGTGTTGTATATTTACGAATGTCGAAATCCGTTTTTTGAACGAAAAAGCGAATGCAGTGGTCCGAAGCGATGATGTTCTTCAGGTCTGAATAAGCGAGCAAACGAGATTTCGAAAATGCGAATGCGGTGACCGGCGTGTATGTTTAGATCGAAAAGTATCTTACGATATCACCGGAGAGAGTACGAAAACGAACAAATCTTGACGAAATTGCATCGCCATCAGACGCACAAGACACATGATACGAAAAAAACTGCGTTGATTGCCTTGGAAGAGTACGAGTTCGGGGCATCCCACCAAGCAAACGGCTTAGTCTGCCAAGTCCCGCGTGCATGTCATGTGACGCACTACCACGTCACCCCTAAAGGTAGGGGCCTGACTAGGGGTGAAAACGAACCGAGCTGCTCGCGGGCAGCTCGGTTTGAGTTCGAGTTTGACCGAGCTTGAGCCGGCGCAATGCAACGCAAATAACTGAGCTCAAGACAAACAAAAAGACCATTTTATTATTCATGTAGGAACAAAAACAACATCAGAAGAGAAATACATGTGAGAATTATCTAAAAAAGTCTCCAATTATCACAAGCATCTAACCATTCCATCCTTGCAGAGTCCTTAATCCTTAGTGCGATCGCCGAAGGTCTCGAACCGCCTCTTCGCCCTCGAAAACACTTCGTCGTCGACGGACTCCCTCATGAAACCATCGAACTCCATGGGATTATTCCCACCGTTGAGCTTCCTCATCTCCATCTCCCAGTCACTGTTAGGACCCCAGAGATCTTCATTCTCCCCGAGAAAATGAATCGAGTACTTCTCCTTCAACGGCTCGAAGAAGGACGCATTCTCTTCATCCGTCGAGATATAAAGATTCCTCCCGTCCCCAACTTTCGATCCCAACAACGTCTCCATAACCGCTCCCGTAGAAGCGGTGCCTCTTAAAACACGAACCGCATCGTAATCCCACATCATCCTCGCGGCGATTGCACCCGCGATATCCATCAAAGGCCTCGATTTCCATATAAATTTCCAAGGACGATCGACACGGGATTCATTACCCCCTTCGCACACTTCATACCCGTAATTCTCCAGCCCGAATCTCCTCACGATCAACATATGGTTCATCGTTAATAGACTCTTCGAAGAAACCCTAAGATCATCCACGAGAAAAGAGCTTGCGTTCGAGCTCGACAAGAACCAGGCTCGGTCCACGACAGGCCACGAATCCCGCAGGTGCTCGTAGTCGAAGTAGGACCGAAAATCTCGGCCGTCCTCGTCTCGGCCGGATGAGGTGTATATCTTAGACAAGCAGATGCTCGTGTCCACCACGAGGGTTCGGTTCAGAAACCGAGCCTCCCAGAGCATGCACGTGAAGCTCCATAGGTACTGGTTCATGTTCTTGCACTTGTCTCCGCCGCCCGAGTACATTAAGTACTTCCCCCACCAAGTAAAAGGCTCCACCGTAGACAGCAGTGCATTTTCATCATCATCTATTTGGAGAATAGGGTTATTATTATTCTCCTTATCATGATTTTTTCCCTTCCTTTCTCCCTTTTTCGTTATTGCATTCGAACCCGAACGATAATCCCCGATTTCTACCACGGTGACCGTGCAGTTCTCCGACCTCTCGAAGGAAAAGCTCCGGTAATCTTTGTACAACGTGGAAGTGTCGCCTCCTTTAGGCCTAAATTTCCACGCCATGTGGCAGGAATTACGGCTATTGCCCCCCGCGGGATTCCCGAACCGGAGGAAATCGACGTCCTTAAACCTGTCGAAGGCGGCGGCCATCAGCAGGTGGAAGACATCGGGATCGTGGCAGTCGATTGGGTCGTCGGCCCGACAGTCGGCGGCGTCGGGGCGGGTCTTCGTCGTCGGGTTGGGTTCGAGGGGGATCTTTGCGGTGGGGCTCGGCAATGGGCCGTTGAGGTGGTATATCACCGTTATTACAGTGAAAATCAGTGTCCCCGTTGCGAAGAGAGTGAAGCAGAAGCTCGCGGTTAGTTTTAGTGCGTTGAAGCTTGTTCTGTTACCGGAAAATGTCGTCGGTGAAGGCCCGCCGCCCCCCAGCATCGATCTTCTTCTCCGGTGTTAGTTGCTCTGTACCCTTTTGCTCGTGCTTGTGTGAGGAGGAGATTGTGCTTTCGAAATATTGGAAGTTCAGAAGTTGAGGATAGTGACTCTGAAAGGGTTGTTGCTGAAATGATTTTCGGATGACGTGGCGAGGAGAGTTGACTTTTGGCTACATGTGCACCGACCGTTCGCGAGTTTCTGTACAGTCTCGGACCAAACAATATTAGAAAAAGTAAACAGGCAGGAAGCGAACGATACTTCACAACAAATATGATAAAAATATATCACCCATTTTTTTAATCGAGAAGTATTCGAGGCTAGTTACCACACACACTCCAATTACAGTTGGTCGAATTTGAAGAGAATCCAAATATTTCCAACGTCATCGTAATACCACTCTAAAACTAAGTTAAGCCTTAAGCAAATTTGAAATTTCAAGTATAGGTTCTAACAGGATTAATCCTCGCGGCAGCGGCATGTGTGTAAATATCGTGTCAAGCTCACAAATACTTTTTATGTTCGGGATCATCTCATATGAAACTTTATACTCCAAATAAATTCTGTATGAAACGAACACGAACAAATGAATCTCGATAAACGTCGAGTTCCAACAACATTAATCTAGTTATGCGATTTACATATGTGTATGTGATATTGAGCCAAATGGCGGAGCTACTATTGAGCCAGTGGGGTCCATGGACCCCATTTTTTCCTTTATCATTTCAAATAAAATTTATAATTAAAATACCTAAATTTATGTAATATTAGTAAAATGACCCAACTCAAATATTTAATTTGCATTTGGACCCTAATGAAAATGATTTATATTTGAATTTGGACTCTATCTCCGCCACTATGAGCCCTAACATTTGTGCCCCGTGGAATAGATCATGATATACAACCTTTAATCCGGCACCGGAAACACACTGACTTTCGACCAAACTCATCCCCATTATATGTTTGTACCGTATCAAACCCAACCGTACAATGAAAATCATGTAGTTTAAATGGAATCAAATATAACGTGCTCGACCCACTTGACCTGTCAATTATACACAAAAATATATTACTATCCAAACTTTTAAATCGTGTAAAATCAGCGTGAATAATCATTGGGACAGAGATTAGATTCAATTACAGCAACGTGTGAGAGCATTTCCCGAGCTGTTGATTTACCATATAGACACAGTGAACAGGTAGTTGAATACAAGGAAACCGCGGCGATACAAAGCAGGGATAACCTTTAACCAAAGCTCAGAGGCATTTTGCTTCATGAACCCCGCAACTAAAACGTAAATTCTACACGTCTTCGACATTTTCGGTTACAAAAGTAAACCTAACCAGTTTTCCTACCATGTCTTGCCGTAAGAGCAATATACAAGACAAACAGAGCAGTCCCGTGGTACCAACGATTTACAACCGACTACGGTTCCTGAGGAAGCAATCATAATATAAAGGCAGCAACTTTTTCCCTTCTTGCGTTAGAAAAAAAAGAAAAGAAAAAACATTCACAAAGGCTGAATCGGAGTAGCTGCACAACATGAATCCCTGAGCTTCATGCAATTAAGACCGTTCTTGTGTACCATTTCTTGCAGTAGCCTCTTAGCAGTATCCACAGCCTTGTCCTTACCATCGGTTTGAACAGAAGCAAAGCTGCAAACAATCTTTTCAAGCTCAGATGAGTTCAATCTCCTCTTGGGAGGGGAGTCCCTGAGCAGATCCAAGAGAGCTCGAGCTCTCTCCTGAGCCACCGGGGTCCCTTCTGCTGTCAGGCGTAGTAAGCCCGGTATGGGGCCTTCTTTGAGAATAAGGTCCCGATACTTTTCGCGGGAGCTTTCACACAGAGACAACAAGGCTCCAACTGCTTGCAACATGCTCGTTGAAGACCCATCTTCTACGGTTTCCACCAGAGCCAAAATCCCACCGTTTGTATTCGTGATAGCGTTTCTTCCTTCCTCGAAATCAGACAATATTTCGAGTAAAAAAGTGGTTTTCTCTGCAAACTTGGAGTGTTTCTTGCATTCTTTGAGGAGGGAGATCAGTGGAGGGGCTGCTCTTGGATCAAGAATTGGCTTCCTTGCTTCTTCAACTTCTGTTCTTGATAGATTGTAAAGGGCCGTGACCGAATCGACCTTTCCTTGGATGCTCGCGGAGCAGAGGACTTGAACTAGAAATGGTGCGGCCCCACAAGAAATTATGACCGGTTTATTGGATTCGGCGGATGAAAGCGATAAAATTGCAGCTGCGGATAATTCTCTGAGATTTCCGTGTTGATGTTTCATGAGATCCAGAAGAAGTGGGACAGCACCAGCTGTGACTATGCTAATCTTGTTCCTGAAAGAACAAGTAGAAAATGGCAATGAAATGCAAACAATTAAGCCTAAGGCAGCACGATCCCAAAAATAATATTGTAAGCAACACCACAACTTGATGGATGCAATCTTTATGGGACTGAAAAATGGCGAACAGCACCTAATCATACAATTCAGACTTTGATATGCTACTTCACCCAACTTGTAGTAAACAAATACGAGATTCTAAGGAGAAGTTAAGCTACCAAGTTTCGGGTCACCCATTTTGCAGAACTTGAAACGCCTCAAAAATTATACTTACAGACAAAGCAACCAGAAGATAGATAACTTGTCAATCAAAGGGAAATCGACATCGATACCTTTGATTGCGAGCCGCGAGGTTCAGGAGCGCTAGGAGAGCAGCCTCGCGAGCTAACGAATCGCCAAGCATCCTGACGAGCGGCTCGATGACTCCGGCGGCAGCGAAGGAGCGCCGAACTACCGACTTCGAGTTCGCATCGGCGGAATTCCTTACAATCCTGCGAATATCTCTCGCCGCCTCAATTTTGGCAGCGAGATCTCCGCCTCTGAGCCTCTTCGCAACTTCGCCCACCATCGTCGTCGTTCTCCTACAAAGCGAAGGCGTATTTTTAACCTCGCTGCGTTCATCTTCTTCTTCCTCTTCTTCTTCTTCGTCTTCGTCCTTCGTCGGTATTGTCGTCGCCTCCTCCTCGTCGTCCATTTCGGGGGGGGGGGGGGGGGGGGGACCTTCCGGTTAAGCAGCTATAGGTGTTGGACTTACCTCTTTAGGATTTGTACTCCGGATTCCCAATTCTCTTCTTTTCTTTTCCCTTCTTATTGTTAGTCTTTGGACAATTCTTGAATTTTATTTATTTTTGGGTTAAAGATAGCGTGTCATTTTTAGTCCCATTAAATTAAAGATGACAATGTCAGCTAGCTTCGTGATTATTAAAATTGAACACAATATTTGCCCTGTTAAATTGATGGTAGCAATTTTATTCTCTATGGATCAAAATTAAAGCAATTTTAGGAAAATTAACCAAAAAACTTAATTTCAGTCTGGAATTGGACGCCGAATATGCTGAATCGAACAGCAAAAATGCCGACTTGGACTATTATTTAATTATTTTTATTATTTAATTATTTAATTAATTTTTTTATTAATCAGTTTTTTATTACTTATGTTTTACTTAATATGTAACGTTTAATTGGAGAAAAAAAAATAAATTTGGCTTCAAATCCTTGACTAAAATTAGAGTTCTAGATTAACTATCCTCAAATTGCTTTAGCTATGATACTTACATGATTAAAATTGCTACAGGAAATTTTATTGACACCTCCTAAATTTCTATTTACACCCCCTATTTATTATCATTTATCATACATTATTTATTACTTTCTTTTAATTTTATTTATTACTTTTATTCACACACACACGAAACTAATGTATTTTATTATTTTTTCCTTTTTTAATTTTTTAGGTTCCCTTTATAATAATTATTTATTTTTCTTTTTGCGGGTAAGAACTTTGAATATCTGTGTATTGTATTATAGGAAAAAATTAAAAGAAAAATAATAACTCATATAAGTTTCTTGTTGCATATTTATCAACGGAAAAACAAATATTTGTACTTTAAATGAAATTTTCATTTATATTTGTATAAATAATAAGAAATATCCGTATATATGAATAAAATAAGATATATATCAATATTGTCAATTCAAAAAATATCTAAATTAATAATGACATTTTTATTTATATTTTAAATATAATACGAAATATCCACATTATATGAATTTATATTAAAATGAGATAAATATTAATATTATTAATTTAAAATATCGAAATTAATATATAAAAATAAATTAATTATTATTAATCAATTTTTAAACCAAATGTATTAATCGAAATTACTATATTTTAATAAAATGTATTAATCTGCAGTAAATTAACCAATTAATGCTTGTTAAAAATTCCCTGAAACTTGTAAAAACTACCTAAAATTTGTAAACATTAATTATTTTACAAATTCAATGTATTTTACACCCCTTATAGGGGTATAAATAGTAGCACCCAATTGCTACTCTTAATTTAACGGGACTAAAATTGATTTAATTTTAATACTTACGTGACTAAAATTATCACTCATAACTTGACTAAAAATAGGAGCCCTCAACAGGGATAGGGACCAAAAATACATTGAAGCCTTTACTTTTTTTCCGCACAACTTTATATTTATTTTTAATTCATGTTACAGTGCGTGGGCCCAATAAGCCCAATACGAACATGGGCTTTCTAGCCCATTAACTTATCAAACTAGGTGTTTGCATCCACTGCATAAACCACAGCCTAGGGTTTCACCGTCCCTGACGAACTCGCCAACGCACACAGGAGGAGGAAAGACCACCAAAATGAAGACAATCCTTTCCTCCGACACAATGGACGTCCCCGAAGGCGTCACCGTGAAGGTGAAGGCCAAGAAGATCGAGGTGGTGGGTCCACGTGGCAAGCTCACCCGCGATTTCAAGCATCTGAATCTCGATTTCCAGCTAATCACCGACGAGGAGGGAAAGAAGAAGCTGAAGGCGGACGCGTGGTTCGGCAGCAAAAAGACCACCGCTTCGATTCGCACGGCGCTGAGCCACGTGGCGAATCTGATAAAGGGGGTGACGGTGGGTTACCGCTACAAGATGCGGTTCGTGTACGCCCACTTTCCTATCAACGCTTCCATTTCCAACATCGCGGCTTCGATTGAGATCCGAAACTTCTTGGGGGAGAAGAGGGTACGTGATGGAACTGAACTATTGCTTCAATTTTTCTAAATGATAATCATATTATGTGTCAGAACTCGAAATTCGCTATTCCATTTATGATAAGGGAAGCTGCTGTTGTATGATCAAGCTTGTACTGTATTTCGTGGGCTTGATTCAATTAAACATAAGTAACGAGAACGACTACAATGCAGAACATATGAACGTCATAATAAACAGAAACCCACGAAATACGCTAATTGAATGGCTATAAGCGGTCTATTTCCTTCTTTACTAAAATGCCTGCTTTTTTATATCAGAAATGCTTGGTACGACTGTAGTATTGTGTTATTCAATAGTTTTTTAGTTTTTTTATTTACCCTCCACAGAATAAATTCCTATTCATAGCTAATGATTTTAACCATTTTCAACCCAGCACAGATTTAAATTCGATATTAATGATCTGTTGAGTATGTTCAAATTATTTCATTTCTCTGCCTTTGTATGCTCTTCTGCTAGCCCATCACGGGTGATGATCGTGTTATGTGATGACAATGATGAGCACCTGTGATGATCTTAATACCAGGTAAGGAAGGTAGATATGCTTGATGGAGTAACCGTTGTGAGATCTGAAAAGGTTAAGGATGAGCTCGTATTGGATGGTAATGACATTGAGTTGGTGTCTCGATCTGCTGCGTTGATCAACCAGGTAAGAATCATTGCACCAAATGATGTTGAATATATGTGGTGTAATATCTGCTTCTGAATCATTCTTTACCATACCGAACAGAAATGTCATGTGAAGAACAAGGATATAAGGAAGTTTCTTGATGGTATCTATGTCAGCGAGAAGGGAACTATCGAGGAGGAAGCAGCCCAAATACAGTAGTTGAAGTTTTAATGGGGTGTTTTTTTTTTTTTTTTTGTTATCATTTTTTGGTGGCGTTGGTTGGTATTCATTTACCATTTTTCTCCCCTTTTATCCTTTTTAGACATCTTAATGTTCTCTTACAAGTTTTGTTTCTTGATTAGATATTTAATGTTATTTCCGATTTTTTTTTGATAAAATTCAGGATATCGCAATTCACATTACTTGCATATTTTAAAAATGTAACATCAAATTACCCTTTCTTGTATGGATATTTCAAAACGGTAAGGGTGTGTTTGGTTTGTGCATTTTGGTGTTGAAAAGAGAAGAAAATTGTGGTGAAATTAATATTGATGTTTGGTAGCAAGGTAAATAAAGTGGAAAAGAAAAGGAAAGTAAAGAAAAATACAACTAAAATTTGATTATTTATGTTTTCCTACGAAAAAACGAGGGAAATGACATAAAACTTCGTCTCTCTCAACACTTCTCGACGAACAGATGCAAAGCCTCGAAAAAGCTATGAAGCATCTTCTATCTCTTGACGACGTGGAGCATCGCCCTTCGATTGCGTCTCTTCATCGGCTGCAGATTAATGGAGCTACGGTGGTAAGGACGACCTAGAGAGACTTGTTGAGGTTGATAGGCTCCTTTCTTCTTTACGCGGATTGATCGATCCAAGTTCGTAAGTTGTTAAAACTTGTGTAAGGTAATTTGACGAGTTCTTTTTTCGGTTCGAGCTTAGTTTCCCTGCCATTAGACTTGCCCAACCGCCGGTTTTGGTTAACCGGCGGTTGCCGGTTGGTCGAAACCGGCCACAACCGGCCGGAGACGGATGCCGGTTGGCCATCTCCGGTTGCCGGTTGACCAACCGTCGGTCAACCGTCGGTCAAAGGGTATCCGGCGGTTACCATCCGCCGGTTTGTTTATTTTTTTTATTTTTTTTTACATATTTTTTAAATTTATAGTGTATATTTCAATAGTTTTCGGGACACAATTATGTTTTTTTCGGTATATATAACAAGGGTTTCGATTTAAAAATATTAATCATCATAAATAAATTTCATTACAAAAATGAAGTTACATTTAAAATTAAAATTTACAAAGTTGAAAATACAAAGTAAGAAAAAAAAATTTATTCGTTGTTCGTTGAATACTTGAATCGCAATCGCCATATGTCAACGCCAGTCGATAATCGATTTCTGAAAAAAAATGTACAATAGAAGTTAGTTAGATAATATTTTTTTTAACATAAAAAATTTAATCAATAAATTAAAAAATGAAATTAGTATTAAGGACTTATCTTTTTCGGACTTTGTCGTCGGCTTGGATGTCGTCACGCGAGCGATTTCTTGGAGACGTTGGCTAAAAAATAAGATTGTATGAGTAAGTAATTATTTAAAAATATAAATAAAAAAATTAATACAACGAGATTAGTATTAAGGACTTATCTTTTTTCGGGCTTGAATCTTTCGCTGTTTTCGGAGATTCTCTATTCTCTATTCTCTCTACTCTTAGTCGCCGCCGCCATTGCCGCCACCACTAGTCTCTGTGCCGGTGGTGTCGTCGAACACGTCGTCGTCCGAATCGGTATTCGGGAAATCTTGTGTCCGATGTTCGCCTCTCGTCCAATCATCGAGAAGACATTGGTATTCGACGTTTTCTATCGTCAACCTCGAACGCCTTTCACTTAAAGTTAAGCCGCCATGCTAAAAGCTTGTTCAACCGCGATGGTTGAAATTGGGACAACAAAGATTTTCCTAGCGATCTTCGCCACGTTGGATACGTTGGCGACATCTTCGACCACCATCTGAGGACGTTGAACTGATCATCGTCCTCGGCGAACTCAAAAGTGGTCGACAAGTAGTTATCTAACTCTATGAACGAGTTCGTCGACCTTTGGCGTTTGCTCGTGTTGAGGAGGTTGTAGTAGGAGGCTAAGCGATCACTACCGTTAGCACTACTACTACTAGTGGACTGACTCGAACTCGATCGAGTTGGGTCTTGGCCAATATCGGTCTTATACACTGTAAAGACTGCCTTTAGAGCGTCATACCCTATATTCCTAACTTGAATATTGTAGTTCTCGGGGATCACACTAGTGTTTCAGCCAATATCTGTCCCCTCTACGCGCATTCTGGGGTCTAATATCTTCGCAATGATGAAGATATCGGGTAGTTCCCAAAAGTATTTCAGCCATTTAGCCTTCATGGCTAAAACGGCCGGGCCCGCAATCTCGTCATTTACAAAAGCGTTTAGAATGCATGTGACTTTAACGCAATGATCTAATGCTAAGATAGATGTCGGGTAATATATTCCCGACATCTCCCTCGTGGCATCGTGAAATACTTGAAGTATTTCACATATGCCGTTGCATCCGTCCCACATCGTAGGATGTAATGCTACCTCGAATTCGGGATTTTCTTCGTAGAAATCGCTCAAGGTGTGGCGATATTCGTACGACGTCTCTAACATCTTGTAGGTGGAATTCCACCTGTTGGGTACATCTAAGGCAAACTTCTTGGGTGTGATTGCCAAACTTCTACAATGACGCTTTCACTTCTTCAGTACAGAAGAGTGGCGCATCATATAACTAATTGTCGTTCGTATCGGCGTAACGTGTGCCTTTAGATGCGTGAGTGCGTCCTGAACACATAGGTTAAGTATGTGGCAGAAGCACCGGACATGAAAGAATCGACCGCCAAATGACGGTCGACAATACTTAATCAAATCTTCAATGCTCACGTTATTAGCGCTAGCATTATCAAAGAATACCGAGAAAATCTTCTCGAGTATCCTATATTCCGATAAGATACTCCTAAGCTTAAGTGCGATGTTTTAAGCTGTGTGTGCTGTGTCAAATTCCCTATACGCAATTAAGCGTTTCTGTACTTGCCAAGAGTCATCAATCCAATGGCATGTAACGTCCATGTAATGATGATCTTGCCAGTGATCGCTCCATATATCGGAATCAATGGACATTTTACACTTTAAATTTCCTAATTGATCTATTAACTCGCGTTTATACGTGAGTACCGTCTTCCTAATGTCTCGCGTAAGGGTGCTACATGAAACTTTCTTCGCTTGGGGGTATACGACTTTCTGATCCACTCTTCGTAGATCGGATCGTCGGCAAACCGAAAAGGAAGATGTTTCGCGCAAACAAATTTTGCAAATTGTTGGCGCGCGACGTCTTCGTTGTACATGAACAAAGACGTCGGACTCGCACTGGGTCCTTTTCCGGTAGCGGACGAACCCGTAGCCCCGTGCATTTGACTTTGACTTTGACTAATTCCTATCTTAGTAGGATGTTTTGAGCGGATATGGCCGGTACAAATGCCATATCCGCCCCCCTTCTTAAAAGGGTACTCCTTACCACAATAATTACATATAACTTTAAAAAAATCTTTATTTTCGGTCGGTACCTTCTTGAAGTGTACCGCGAAAATATCCGAGTGTAGGGCGGCGGCGGCGGCCCGTGCTTGGGTCTCGGTCGGCGGCAGCGGCGTCGGCCTCGGAGTTTCTTCCGGTTGGTCCCGTTGCGTGTTGCTCGCCGTTCCATCCATGTTCGAGCCGAGGACGTCACTTAGGTCGAGCATAATTTCGGGGGAGTCATCATATTGGTAGTAGTCATCTTGCGATGAACTACCAACAATCTGTTTCCCCCTCGATCACGAACTCGATCCTCGACGACGACTATCCATATCTAAAATAAAAGATTAGAATAAACGTTTGATAAAAATATGTGTAAACTTACGAAAAACGAGGCGAGTAAAATTCGGAGCGCCGTGCAGTAGAGCCTGGCGGAGATTGACGAGTGTAGTAAAGCCGGGCGGGGATTGAGGGACTAGTATTTTAATTAGTTTATTTTTAATTCGTGGACTACAACGAGGCTGAAAATTAAGCGTTTTGAGAGTGAATAATTGAGAGAAAGAGATAGAATTGAGTTGTGATTTTTTTAAGAGGGGTGGGGGTATTTATAATTTTTTTGGGGTAAGTAGCCGTTGCAACCGCCGGTTGCAACGGCTACTTCTTTTTTTTTTTCCTAACGGATAATTTTAGATATTATATTTTTTATTTTTATATATTTAAATATTGACACGTGTTAGAATTTTTTTTATTTTTATTTTCCATCTCTCTAACGGCTATATTAATTATATTATATATTATTATATTTTTTTCGTATTATAATTATATATTTATATATTAAATATATATATATATATATATTATATATAACCGCCGGTTGAACCGGCCAAACCGCCGGTTTACAACCTGCGGTTTGCGGTTTGGGATTTTCCCAAACCGCGTGGAACCGGGCACCCGCGGCCGCCGGTTGCGGTTGGTGGCCGTTTCGGTTAGAAACCGGAACCGGGGTTGGCCGGTCGGAACCGCTGGTTCCGGTTTATTTTGGGCAAGACTACCTGCCATGGTTGAAGGACAACACAACGATGGTCAAATGGGCTTTTGTAGAGCTCAAAATTGTAGATGGGTGTTTTGTGCTCGACATAATTACTTTGAAATCTCGTGATCAAGTCTATGATAGATTTTCTGTACTGTTTTAATAAAGATTTTGAGCGGATCGAGATGCTATTAGGTCGAATTTAACGTATACTAGATTATGTTATGTTTTTAATTGTTCGACGAATTGCTTCAATGAAATATTTTGTAAATATTCATGTTTGTTGTAATGTTGTAGCTGATTTTTGGTCCATTTCAAATGTTGGTTTCTTACGTAATGACGCAGATACAAGAAATGACTATTGTTTATGTTGAATTTGAGACTAATTAGTATACGATGATATGGTTTTTTGTTATTATTTGACTTGTAAGATTGATTTGTTTATGTTGTGTATATGAGTTTGTTTATTATATTCAGATAAACAATTTTTTTTTTTTGAAAAAAGATAAATAAATTTTAATAACAGATTTTTCAAATTTTATATGAGTTTGTAAGCACAATGTGTTTATTTTATTTGATCATATTTTCCTTGATATTTCCTTATGATAATTACCATTCTCAGAAAATAACTTTCCTATTCCTATTAAGTAGTAACCAAACACCGATAATAAATTAACATTTCTTAGATAGTTGTTTGTTGGTTCCGGTGTGTATTATCTGGTCGGTGGCTGTAGAAACTCGAACAAATTTTTTTTGTTAGAGTCGAAGTCGAGGCACGTACTATGTACGCTGTCCGTAAGACGTTATTGCCCCGTATTTCAGTGCCTCGAATTATTGCAATCCGTCCCGAAGATACAACGACTTCAGAATTTTGCACGTTGCACAATGATACAAAATTGCCTTTCTTGCTTTTATTTTACTTCGGATTGTGTATGCACTATCTCTAGAATGTTGGGGGTCGATTGAATTAATTTTCCAACTCCAGCAGGGGTCTATTTATAGCTTTTGAATAGGTTTGGAGCGATTCTGCGAATGGTTGAATCTTTTGGGTTCTTTTGAACTTTTTGCACCTTTCGACCAGGGTCCAAAGCGCGAATAGTCACAACTTTCGGGCCCCTTCGGAATAGATACCTTTTCAGCCCAACGGTTCGACCCGAGCCGAACCGGCGCGACCAATCGCACCCCACCGGACCCTAACCGAACGCTATACGTCATCTATCCCAATCGTCGTCCACGAGGCGCTTGCGTCAGCGCCACATCAGTTTTACTTGTACATGTGTCCTCTGACACGTCAGCATCACTTGCCACGTTACCGGTGACATCACCGCCGCCGCGTCACCGGAGCATAAAATTAAGGGCTCCTCAAAGCTCCTCGCTCCGATGCGCCGTGCTAAGTGCAAAGTGCGCCTTAAAATGCCTATTGCGCACTTGGCACGGCTCGGGTCGGTGTCAGCCCCGGGCACGGGCTCGGGCTCTCGGCGGTGCGGGGCACCGCCTTGCACTTGGGCTATAATTGGGTCCAAAACCCCCGCACAAGCCCACAAGCCCACAAGCCCATAACCCACCAACCACTTGAGCAAGCCGTTTTGAATAGCCCATGTAGGGAGATTCCTTATAAACAAGTGAAAAATGATGAATTTTCAATATGGGACAACAACAAGTCCCAATATTAAATATATTTCATCTCTTTATTGGGTAAACTTCGAAAATTAATTTCTCAGTCACCCGACATAAATTTTGAGCCAATTAATATTCGATATATTCCCCTCGAAAAGTTGAATTTGAATCTTTCATCAATTTTGGGTTTCGACGAACGACAGCTTCTCGATTTAATTAAAATCGGTTAAGCTCTTATTTATTGGGTCTAAAACCCATTTGGGCATATAGCTCAAATTCCAACAATCCCCCACATGAATGGAAATTAATGCAAATGCAATGCATGCTGACTCTAGCAAGAAAGTCCCGACGATCCATCAGTGCATCGAGATAGGTAGCTTGTGGCTTTGAACCTTCCCTAGTGAAATGCTATCGGATTTACCCGCTGCTCAGTGAACGTGATGTCTTGAACTGACGGCTTTTTGTGTAAACCAAGACAACATCAAACACACAAAGATGAATATGATCTCTTTCGATTCTCACGTTGTGTTCGTTTCGACCTTGGACCGTATCTCCATTTATAAGTGTTTCCTTTGAAGCGGCCTCACTTCACACTTATATAGGTGACCGCCTATTAGGACGTAATCTTGGAGTAGCTCGAAATACTCCACTAATTTGGTATAGTCATCATTAAAAGCTAAATGCTTACGCTTACCACACGTCATCGAGAGATTACTTGGGCAGCTCTCGAGAATGGACCTTTAGGATTTCCATGTATACAACTGAAATAGCCACAACTTAGTTGTCTCATTGAACCAAGTTCGTGGGATCTCCACTCATCATGGTTGAGTTTCCATTGTGCCTTTTCTTGGTGTGTCGATTTTTTGTCACATTCCCCTTACTAATGTTTAATTGTTCTCTAGTGATGTCTTTCGTCAAAGGATCTGTTATGTTCTCTTTAAACTTCACATAGTCTTTCGTCAAAGGATCTGATTCCATAGTTGATCGGGCTAAGCACGTTTGCTTTGAGGATTTCCAAGAAACTGCTCATCAACCGATGGTAAATACGTAACCACTCGTGGACTTGGAGTCTTTACTGTCAGATATTCAATTTGTTCGCAATATCCTTCAAGAACTGCGAGATATCTCGAATAGAGTATGCCATAATTAATGGTGTACTTCAGATATCTAAGCACTCTCTTTAGTGCTATCCAATGGCTATTACCCGGATTACTAGTAAACCTGCTAAGTTTACTCACTGAATATGCTATGTCAGGTCGAGTGCAGTTAGGCAGATACATAAGACTGCCAATTACCCGAGCATATTCGAGTTGCGATATAGGCTCTCCTTTATTTTTGACCAAATGTAGATTAGCGTCTACTTGTGTCTTAGCCGGAGGATCATCGTAGGCTTCAAATTTCTTTAACACGTTCTCAACGTAGTGAGATTGTGTCAGAACAATTCCTTCGGGTGTCTTAGAGACATTTATCCCTAATATGACATCAGCCAAACCCATATCCTTCAGGCTAAAATAATTTTTCAACATATTATTCGTATTCACGATTATTTTTTGACTGTTTCTCATGATCAACATGTCGTCTACGCAAAGACATACAATCACAAACTCGTAGGGTGTGCCTTTAATGTAAACACATATATCACACTCGTTTATTTTGAACCCATTCGATAACATCGTCATATCGAATATTTCGTGCCACTGTTTCGGTGCTTGTTTAAGCCCGTAAAGTGATTTTACGAGACGAGATACTTTGTTCTCTTGCCCGGGTGCTACAAATCCTTCGGGCTGTTTCATATATATTTCTTCTAATTCCCGTTCAGGAATGCTGTCTTCACGTCCATTTGGTGTATCTCGAGATTATACACCGCTGCAATAGCAACGAGAACTCGAATGGACATTATCCTTATTACGGGCGAATATGTATCAAAGAAGTCATAACATTCCTTTTGATTGAACCATTTAGCGACTACTCGAGCTTTATATTTCTCGATCGACCCATCGGTCTTAAGTTTCCTTTTCAGGATCCACTTACATCCGAGAGGTTTGCACCCCTTTGGGAGATCTACCAGTTCCCATGTATGATTCTTCATGATGGACTCAATTTTGTTATTGATAGCTTCTTTCCAGAACGGTGTTTCTGGACTGGACAAGGCTTCTTGCAATGTCCGGGGTTCGTCGTCCATCATATACGTCAGAAAGTCGGGTCCAAATGATTTGGCCACTTTCTTTCTTTTACTCTGCCTCAGTTCCTCAACTTCTTGAAGTGAATTTTCAACGACATCGTGAGTTCTTTTCACAGAACTTATCTCCTTTCTTTCCGTATTTGGAAAGATATTTTCGAAGAATGCGGCGTTCCTCGACTCAATTATCATGCATGCGTTCATGTCAGGGATATCTGATTTGTGCACCAGAAATCTGTATGCACTACTATTATATCTTAACCTGCTTCGGTTTAGGTACTTCGACCTTTGCTAGGCATCCCCACACTTTATGGTAATCGTAGGTCGGCTTCCTACCTTTCCATAACTCGTATGGAGTTTGGTCCCTCTTTTGTGTGGAAACATGTTTAGAATGCGATTTGCAGTGAGGATCGCTTCCCCGAACTGATCAACATCGAATTCATCATCTCCTTTAGATATCTATTTTTACGTTCTGTAACGCCTTTTGATTTAGGTGAATACGACACAGTAGCTCGATGAATAATGCCATGTACTTGGCAGAATTCTTCGAACGGCGCCACGTATTCTCCTCCTCTGTCACTTTGAATTATTTTTATTTTTGAGTTGAGTTAATTCTCAACTTCACTCTTATATATCTTAAATGCCTCAAGAGCTTCGTCTTTGCCACTTAAAAGATATACGTAACAGAATCTTGTGCAGTCGTCAATAAAAGTAATAAAATACTTTTTCCCACCTCTAGTCTGCATGACCTTCAGATCACATATATCAGTATGGACCAGTTCTAGAGGTGAACTACTTCTCTCCACGGAGGAGAATGATGCTTTGACCATTTATGCCTCAACGCAGACCTCACATTTCTGTGAGTCTATTTTCATTTGCCGAAGCATGTTTAAACTTATTAACTTTTTAAGTTTGTTTAAACCAACATGTCCCAATCTGTCATTGTTAGGGATATGCCCTCGAATGCTATACGAGGATTGGATATGTATAGGGCATTACCTTATTTATCATTCGATTGTCAATGTAATCAAACATTGTTTTGCGTATTAATAAATGCATTATTCGTTTATTGGTTATATGAGTTCTTTACTTAGCATCGGGTAAAGCAATAAATGAATAAATCCAAATGTGTCGAGTTGAGTCACTGTTCTCGATGAGTACTAGAGAGGAAGGCACCAGTGGACTCTTAACCTCGAACATAAAATGTCCATAAGCCTTAGGTTTCAGTTGGGTGCTGGAAAACCAATCATGGCTTATTTGTAGATGACTTATCGTGTGCCGATCTACCGCTTGGAAGCGGAAGTCATGACTTGTGATACGAGTCGAATCAAGGGATTGAATCGTTTCATGGACACTGACTCGCAGGTCGTACGATCAAACATGGCTTATTACTCAAGGAGTGTTAATGATCGACGACAAAAACTATAGTAGTCTGCTTGAACCTTAGACCGAAAGGGGCTTTGACGGAGTTGACTTTGAAGGGTATTTTCGTAATTTACAAATATGGTAATAAAAATATTTGGAATATTATTTATTAAAACTAAAATTCGAATTTATATTTTATATAAATTTCGAAATTTATTTACCATATTTGAAGATATTTTAATATCTTAGTTAGTTTTCTATTTATAGTATGTTCCTTTAATAGAATTTTGAATTCAATTAGGAGAGATATTTTGGCAAGAATATCTCTCATATTTTTCTTTCTTTAGGAACAAATATTTCGAGATTTTAGCCTTGTTTAGGGCTGAAAATTTCGTCCTCCCCTACTATAAATAATGGTGAGACCCTCGTCAAAGAAAAAGACACGGGAAGAGAATCGACGCGAAATTTCTCGACCCGAGAATCGAAATACGAACACACAAACGCAAACCACTCTCCCGAGCGACGGATCAATTCTCTCTAGCCATCTTCGGAGAATCGAAACCATGGTACACTGCGAGGTCGGCGTGACGATCTAGACGATACCCAACACGACCGCGACCGACGACGCAATCGACGAGGAGCTGCCACTCGCTTCAAAGGTAATCTCTCACGGGTATGACCCGCCCTATTACGTGTCAACTTGATTAGAGTTTTCGATCCGAGCAGTGAAGGAACCCGGAAATTTTTTTTTATTCCGCACCGTATCCCGGGGCGTTGCGTCTCGGGTACAAATCGGGTACCTTTCCCAACAGTCATGCCACAGACTAGAATGTTCAACCACGTACGAAGAACTTGCTTTTTACGAGCGAGCTGAATCTCGCGTTTTACAGGCATTACACATAATTTAAAGAACCCTTTTTCAAAGTAGCCATTGCCTACGAAATGACCATTCTTGGTCAGTACATATTTATCGGCCTCAAACACCTGTCTAAATCCGGCTTTGCTCAGCAGGGAACAGATATGGTGCGTTGCTCCGATGTCGATGTACCACGACCTGGGGTTCTCTACGACATTAGCTTCGTAAACGACCGCGACGAGGTCTATCTCCGACAAATCTGAGGCAAGCTTTGCCTCGGACAGGTGAGCCTGGTTCTTTTTAACCCTTTTTTTCTGTCGGCAGTCTTTAGCCATGTGCCCGGACTTGTCACAGTTGTAGCAGTTCCCTCTTATCTTGTTAGATTTCGGCTTCTGCTAGTTCTGTGACGTATTCGTTCGCTTGCGTTTCTTGCCAGCGCCCGACTCGGTCAAGTTTGCTCGTGCCTCAATGTTAGCCCTCTTGTTCTTGGCCTCGATTTTTCGGTTATATTCCTCGATCCGAAGCCTCACGATCAGGTCCTCAAGCCTAATTTCATTGCGCTTGTGCTTTAGGTAGTTCTTGAATCCTTCCAGAGAGGCGGTAGCTTCTCAATAATAGCAGCTATCTGGAAGGTTTTGATGATCTGCATGTTCTCCGCGTGTATATCGTGAATGATCAACTGCAGATCTCGGACTTGATCCAAAACCGGTTTGGAGTCCGTTATCTTATAGTCCAAGAACCGGCCAACTATGAAGTTCTTCAGTCCGGCATCATCGGTCTTGTACTTCTTATCCAACGAGTCTCACAACTCTTTCGCAGTCGTAGCCAATACATAGACGTTGTATAGGGAGTCGTCGAGAGCGTTCAGGATGTAGTTATGATACATGAAGTCGTTATGCTTCCATGCGTCTAACACAGCCTTCTCGTGCTCGTATTGCTCGTTTACTTCGGGAGCCTCATCATCCGCCTCGTTAGGTGCGGGTTCCGTCACCTTCGGTGGGAGCTCCTTCAGGAAGCGGATCATGTCAGGGTCGTCAGGTAGAACATCATTTCCTGCTGCCAACGCGTGCACTCGGTCCCGTTAAACTTCGTCGGTCTCTTGGCATGGCTGCTGCCGGTTGTTACGGGCAGCAGTCAACTGGAATATTTGCCATCGATCAGAATAACGTTTTATGATTGTTGGTTCCAGTGTGTATTGTCTGGTCAGTGGCTGCAGAAACTCGAACAAAAATTTTTGTTTGAGTCGAAGTCGAGGCACGTATTATGTACGCTATCCGTAAGACGTTATTGCTCCGTATTTCAGTGTCTTGGGTTATCGCAATCCGTCCCGAAGATATGACTTCAGAATTTTGCAAGTTGCACAACGATACAAAATTATCGACGAATCTACTCAAAGACTCGAGCCTTTCTTGCTTTTATTTTACTTCGGACTGTGTATGCACTATCTCTAGAATGATGGGGTTCGATTGAATGAATTTTCCAACTTCAGCAGGGGTCTATTTATAGCTTCTGAATAGGTTTGGGGCGATTCTGCGAATGGTTGCATCTTTTGGGCTCTTTTGAACTTTTTACACCTTTCGACCAGGGGCCAAAGTGCGAATAGTCACAACATTCGGGCCCCTTCGGAATAGATACCTTTTCAGCTTAGCGGTTCGACCCATCGCACCCCACCGGACCCTAACCGATCTGCTACACGTCACCTACCCCAATCATCGTCCACGAGGCGCTTGCATCAGCGCCACATCTGCTTTACTTGTACGCGTGTCCTCTGACACGTCAGCATCACTTGCCACGTCACCGGTGACATCACCGCCGCCGCCTCACCAGAGCATAAAATTAAGGGCTCCTCAAAGCTCCTCGTTCCATACAAAGTGCGCCTCAAAACGCCCATTGCGCACTTGACATACCGGGCTCGGGCTCGGCGTTGCGGGGCACCGCCTCTCACTTGGGCTATAATTGGGTCCAAAACCCCCACACAAGCCCACAAGCCCATAACCCATCAATCATTTTGGCAAGCCCTTTTGAATATCCCATGTAGGGAGATTCCTTATAAACAAGTGAAAAAATGATGAACTTTCCAATGTGAGACAACAACAAGTCCCTTTATAGATATTTCATATATTTCATCTCTTTATTGGGCCAACTACGAAAATTAATTTCTCATTTACCCAACATCGGTTTGAGCCAATTAATATTCGATATATTCCCCTCGAAACGTAGAATTTGAATCTTTCATCAATTTCGGGTTTCGACGAACAACGACTTCTCGATTTAATTGAACTCGATTTAATTAAAATCGGGTTTCTAATTTGAATCTTTTGTCAATTGGGTCTAAAACCCATTTGAGCCTATAGCCAAAATTCCAACATTGTTTTCTTTTCCTTTGTTTTCTTTCTTTTTATTTTTTGTTGTACTTTTTAAATGATATCATCCCAGACGTATATAATTCGTGAGTTCCAATAGAATAGAAGATTCGAATAAATAAAAAATATCCACGAATTAAAGAACCTAACACATTATTTTTTTAGTCCCCTTAATCAAACACAAAGCATCATCTAAGCAGTTTCAGCTACTTTCTTGGCCTCTTCCTTCGGTGCTTCCACCACACCCTCAGCCTTCTCTTCGGCAGGTTTGGTCTCAGCTTCGGCTGCTGCCTCCTTCTGGGCCTTTGGTGCCTCGGAAGCTGCAGGCTCTGACAAGTCTACCAAAGGTTCTTCCTTCTTCTCATTATCTCCTCCATCTTTCTTCTCCTGTGATCAATTCAAAGGTTATGGCTTTATATTATCATCTTATCTTTATCCGAAAAAATACGTACCTCTTGAACGGTGGCTTCGACGGCTCCTTCGGGAGCCTCGACGGGTGCGAGTGGTGGTTCGACCGGAGCCTGCTCGGTGTTCAAGTCCTTGGGTTTTCCCACGCAGCCGCCCATGATTGATATGACTTTTGTTCTCGTACCGAAGAAAGAGAAGGGCTCGAAACAATAAAACTTTTTCCAGAAAAATGCTGAAGGGAAAAGCTTTATTGTTTGTTATTTGTGGAATTGAAACGATGGAGAAGGGTTGGGTTTTATAGATGGTTGCCGACTCCTGATGGCCTGTCGTTTTGTGTGGGACAGCTTCATTTTAGTTGTACGATTTTGATTTTTGAAAGTTAGTTAATGACCGTTGGCAGACAGTTGTTTGATAGATAATTGCCACGGAGAGAAAAGAGGGGTGGAGAGACAGATGTATGTTCAGAAGGGAGTCCAAGTTTTTGACAGCTTAGGACTTGGCATAAAATGGTCAAATTATTAAATTAGGTTACTAACTATATCTTTCGTGTTTTTTGGGTACTAGGTTTCATAATTGCAAACTTAGGTCACTAAGTAACATATCTAATTTCTTTTGGGTCACTGGTGAATTTTTCCGCGAAAATTCGACGTGGCCGATGACGTGGCTGCTGAGATGTCATTGACCACGTTGGATTTCCGGCAATTTTCGCCGGAAAAATTAACCAGTGACCTAAAAGAAACCAGATATGTTACTTAGTGACCTAAATTTGCAATTATGAAACTTAGTGACCCGAAAAACACGAAAGGCATAGTTAGTGACCTAATTTAACAATTTGGCCGCATAAAATAAACAATACTATTTTCGATTTTGTGTTTGGGTTTACGTTTTTTTTTTGTCGTGCGTTTATGGTAAAAAACAAGTAAAACTACAAACGGGCTCCTTGGGCTTTTTTTGGGCAAGCTTGGGACAACCGTAGATTTTTGGTATAATTATAAATTTGAGTTGCTAAGTATAAGTATTCACAATTTTGAGTCATTATATTTGATAATTGCAAAAATATGTCGTTAAATTCATATGAACAAATTTGGATCTTCAATCACTTTTCGAAGGTCGGAAATCATGGATGATGATGTGGAATATTAAATCCTAAATCCCACTTGGCTGCTTACATAAAATACTTATCAATATGATTTTCGATTTATTTTGTCGGAAAAATGATCGTACATTAAATTACTTTTGACACACTTTTGTAATTATGAAATATTATGATCACAATCGCAACGGGTATATTTGTGGTACTGTCTGTAATTTATAAATCTGTCTTGATTGTACTCAAACTTAACGTAGATAGCTATTGCATCCCGTCACGTCTTTATATGATCTAGGGTATGTGAATGAATGTAATTAATGGTTGGTCGACACCAATTTACGTAAATATGTAATGTAAATGGACAAATAAGATGGCATGAAAAAAAGGGAAAGAAAAGATCGTATTGGTCTGATAACATGATAGATTTGTAGATTTGATTGAATAGATTAATCATATCGTTTTATTAAACATGGATCATGGAAGCTAAGACATGAACATCTCAGCATCAATTATAGTATTTTCATTTATTTAATATATATTACAGACAATAATATAAGATGAAGGGGGGAGAGACAATATATAGCGATAAGGTGTTGCAAATTCGGGACTTTGAATTTTTTTCGAATTTTTTTACTCTCGTACGCTTCACAACCGGCTCGCGTCAAAGCCCTCCTCGCTCGCCCGATTCGTAGCTTTGCCGCGATAAGCCTCTCCCAACGCCCGTCCCTGTTTTGTATGCGGAAACGTAAAACAAACAAGACACGGATAATTTTGGGGACAACCGGGTTCGCCTACCCGACTTGTCGTAATCTTTATTTCACGTAAAGTTTACAGTCGGAGGAGAACACTCAAGCCCGTGGATCCGAACAAACCTCGGCCTCACTTGCCTAAACTACCCAACTCACGGTTATCTCCTACATTCCTTATCGGGATCTGCTCGCTCACCTGCTCGCGAAACCCTCCCGGGATCCCTTCCAAATTCGGCGCCCCGAGCTCGGTGATATCTCTCTCTCTCTCTCGTGTGTGTCTCGTCCAAGGTGGATTTCGAATGCCTTGAATGATCTCGGCTGCCTCCTCTATATAGGAGTCGGGCAAATTTGGCTCCGATAGATTTTGTCAACAACCTCATTCGAATTCGAATTCGGCTGTTGCGAGAATATCTCTCCGAGATTTTCTCCCGTTTGACTTGGGACCCCAAATCTTCTCAACAGCCCGAGACTTGGTCATCCTGCACGCGGATCAAAGACTTGGTCAATCCCTCATGCGCGCGCCGCCCACACACACAACTCGACCGAGCCGCTCCTTGGCCTAGCTCATCCCGGCACCGCCGCCGCCGCTGCCGTCCGCCGCCATCTGCCGGAGCCACCGTCGAACTGCCGTTGTGCGCCGCCTGCACCGCCAAGCATCGCCGTGCTCAACCGAACCCTCGTCGAACCACCGCCCGTCGCCGGCCTGGGCTCGGCCGCCCAGGCCCCATCGTCAAGTGCTACCCGCCGATGTCGGGCATGTGGCAGGGCCTCACGCCCTGCCTCGGCACGCCGCGCGCCCAAGTGCCGCAAGCCTTGGGGCGGGTCATCGTGCCGCCCGCACTGTCGCCAATGTTGCGCGCGCGTGTGCCTGGCATGTCCCGATGCTGTGCGCGCCAGATTATACCTCGATGCCGCTGATGCTGCCTCGATGTTGCGTTGGCCGCGTCCCCCATGTGATGATGTTTAGGCCCCATTTATCCAAATGTTGAACCGCTCCAACTCGTGCCCATTGAACTGGACATCATTGGTCGAGTTTGGCTCGGGAATGAACGAGCCAATGACGTGGCACTCAAGATTGTGACATTCCCCCTCCACCCTGAGAAAGTCGACGTCCTCGATGATGGAGTCCCGTAACCAGCAAACTGCCTCCAGTGCCAATAATCCGCCACCACGTCCTCAAATTGCGCTATGTCCGTGAACGTCTCCCATGAAGTCTCGGACACATCCCCGTCTTCCCACTGAATAAGGAATTCGTTCATACCGCCCCATCGCTGATGGTCGAGTATCTTCCGAATCCACTTGTCGAACATCTTCGCGGCGGTGCCTGGTGGTACACGCTTCATTTGCTCCATCGAAGTATCGCCTGGGTGGAACTTCTTCAAGAAGCTCACGTGAAAAACGGGATGTAGCTTCATGTGCTCTGGTAACTTTAGCCGATATGCCACATGCCCCACTCGAGATTCGATCTGGAACGACCCATGGTACTTTGGCATGAGCCCTCGCGTTAGGTGCTCGTTCTTGCCTATGTTCGCCGGTCTCCACATGTGCGGCCAAAGCTTTAGTAGCACCTTTTCGCCCACCTCGAACTCGACTTCCCTCCTGTCTTTGTCCGCGTATGTCTTCAGGCGCTTCTGAACTTTGGCCATGCTATTTCTAGTTGTGGTCCACAACTCCTGTCGAGACCACATGAACCTATACGCTGCACGGCACTCCCGATCATGCGCGTATACGCCAGCGTTGGCTAGTTCAGTTGAAAGCCATACACCATCTCGAATGGGCTGACCTTCGTCGCTGAGGCTCGATGCAGGTTGTAGCTAAACTGCGCCGCGTCGAGCAAGTCGATTCCGTTCGCCTGGCTCGCCATAATGTAATGCCTCAGGTACTCTTCAAGCGTTTGATTCCCCCGCTCCGTTTGGCCATCCGTTTGCGGGTGAAATGACTCGAGAGCTTCAGCCTGAATAGGAACGTCCAGAACGCCCCATGAATCTCGCGTCCCGATTGCTCACGATCGACGTTGGGCACACCAAGGTGCTTGAAGAATAGCTCCGCCGACTCCTTCGCTGGGCACTCCGTCGGTGCCGGTGCGAAGATTACCATCTTCAAAAATATGTCAACTATAACAAGAATCGAGTATACCCCTGTGCTTTAGGCAATGTAGTAATAAAATCCATTGATATTGACTCCCACGATCTCGATGGTATGGGCAGCGGCTCCAATAAGCATGCCTGCTTTCGACGTTCGGCCTTATCTTGCTGGCATGTCACGCAGGTCCGCACATAGGCTGTGACGACGTCCTTCATCCTCGGCTAGATGAATTTGGAAGAAAGCAGCGTATATACCCTCTCCATCCCGGGATGTCCCGCCCATAGTGTGTCGTTGTGTTCGTGTAGCAGCTCATGCCTTAGCGCACCTTCTGGTATATAAACGCGCCCACCTTTAGCCCCCAGGATCCCCTCCTCGAGCTAGTATTGTCGCACCACTCCCTCGCTGATATCCTCAACAAGCTTCTTGTAAGCCTTGCTCGCCTCGGCCGCCTCACGCACCTTCCCCACGAAGTCTGAGGTAACCGCACTCAGCATGCTGACAAAGGCCTCCATGCCTATGCGGCTTAGGGCGTCGGTAACGTCGTTGTGCCGACCCGGCTTGTGGATCCACTCAAAATTGAACTCCCCGAGGAATTCCTGCCATCTCGCCTGCTTTAGAGACAACTTCTTCTGGGTCTTGAAGTAAGTGTTGGCGACGTTGTCCCTGATCACCACGAACCTCGTCCCAAGCAGATAGTGTCATCAAGTCTCCAAGCAGTGCATCACCACCGTCATCTCCTTCTTGTGTGTCGAATATCGGCCCTCCAGCTCGTTGAACTTCCTGCTCTCGTACGCCACATGGTGGCCTTACTGCACGATCATGCCTCCGAGAGCTTGTCTCGATGCATCCGTATACACCTCGAATGATTTGGTGTAGTTCGCGAGCCTCTAAACGAGCTCCGTGCTAGCGCCTGCTTCAACTCCTCGAAAGCCTCCACGGTCTTCTCCAACCAATGCCATCGAGCTCCCTTCTTCATCATATCAGTCAAGGGACTAGCAATGTGCAAATAGCCCTTGAAACGCCGATATTAGTTCGCCATGCCGAGAAAAGAACGTAGCCCCGTAATGTTCTTCGGCCTCTCCCGTTCGATCATCGATCTTACCTTCGCTGGTCCATCTGGTTCTGACCTCTCGATATGATGTGGACCAACAAGGTGATCTCCCTCAACCCGAAGTCGCATTTCTTCTGCTTCACGAAGAGGCGATGCTTGCGCAAAGCCTCGAACACCGCCCGCAAATGCCCTGCATGCTCCGCCACGCTTTGCAAGTATATGACAATGTCTTCGAGGTATACGACATCAAACATGTCTAGAAAATCATATAACACATCATTCATTAGGTTACAGAACGTGACTGGTGCGTTGGTGAACCCGAACGGCATCACCAAAAACTCGTACGACCGGTAACGCATCATGCAAGTCTTCTTTGGCCCATCGCCCTCCGTGATCCGCACCTGCCAATACCCCGAAGTCAACCTTCGAGAAGCACTCCGTCCGAGCTAGCTTATCGAACAAGTCTAGCACGTTCGGAATGGGGTACCTGTCCTTCACCGTAACCTCATTCAACGCGCGATAGTCCACACAAAGCGCATCAAACCATCCTTCTTCTTCTGGAACATAATCGATGAAGCGTAAGGTGTCTTGGACGGTTGAATCAGCCCCGCCTCCAGGAGCTCGTCCAGTTGCCTCCTCAACTAGGCCAACTCTGCCGGGTTCATTCGATATGGTGCTTGTGCTGGCGCATTGGCCCCTAGCTCCAGCTCGATGCGATGGTCTATGGCACGTCCGGGCGACAATTCCCGGGGAAGTTCGGCTGTCATAAAATCCTCGAACTCGAACATCACATCTGCCGGTTCGCTCGGCATCGCTACCTCGCCTTCGCCCGCTTCTGCGATCAACATAGCCACATATGTCGGCTCGCCCCTCCTTAGCCCATCGTGCAATTGTAGTACTGAAATGGCCTGGACTTTGCCCGTCCTGGACTTGTCCCTCCTCGGCTCGCACTCAACTGCTCCCGTTCTTCCCTGACCAATACGAATAAGGTTGCTCGAAGGGTCCACCGTGACCCTCGCAACCTTTATGAAGTCTAGCCCCAAGATGAGATTGAAATCATCCAACTCCATCACCGTGAGATCGATCTGCTCCGACCAGCCCCGATGTTTAGCGCCGCGTGTGCTAAACCCGTTGTCCTCGCTAGTCGAGAGTTAACGGCCTTCATCGTCCCTCCGTGGTAGCGCACCTCCAGCTTAAGATCTCCGATCAGACAACTCGACACGAATGTGTGAGTCGCGCCAGTGTCAACGAGCCTAAATATCTTCGTGCCGTTGAGCGCACACCGAACGAACATGAGGTCCCTCGTCACGGATCCTCGTCTAATGGCTCTCAATATCCGAAGCGGGTTCATCCGAGAGGGCTCGAAATCATCTGAGTCATCGTCTCCTATTACAGCCAACACATTGGCTCGCTTCGGGCACTTCCAGGCCATGTGCCTGGTCGCACCACATACGTAGCATCCCTTGCTCGTCTGCATTGGCCCCTTGCTCTAAGAATCGGTCTTCTTGGCCTTCTTGCGTCCGTCTCTCTTCTTGGTCTTCTTCTCCTTACTCCCCTCTTGGAATAGTTCGTCGCGGTTCCGCGTGCCGCGACTTGTGCTTCGACCAGCTTGTACTCCACAAGCCTCTCGGCCGTCGTGTATGCCGATGTGAGGTCTTCGACACCTTGTGGGCTAGCTGCGCTTGTGCCCAACCCTTTAGCCCCGACATGAAGTTGAATAGCCGATCTGCCTCCGACATCTCCGTGATGTCCAGCATCAGTGAGGCGAATTGCTTCACGTAGTCACCCGCCGACCCTGTCTGGTGCAATCTCTGAAGTGCCTCGCATGCCCGCCATGCCGGTTACCCGGCATGAATTGTGCCCGCAATTCCCGCTTGAGCTCGTCACATGTGGCCAACCTCGACCAGTTGAGTTGAGCGTCGAGCGAAAGTCTCGTACGCCACCACTGCTTCGCGTCCCCGTCGATGTACGTTATCGCCGTGTTCACATTCTCCCCATCAGCTAATCCTGCCCATTGAAATAACTCGATGTCGAAAAGGAAGTTCTCCAAATCCTTTGCGACGCGAACCCCTGTAAAGACCCGCGGCTTGCGTACGGATCGTCTAGGTGCAGTCGTGCCTGCTACCAAGACCCGTAGGACCGCAGTTTCGGCCTCGAGTCCAGTGACATTGGCCTCAAACGTCGCTCGCGCCTGCGTAAGTGTCGCGATCTCGGCTTGCAGCTGCGCGACATTCGGCATTCGTCGAACAACTGTTGGAAGCTTGCCGTCCTAGCCTCCAATTTCGCCAAACGCCCTCCGTCGTTCGGCTTCCATCGGCCATTGTGTAGAAGCGATGGCTCTGATACCAACTTTGTTGCAAATTCAGGACTTAGAATTTTTTTTTCGAAATTTCTTACTCCCGCGCGCTTCACAACCGGCTCGCGTCAAAGTCTTCCTCGCTCGTCCGATTCGCAGCTTTGTCGCGATAAGCCTCTCCCAACGCCCGTCCCTATTTGATATGCAGAGACGTAAAACAAACAAGGCACATATAATTTCGGGGAGAACCGGGTTCGCCTACCCGACTTGTCGTAATCTATATTTCACGTAAAGTTTACAGTCGGAGGAGAACACTCAAACCCATGGGTCCGGACAAGCCTCGGTCTCACTTGCCTAAACTACCCAACTTACAGTTATCTCCCACATCCCATCGGGATCTTAATCGCTCGCTCAGCCGCTCACGAAACCCTTTCGGGATCCCTTTCACGTTCGACGCCCAGAACTCGATGATGTGGCTCGATCGCTCGAAGTTGCCGTGCACCCCGAGCTCTCTCTATCGTTAGTGTGTGTGTGTGTCTCGTCTAAGGTGGATTTCGAATGCGTTGAATGATCTCGGCTGCCTCCTTTATATAAGAGTCGGGCGAATTTGACTCGGAGAGATTTTCTCAACAACCTCATTCGAATTCGAATTCGACTGTTGCGAGAATATCTCCCCGAGATTTTCTCCCGTTTGACTTGGCACCCCAAATCTTCTCACCAGCCCGATACTTAGTCATCATGTACGCGGATCGAAGCCTTTGTCAATCCTGAGATTATCGCAAGCTTGTCTCCCTTATGCACGCGCACACGTCGTGGGTGATGTCTTGCACCCGCCGCCCACACACATATCTCGGCCTAGCCGCTACTTGGCCTAGCTCCTCCCGGCAGCACAGTCGACCACCACCGTCGCCGTTCGTCGGAGCCACTGTCGAACAGCCGTCGTGCACCGCCGTGCTCAGTCGGACCCACGACGGACCACCGGCCTAGGCTCGCTCACCCAGGCCCCATCGTCAAGTGTCGTTCGCCGATGTCGAGCATGTGGTAGGGCCTCGTGCACTTCCTCGGCACGTCGCGCGCTCACGTGCCGCAAGCTTTGGGCGGGCCATCGTGGCCCGTGCGCGCACACTGTCGCGCGTGCTGTCGCCAGTATTGCGCGCGCACGTGCCTCGTTTGTCCCGATGCCGCGCGCGCCAGATGCTGCCTCGATGCCGCCCATGTTTCCACGATGCTGCATGGCTTGTCCCGATCAATTATGGGATTTTTTTATTATAAAATAATGGGTTTTTCAAACCCTATTAATAAATATGGCAGCTTTCGAGATTCTGAAGTGAGAGCTCTAAGCGAATTGTCTCTCTCCCTTTTGCTGGCTCATTCTTGGAAGAGCCTTGAAAGCCAACTGGGAAATCGCGATCTATCAAGCGAACCAACTTGAGGAGTTAGGAGATGCAGATGTGAATGGCTTGCCCTTTTTCTTAGTACGTCTTTACGCCACACTATGATAACAAGGTTTACCGTAGCGTAGCATCACTCTTCGATCTCCCTCTATGAAAAATTAAGGGAACCAACAATTTTAACGTGGTTGGATTTTCAATAATCCTACATCCAAGACCCAACCAGGAAATCTTTATTAATGAGAATCGAGTTACAAGCAGAGTAGTGAAATCTCATTCCCATGTTTTTTACAGAGAGATGAACCCTAATCGAATCTACGAAGAAGATCATTAACGAAGATGAAAAGAGCGCACTTAATATATCGCTACACCGTTACCAATGTTTTAAAACGCGCATTACGCAATGCGTTGGGTTTGGTTTCGATAGCACGTAGTGTAAATAACGTAGCGTATAACGTGAGTATTTCGAGCATGTGAATTATAATACCAAAAAAATAGTATATAACATTACAAGTAAATAAACTACTTGACAAGCAAATTAACCATTGGAAAAGACAGTAAAATCTAACTAGTTATATATCTAACTTCAATATTATTTTCACAAGACTTCAATTTTTTCTCAATATAAAAATGAAAAACAAATCTATATAACCAAATGTGAAGTAAATCATAGTCATCAAATTCACATTAATCTTTTATTTGTTGTAATCAATCAATGGTAAAATTTAAGTTATAAATCAAATTTTAGTGAGTTTTTAAAAATATTTAAAAAAAAATTAATTTTGGTAAACACAATCTTACACAGATGCTTTTTAAAATAATTATGCTTATGAATATCGACAAATATAAGATATGATTGTCGTATTGATCGTCATAAAGTGATAAATGAACCAAATACTTTTTTGTATTTTTATCATATGATTTTGTGGAATATTTTCAAAAAATAAAAAATATAAAAATAAAATCTGAGTGAAACACGTCATGTAACTTGAGAAAATCGGTATCATAATTGACAAATTCAAGAAAATATCAGTTCCTCAAATGGTGAATTACCACGTGTCCATTTCTTACCTAGACTTTACACCTACGCTCTTTTATTTGCGCGTTATGGCAATTTTTCAAAGAATTACGCAATCGCTGCGACGGAGCGCGCTTTTTGCCGCTTTTTTGAACACTGATTGTTACAAAGAGCCCCAAAACGTAATTTCAGCTCATACCGCCATAACGACCTCTGCTGTTTTTCCTCTTAAAATCGTCGATGTCATACGTTACTTTATAAGTAAAACACGTAATTAAATGAACCTTCACACTTGCTTCCCAAAGCTGCTAATCAAGCAACCACATCTGCTTCTGACCAAGTAAAAAAGCTGAAGAATCACCACTAAATATTTCCTTCATGTCTGAATTTTAACATCCATCCGCAAGATGTTATAGATTCACTACAAACATTACTAAGAATTGCTGCAATATCAGATCCGTGAGAGGATTAGTGAAGACATCCTCTTATTGATGCTCTGACCTTATTGGTAAAAGTTTGATTGCTCCGCTTGTAACATGATGCCGGATGAAATGACAATCTATCTCTATGTGCTTCAATCTCTCATGGAACTTTAGATTTGAAGCCAGCTCCAAAGATGAATCATTATCACAATGTACCACTGGCTTCTGATCTATGACAATACCCAATTCTCCCAGCAAGTTCTTGATCCACAAAACCTCAGCTACTACAGTCCCTAACGCCATGTACTCAGCTTTGGTTGAAGACTTTGACACAATTACCTGTTTCTTTGCCTTCCAAGTGATTAAGGAATCTCCCATGAAAGTACAATATCCCGTACAGACTTTACCGTATCCTTTCAAGCCCTCCAATCTGCATCCGAGAAAGCCCTTAAGTTCAAATTTCGATATGATGTTAATAGATTCCTTGCCCTGGAGAGCTTTTAAGATATCAGACATTTCCGTGTCCTTACAAGCCCTCCAATCCACATTCGAAAAAGCCCTTAGGTTCAAATTTCGATCTGCTGTTAATAGAATTCCTTGCCCTGGAGAGCTTTTAAGATATCTGAGCATATGATGAATTGTCGCAAGATGACTTGTCCTTGGCTTTGCTATGTATTGTCTAAGTTTATGAACCGAAAAGCAATGCATGGCCTAGTGAAAGTTAAGTAAAGTAAACGTCCCACAAGCCTCCTATAACGGAATGGATCCGCTAACAATTCACCTTCATCTGCAATGATCTTATCACTAGGATTCATAAGAGTAGACAAAGGCTTAGAATTGATATTAACTTGTGTCCTCAAGCAGCCAAAGGGTATACTTTTTTGTGAAATATGTATTCCTTTTTCACTCCTAGCTAGTTCAATCCCAAGGAAGTATTTCAGCTTTCCTAGATCCTTGATTTTAAAACATGCGCTCAAGAATATTTTCGCCTGCTCTATTGCATGTGTCGAAGGGCCTGCACTATTATGTCGTCCACGTACACTAACAACACAAGCATCTGATCACCTGCACCTTCCATAAAGAATGTATGATGAGTTTGTGTCTGTGTAAAACCATAGGTTCTTATCGCATCTGTTAAGAGTGTTGAGTGATTATGTAGAGAGGATTGATTTGTAATTTTATATGTATTGATAGGTTAGTTTCTGTAATTATATAAAATCAGGGACTAAAGTGAAATAAGATAGTAAAAGTAGGATTGAAATCAGAATGCTAGGTATCGGTTGTATAATCACCTTCTTGAGTACGAATACAAATCATCGAATTTCTTTTTCAAATCTTTACATGGTATCAGAGCCATGATTTCCTGCAATTAGGTCGATCGTTAATCGGAATTTAAGCAAGATTCAAGAGCATCTAGCAATGGCAGACAACACTGAGAAAAATAATGAAGAGAATCAAGATCCAAGACTCAACCAGAAATCAAACAAGTCATTGACGATAGATTTCAATGATCCTCTGCATTTGCATCCATCCGACCCTCCGAATCTGGATCTCGTCATTGAAGTGCTGAAAGGAGCCGAGAATTACAAAGTGTGGAGCCGTGAAATCTTAATTGCATTAGAAGCGACGAATAAAATTGGTTTCATTGATAGTTCCTGCAAGCAGCCTGAGGAGGATCATGATACGAATCAGCAGTGGAAGAGGTGTAATGCGCGTAAGGTCGTGGATTCACCGCTCCTTATCGAGAGCTTTGGTACAAGACGTTATATACTGTGAATCGGCACACGAGATTTGGAAAGATTTAAAGGAGCAATTTGATAAGGTTAGTGGAGCCAGACTTTATGCTTTACATCGCCAGATTAATACTATGGTGCAAGGTACGAACTCTGCCACAGATTACTATTCAATATTGCGCCAGCTTTGGGATGAATAAGATAGCCTTGTGCCATCACCGGGTAATAAAGTGTTGAAGGAATATGTGAAATTCTGTGATCAATTAAAGATGATGCAATTTATGATGGGGCTGAATGGGGAATATAACAACATGAGATCTCATATTTTGTTAATGTTTCCCCTGCCGTCGCATCGACAAGTTTATTTATGATCTGTAATGAGGAGACTCAAAGGAAGATAAATGCACAAGGGGCAGTTTGGAAAATGCCATAGCTTTGCAGAGTGTTAATATTCCGGGGAGATGAATGTACAGCAAGATAAATCCAATTTATGGTGTGATAATTGTGGGATAACCGGCCATACAAGAGAGAGTTGTTTCAAAATACATGGATATCCACCAAGCATAATTTGTTGGAAATTGGAATGAAAATTGGAATGAAAATTTCTTTAAGGCCAATACTACCTCAACTATTACAAATGGTCATGAAAATAATGGTTGATCAATGGAGGCATCCAGGGAATCCCAACCAGCACACGAGCAACTTTGGATCAAATATACAAAGTGTTGGAATGGTGAATCCTTCAGGAGCAATGATGCCACAAATCACACCACAACAATACCAACAAATCTTATCAATCCTTGGAGGAACAAATGGACAAGAGTCTGGAGCTGCCATGGCTTCTGCAAATCAAGCAGGTAAAAGCTCAGGTATTGTCTTCCCTAATACATGTAATGATTTTAATTGGATCATAGATACAGGTGCAAATAAACATATGGTCTCAAATGATCAAATATTTGATGATTTTTCAAAGTGTGACAGTTCTGAGGCATGTGTTAAATTACCAAATGGTAGTATTAACCGGGTTGCTAGCATAGGAACTGTGACTTTAACAGGAGATTTGAGTCTCAAGAATGTATTGTGTGTGCCTAATTTCAAGCATAATTTGTTGTCTGTATCTAGACTAACAAATGATGCTAATATGTGTGTGATATTCTATCCCCACTTTTGTCTAATCTAGGAGATTTGGACTGGCAAGATAAGGGGGATTGGTAAAGTTTGGAATGGACTTTACTACTTGCATAGGAATGGAAGAGTTTCTTGTAGGTTTTGACTTTAATGCAAATTCATGTAAAAATGAGGAGCAGAGAAGTCAAAATGTAATTAATAAAGTAGAAACTAATAAGATTTCATTATGACCTCATAGATTTGGTCATATATCTTATAGTAGAATGAGAATGTTGCGTGGAATAAATCTGAAATTAGGTGAAAATCATAAATATTGTTCTATTTGTCCTCTAGCTAAACATAGTAGAACTATGTTTCCAAAGAGGACAAGTGTAACAACATTAATAATGGAGTTGTTGCATATTGATGTGTGGGGACCCTATAGGGAACCAACATATGATGGAAATAAATATTTTTTAACAATAGTTGATGATTTTTCAAGAGCCACATGGGGGTTTCTTATGAGGAATAGAACTGAAGCATTTAGTGTCATCAGAAAATTCATTTTATATGCTAAAAATCAGTTTGCTGCTAGAATCAGAATTATTAGAACCGATAATGTTATTGAGTTCCTTAGTATAGAATGTAAGAAAATGTTTGAATCCTTACGAATTATTCATCAAACCTCATGCTCCTATACACTACAACAAAATGGAGTGGTGGAAAGGAAGCATAGACACATATTAAATGTTGCAAGAGCTCTCAGATTTCAGTCCAATGTCCCAATTAAATATTGGGGAGAATGCATTAAAACTGCCATATATTTAATAAACATGACTCCTACTTTTCTGCTCAAAGGAAATTCCCCATTTTATGTCCTATATGGTAGGGAACCAAGCATACAACATCTTAGAGTTTTGGATGTTATGCTTTGTGAAAATCATACCACATAATGATAAATTTCAACATAGATCCAAGCAATGTATAATGTTAGGGTATGCTGTGAATCAGAAGGCATACAAATTACTTGATTTAAGTACCAACAGTTTTGTGACATCAAGAGATGTAATTTTTCATGAAAACAGTTTTCCATTTGCTAATTGTAGTAAGGATAAGTCATGCTCATCAAAAAACAGCAACAATAGAATCTTTAGCCTTGATGATTTATTCGTAGAAGATGAGACAAATGAAGAAGAAAACCGTGAAAGGGTCCAAAGTCTTGATATGAATTATTTGAATGATACTAATTTTTTTTAATAATAATGAGGAACAACAGGTTGATAATTATCGGATGAGAATGATGTTGAAGAGGAAAGGAGTGAAGCAGATCAAAATATAACCTTGAGGAGATCACATAGGACCAGCAGGCCTCCAGGCTGGTTGAGGGAGTTTATTTCACCCTTTAATACTGAAACTAACAATGTAAATTCAATTAAATATCCCTTATCTTCTTATGTACAGTATGACAGAATTCGGCCGAGATATGAAACATATTTAACTGCATTGGTCAGGGAGGAGATTCCAAGGAATTTTCAGGAGGCAATGAAGTTTGATCATTGGAGAAAGGCCATGGACATAGAGATGGCAACACTTGAAGCAAATAAAACCTGGAAAGTTGTTGATCTTCCCAAAGGTAAATTTCCAATAGGATGTACGTGGGTGTACTCAATTAAATATAGAGCAGATGGTTTAATAGAAAGATACAAGGCACGTTTAGTAGCGAAGGGTTATAACCAAGTAGAGGGCATAGATTATACAGATAAATTTGCCCCGGTTGCAAAGCATGTTACTATTCGTTTAGTTATCTCACTTGCATCCATGAATAATTGGCCTCTTTGGAAAATGGATGTCACTAATGCATTCTTACAAGGAGATTTGTGTGAAGAAGTTTATATGAACCTTCCCCCGGGCATGTATTTAAGTAATTCAGGTAATAATGTTAAAGTATGCAAGCTTGAAAAGTCTTTATATGGCTTGAAACAAGCTTCAAAGCAATGGAATGCTAAATTTACCACAACCGTGAGTATGTTTGGATTTGTTCAATCAAAGAATGACTATTCTTTGTTTGTCAGATCAAAGGGGAGAAGTTTAGTCATATTGTTAGTTTATGTATATGATATAGTTTTAACAGGGAATGATGAGAGTATGATGAATGAGGCTAAAGTTTATTTAAACAAATCTTTTCACATGAAGGATTTAGGTGAATTGAGATATTTTTTGGGTATTGAGGTTGCTAGATCACAAAAGGGAATTGTACTCAACCAAAGGAAGTATGCTTTAGAATTATTAGTTGAGACTGGAATGATCGGTACTAAACCTCTTTCTTTACCAGCCGAGCAAAATTTTAAGTTTACAGATTCTCTTAGCATTGAGAACAGAGATGCTCTTTCCAGCAGAGCTCAAAATCAAAAGGTCTATGCTAAATACCATCACACAAAACAGGAAATCAGGTAACATCATTTCACATAACAGTGTACAAATGTTTCAAAAGGTGGTTGGTAAGCTAATTTACTTATGTTTAACAAAGCCGGATATTTCATACAATGTACAGATTCTTTCACAGTATATGCATAGTCCAAAAAAAGTACATTTCGATGCGATGTACAGAGTATTAAGATCTTTGAAAGGTAGACCCGGACTCGGTATATTGATAAGTGCTAACAAATCACTTACTTTGAAAGCTTTTTGCGATGAAGATTGGGCATCGTGTCCTGATTCAAGAAGATCACTAACTATATGGTGTTTTTGGGAGAATCTTTGATATCGTGGAAAACAAAAAAACAGAGCACAGTTTCAAGAAGTTCCGCGAAGGCTGATTACAGGGCAATGGCCACAGTCACTGTAGAAGTAGTTTGGCTCATCATCCTGCTTAAAGACATTGGTTTTTCAGACATTGATCAAGTGACAATTCACTCAGACAGCAAATCGGCATTGCAGATTGCAGCAAATCATGTGTTTCACGATAGGACGAAACACATCGAGGTAGATTGTCATTTTATACGAGATAAGATGCTAGAGAATATTGTGAAGACCGAAAATATATCCTCCCAAGATCAATCGGCTGATTTGTTAACTAAAGCCTTGGGAAAGAACCAGTTCGAGTATTTGCTTTCCAAGTTTGGTGTTTTGGATTTATTTGAACACCAAACTTGAGGGAGAGTGTTAAGAGTGTTGAGTGATTATGTAGAGAGGATTGATTTGTAAGTTTGTATTGATAGGTTAGTTTCTGTAATTATTTAAAATCATGGACTAAAGTGAAATAAGGTAGTAAAAGTATAAATTAGGATTGAAATCAGAATGCTAGGTATCGGTTGTATAATCACCTGCTTGAGTACGAATACAAATCATCGAATTATTTTGTCAAATCTTTACTGCATCTGTGAATTTTTTATTCCATTGTCTCGAGGCTTGCTTCAAGCCATATATGGATTTATCAAGCTTAAACAAACCACTGTATTCTGTTCTGATCTCTAACAATTTTGATGAAAACCCTGCGGCAATTCCATGTAGACTTCCTCAACTAGATCTCCATTCAAGAACGCATTATTCACATCCATTTGTATTAAATGACAACCAAGTTTTGCTGCTAAAGAAAGGATAATATTGGTCGTGTTCGGCTTAGCCGCGGGCACAAAGGTGTCAATGTAATCGACTCCTTTCCTCTGACCGTATCCTTTAGCCATTAGTCGTGCTTTATACTTTTCTATCTCATCAGCTGAATTGTACTTTAGTTTATCAACCCATGTATTTCACATATTTCTTCTCCTGAGGTAATGGAACTATTGACCACGTACCATTTTCTTTAAGTGCTGCTACTTCCTCATGCATGGATGTGAGACACTCACCAAACTGTGAAGCTTGCATAAACCACAACTTCAGTGAGAAAATAATATGGACACCTTATCCTCACGGTGACGTGTATCCCCAACGATGAATACCAATACAATCATCAAACATCATCATCAAACATCACTACTTTCAACTATCATACAAACGGAATAATGTACCAAAGATAACAAATCACATAAACGACGCGCGGGTAGCCATAACATCACTCGAGCTGAACTCCCCGTCGAGAGTCACACGAGTGTGTCACCGTACGCTAGACCATGTATCGTGAATGATCGTATCAAATATCTATGATATGCATGTCCCACTTCGATGACGTTGAACGTAGCAAATCCTAACGATCACCTTCCAACAATAATGGCGAACGGATAGGTGTAATCGTTAGGTCTCACTCACCCGGGCTCGTGCAGCCACGTGCTACTAATGCCAGTCTCACTCGCCCAAATCGTGGTGGTTTCGGACGACTAATCAATATGTCATTCTCACTCACCCGAATCCTGGCTAGTTCAGGCTACTAATGTCTCGGTACCGAGTATGCAAATAAAAAACAACACATATCACAATCGTGAGCCCTCCAATAAAATGGAGCATATAGAAGAGTGATACGTCATCACCTTCATATAATCTACATGAAATTATGAAATCAATCCAAAAACCAACTCATAGGTTAATGTCACGTCCACAACAATCAATATGAATATCTCATAGCCGGTGGAGCCCACTATCACATGAATATCACAATCACGCCAATCTCACCAAATAAGGCAAATATCAATAACCTATAGCCGACAAGGCTCTCTTTCAATCAAGCATATTATCGCCTAAACTCATAGAAGAATGGATAAACGATTCATCACAAGGTTCACACATCCCGTGAAGTGAATGTGTCCCCATATTATCAACTCACAAGGTGAAGTACTAGCTTTCTCCAAGATGTCAATCTGTCGGCGGGTCCTCGATCGATGTTCGTTCGCCTTACGAAAACCTAAATAAACTCAAAGCTGAACATGTGAAGATCACAATCGAAAGTTCACGTTCTATTTTTTTAAAGTATTCTTCACCTTCTCTCTTTACTTGTGGTGGAAGGAAAATTAGGGATAAAGATGAAAGAAAGGCTTCTAGTGGGGAAAAAATAAAATTTGTATGGGCTTGGATAAATTTGGGTTAAAACTTTATGTTGAATTTATTTTGGGCCAATCTCAGGTGTTATAAGATATTCCCCCCTTGAAAAAGTTTCGTCCTCTAAACGCAAACCTTAAACGTACCTAGCGAATCAAATAGATGCAGATATTGATGACGTATGAGTCCCTCCGGCTCCCAAGTTTGCTCTTCTACTTTACCACTTTTCCAAAGAACTTTTATCATTGGAATGGACTTGGTACAAAGCTTCTTTTCTTTTCGATCCAAGATTTGAATCGGTTGCACTTTGTAGGATAGATCTTCCTTTAACTCGAGTGGGGGAAACTCACGTATATGTGAAGGGTCTGGTTCGTACTTCCGTAGCATAGACACGTGAAAGACCATAGTATTTAAAGGCGAGAGACACAAAAAGGCGATGACACATCGCCGTGCTTTCGAGGTGAGGCGCAGTTTGAGGCGCAGTTTGAGGCGCACACCTCAAATATCAAGGCACACCCTAATTAATATATGAAAATTGTATTAAGCATAATTAAATAAGTTAAATTGTATTGACATACTAATTAAAGTTATCATTCTAAGTTGTAGAAACATGAAACAAAAAAAATAAACTAATCATCATCTCTAAATTTTAGAACTACAACTAAAAGATATTTTCGTCATTTCTCATCAATAAAAGCATCTTCATTGCCACAAATCAATGTTTGAAAAGATGTCAAACCGATACTTACTATGCTTTGAAAGAGATCAAATTGAAGCTTACACTGAGAGTGCTCCTTTCAACGCGTTGCGTAATGTTCTAAGTATAACGATTAAAAAAATTTCTTTAAAGTTTTAAATGTTTCTTTTGTCATAAGGTTTTTATGTGGGCAATTTATTGGGATGTTTTTGGGTTGTTTAGTTATAATTTGGCCAGTGTTATCATATTTTTAAAGTAATTTTCTTTATTTTTCTTTAAATATAAATTAGGCGAGCCTTAATTGCGCTTCGGGCGTGCGCCTTTTTGCCGCCTCATGAAAAGGCGTGCGCCTGAGGTGCGCCTCAGTGAAAGTGTGCGCCCCGAGGCCCGACGAGGCGAAAGGCCGTCGCATCGCCTCTCGCCTTAGGCGCACCTCGGTGCGCCTTTAAATACTATGTGAAAGACATCATGGATTTGCGAAAATTCTGACGGTAACTCCAACCTATACGCGACACGGCCAATTCTCTCTATGATAGTAAATGGACCGATATATCTCGGGCTTAACTTCCCACGATGGCGAAATCGCAGTACGTCCTTACGGAGAAATCTTTAAAAAGACTTTGTCTCCTTCATTGAATTCCAACTCACGTCTTCTATCATTTGCATAGCTTTTCTGTCGATCTTAAGCCTCTTTGAGTCTATCACGAATGAGTTTTAACTTTTTCAGTTGTGTCTTCAATGAACTCCACTTGTTCAATCTTCCTATCGCCAGCTTCATCCCAAAACAGCGGTGTTGGACACTTTCGACTGGAGAGAGCTTCATACGGGGTCATCCCAATGCTTGAGTGGTAACTATTGTTGTACGCGAACTCCATCAATGCCACATATTTGTCCCAACTGCCGCTTAGATTCAAAACCACCGCACGTAACATGTCTTCTAATATTTGAATTGTCCTCTCCGATTCCCATCGGTCTGTGGATGATATGCCGTGCTGAATAATTATTTCGTACCTAAAGCTTTTTGAAGACTAGGCCAAAAAGCGTGAAGTAAAACGAGGGTCTCGATCTGATACAATGGACACTGATACGCAATGCAGTCTTACGACTTCATCAACATACATCTTCACCAAATTTTCCAAGCTATCTTTGGTACGAACGGGAAGAAAATGAGTAGAGTTTGTCAGAAGATCAACGATAACCCATACAGAGTCATTTCCCTTCTCGGTTCATGGTAAACCGAATACAAAATCCATCGTGATATTGTCCCATTACCATCGGGGATAGGAAGAGGTTGAAGAGTGCCCACTGGTTTCTGGTGCTCAGCTTTAATTTGTTGGCATGACAAACATTTCGATACGAACTCAGCGACAGGCCACCAATAGTATTCTCGAAAAGTTCTATACATTTTCGTGCTACCTTGATGCATTGCATAGGCTGAAGAATGAGATTCTTCGAGAATAGATCGACGATGATCTTGGTCTGATGGTACACATACACGATTTCAAAAGGTAAGAAGTCAATCGTCTCAAGTTTTGAAATCACTCGTCTCTTCTTATTCTTGCTTTGCAATTTGTTGTAAGCGAGTGCCGTGTTCCTGTTTTTCTCGAATTTGTTCGACCAATGTAGATCTAACTTCGAATTTAGCGAGTAAGGAAGCTTCACTTGACTCCTCATGATGAAGTGAGATACGAAGGCCTTTCATTTGTTCCTAGAGAGGAAGATAATCCGATCGGATCGAAGCAAGTGAGGTCGAAGATTTTCTGCTTAAAGCATAGGCTACGACGTTGGCTTTTCCTGGATGATAATGAATGATCAAATCGTAGTCGCTAATTAACTCCATCCATCGTCGTTGTCGAAGGTTGAGCTATTTTTGAGTGCTAATGTACTTCAAGCTCTTGTGATCCGTAAATACAAGTTGCGCCATAAAGGTAATGCCTCCAGATTTTTAACACGAAGACAATGGCGGTCAGCTCCAAATCATGTGTCGGATAATTTTCTTCGTTTTTCTTTAGTTGTCTTGAAGCATATGTCACCACTTTGTCTGCTTGCATAAGAACGCACCCCAAGCCTTGTCTCGGCATCACTGTAGATGGTGAATTCTCGAATATCTGGATTAGGCAATGAAAGAATAGGAGCTGAGGTGAGTCGCCTTTTTAACTCTTGAAATGCTTTCTCGCAATCGTCGTTCCATTCGAATTTAGCACCCTTTTGAGTTTGTTTGGTCAAAAAGGAAGATAACAATGAGAAATCTTTGACGAATCATCGATAGTACCCAAGTAATCCTAGAAAAAATTCGTATTTCGGTCACATTTTTCGGACGATCCCAATCTCTTATGGCTTGAATTTTCGATGGTTTTACGAAAATTCCTTCCTTGGATATGCGGTGACCAAGAAAGCTTATTTTGCGAAGCCAGAATTCACATTTCGCCAGTTTAGCATAAAAACGATTTTCTCGAAGAGTCTCTAGTACCGTTCTAAGATGTTGAGCGTGCTCATCGTCAGATCTGGAGTATATAAGTATATCATCGATAAAGACGGTAACAAACTTATCCAAGTAAGGGCAAAAGATTCTATTCATGAGATCCATGAAAGCTGTAGGAGAATTTGTAAGTCCAAAAGGCATAACAAAAAACTCAAAACGCACATATCTGGTTCTAAAAGCAGACTTAGGGATATCGTTTTCCCTAATCTTGAGCTGATGATAACCAGATCGCAAATTGATTTTCGAGAAAATAGTGGCTCCTTGCTATTTATCGAACAAGTCATCAGTCCTAGGAAGAGGATATTTGTTTTTTATAGTAACCTTGTTCAATTGACGGTAGTCAATATAAACGAAGTGATCCATCCTTTTTCTTGACAAAAAGAACAGAAGCACCCCAAGGATATGTACTAGGTCGAATGAAACCCTTCTCTATTAGGTCTCCTAATTGCACCTTGAGTTCCTTAAGCTCGGCTTGGGACATTCAATATGGCCGAATTGATATAGGAGCAGTACCGGGAAGAGTATCAATGAAGAAATCAACTTCTCGAATTGGTGGTTGTCCCGGTAGATCCTCAGGAAATACGTCACGAAATTCTTTCACAATAGGGATATCGCCAATCGTGGTTGCATGACGAGAAGTGTCGATGATCGAAGCTTAAATGCTTCACACCCCTTATGTATTAGTTTATGAGCTGAAAGCATAGAAATGATGACGAGTGATTCGGATTGATGTTCGACTTCGAAAACCAGTTCGGGATTCTTCTTGGATCATATGAAATACACGAGTCTGATTTCTTGCGGACATAGAAGGATTGGTATTACGGACACCAATATTACCACGCGTTCTCGGCCGACTATCTACGAATGTAGAGCTAGGTGGAGGATGGAATGCCGCGCTATGAGGATGAGTAGAGTTTTGCCCACTAGCTCCGACAATGTGAGGGCAAGCCGATCTGATATGTCCAGATTGTCGACATTCGAAGCACACTTGTTGAGCTTTGCAGGGACCGTCATGGTATTTCAAACAGTTGTTGCACCTTCTTGGTGAACTAACGGATCACGACGCTACGCTACACGATGAGCCTCGTCGATCATCAATGTGTCAAATGTCTCCAAAACTTCCTTAAGTCAAGCACCTGTTTCCGTGGAGTCTCATACACCTTCGAATATCGGAGTTCCCATATCATTGATATTTCACCAAGTCAGGAATGTAATGCACGCCTCTAGGATGAGAAACCGGTACACTAGAAGAATGTAGAGTAGGTTCACTATGACGAGGAACTTCCTAAGCTTCGGATCAATGGACGAAAGGTATATCGAAAGCTTGAGGTTGAGTAGACGTCGAATGGCCCGTCATAGGTGGAGGAACTCCATCTACATGAACATATTCGTAATAAGTTTGATATTTTTCTGGTGTCATCATTTGATCAGCTCGCACTTGAGTTTGTGGTTGCTCACTAGAAGTCACATGAATATGAGAAGTCTGTCCGCAAGGTCTACGATGTACAAGAGAAGAAAGAGGGTTTCGAGAACCACGAGAAACGCGTCCCCGGCCTCGTCCTCGCGTATGGACTGGAGGTGCCATAACGACTATAAATGAAAAAATCGAGGTTACGACAAATTATAACATCAAAGGCATGAAAGACGGAAAAATGGATCCATTGACATCACCAGAAAAAGAAAGAAGAAGCAACAAGGCTCTAAATTGCAACAAGACAAAAGAATGCAACCAGACTCTGATACCACGAAATTGTTGTGCCCGACCCCCGCCGGAGGATGACAGCCGTCACGCTAAACGCAAATAAATGCAATGCTTAGATATCAACTCACACATCAACGAGTAAATCACATGAAAGAAGTTGAGACGAACGGAAATATATTTATATAACAAGAAAGATTTTACACTATACAATACAATTCAAAACATCGATACCAGAAGGAATACAAACATCGATCAACAAATGAATGTATGTTGTTGAAGATCAAGAAATAAATGGGCAAGCTGCAAATCAGGCAAAAATCATGCGGTCTATAAAGAACAGAAACACATAAATCAGGAAAGTAAATCTTATCATTGATTTTAGCTCTAACGGCTACTTGCCACATTTATGATATCTCACTTGTATAGATAGGCCGGTGTAAACATACAAGAAATTCATTCGACGAATACAAAGTTTTTATGCAACCTACGAAATTCAACATGGTATCAGAGCAGAATTAAAGTTATTTTGTGCAATTACAAGTATTCTGCTCAAGCATAATCACCTTAAAAAAGAAAAGCGAACTCCAGAAACCAAATGTCAAACACGACAAACAAAATAGAAATCTACACAAACCTTCCGATAACGGAAAGGACCGTGGCCATCATCAATCGTGGCCCCCTTCGTCTTCTCCGAATGACGCCTACGCACCTCCATGGACATGGCAGCAAAACCCCCAAAAGAGCCGCTCACCGCCATAAAAAACCCTAGTTCAAAACCCACTTCTCTGGCCGCCGATGTATTCGCTGCCAATGGAAACCAGGTTGCGGATTATGACTTCGGCGACCTCGATCCCACAGCCCTCGATCGAGAGCCAAAATGCCAAAAGGACCAGATCGCGGCCAGAGACGAGAGGAGCCCCAAATCAACCGCACTGCGACAATTACAGAAAGGAGAGTCACGGCCGAGACAAGTGTTTGTTCCTCCACCCTCGTCTACGACCTAAGCACGACAGAAAAGGAGGATTCCGCAAAAAACAAGGCCTAACATCGCGCAGTGGCGGGGATTTGCACAGACGCGATGCGGGAGGGATGAGGGGAGATGACATGTTCGATCGCGTCGAGAGAGAACAGAGGGTGAATGAATGAGCAAGAGAAATATGAGCTGAAAGTTACATTAGGCCCGACATCAACGAGCTGGGCCGAACAAATTTGATAATAGGCCGAACGAATTTTCAAAGGCCCAGTGGACAGAAAAACATTTCTTGGGTTATTCTCAACAGACCACTAATGAATTTCCAGACTACTCGGAAAATTTAGGTAAACATTGCACGGGTATGAAACCCAGACTATCTCCCCAACATTTGGGTGGCATGATTAATACCAATTTAAACTTTTCGCATGACTATTGGGTTGTAAACTCTGGTGCTTTGATCATATGACGAATAATTTAAAAACCCTATCAACCCGAATATCATGCAACACGTAATCATAGCCAATGGCAACAAAATTTCGATCGAAAAAATCGGGACTTCAACATTATTTGGGGAAAATCTTCCAAAATACTCTCTTTCTACCAAATCTTACTCAAAATCTCCTATCAGTAGGACAAATCACGATAGGCTTGCACTGCAATGTGATCTTCTCACCAAATAATATCTTTCAGGATCGTAACACAGGAAACATGATTGGTGAGGGATATTTAAATAATGGACTCTACATAGTTAAAACTAACCCTAATTCACCTCAGGTCAATAACGTTAACCATAAAAGAATGCGGCATCCTTCCGAAAAAATTCTCAAGAAAATCTTTTCTTCCATTTTTATCAATACCGAAAATTGTGACATTTGTAGATTCTCGAAACAAAAGAGATTGCCATTTCTCCATCTTTGGATAAAACAAAAAATTTGTTTAAATTAGTACATTCGAACGTTTGGGGACCTGCCCCTATTGATTCTTATAATGATTTCAAATATTTCATAACTTTTATTGCCACGAATAACTTGGTTTTATCTTTTAAGAAATAAATCGGAAGTTTTTTTCAAAATTCCAAGAATTTTCAAACCTTATAGAAAATCAGTACAACTCTAAAATAAAAATTATTTTAACGACAACGGAACTGAATATATTAATAGAAACTTTTTTGAACTATTAAAAGACAAAGGTATATTACACCAAACAACTTGTATCAATACACCTGAGAGAAATGGGGTGTCCGAACGAAAAAATCGACATTTGCTCGAAATGACGAGATGCCTCTTGTTTCAAAACAATGTTCCTAAACAATATTGGTCAGATGCAGTTTTAACTGCTACATATCTGATCAATAGACTTCCGAGTGCCCAATTAGATTACAAAAGCCTGCTGGAAATCTTACTGATTTGAAAACCCTATATTGAACAACTCAGGGTATTTGGGTGTGCTTGGTTTGTTCGCATAAAACGACAAGACAAACTCGACACCAATTCAATCAAAGCTATTTTCTTGGGATATTCTTCTCGAAAGAAGGAATATAAATGCTATGATCCCAAAGAAATAAAATGTTCTATCGAGTCCCAACACGCTTGATGGGAAGAAAAGGTATATATCAAGAAATGTAATATTTATCGAGACTGAACCATACTTTTCACCTTAACTCGATAACGGAAAATCTTAAAAAACACGAAATTGCACCTCTCCCTGAATTTTTTGAGCCGCAAGGTATAAATCAAAATGAAGAAACTAACATGACTACAAAATTAAATTCAGGGGGAGATACAACGGAATTTCAAAATCTAAGGAGATCTACAAGAAATACTAGACCACCAGAAAGACTAAGAGACTTCGTAACAAATTAAGTCACTTACCCTATCCAAGACTACATCACATATAATAAAATCTCACCTTCATACCGCGCCTTTTTAAGCAACATCGAAAAAAGCACCGAACCAAGTAACTTTGAAGAAGCTAGTAAAAAACTTGAATGGCATAAGGCCATGAAGGAAGAACTTGAAGCTCTTGAACGTAATCAAACCTGGAACATCACACCTTTACCAATAAACAAAAAACATGTAGGATGTAAGTGGGTATACAAAATTAAATACAACAGTGATGAGACAGATGAGCGACTCAAAACTCGACTAGTAGGAAAGGACTTTACACAAATATATGGAATAGATTACCAAGAAACCTTTCCACCAATCGCAAAGATGAACATTGTGAGAATTCTCTTGTTGGTGGCTATCAACTCGGGTTGGAGTCTCTCACAGATGGACGTAAAAAATGCCTTTCTACAATGTGACATGGACGAGGAAATATACATGAAACTTCCACCAGGTCACCAATTTGAGAATCATCCAATAAACCTCGTATGTAAGCCTAAAAAATCCATATACGGTCTCAAACAATCTCTGAGGGCATGGTACTCAAAACTCAGTCATGCACTTCACATGTACAATTTTTCAAAAAGCTCAGCTGATTCCTCCATGTTTACGAAGACAACTAATCAAACTATCATAGTTGTACTTGTATATGTGGATGACATCATAATCACAAGAAACAATATCGATGAAATCAACAAAGTAAAAAGGTATCTTAACAATATATTTGATATTAAGGATCTTGGACCACTGAGATCTTTTCCAGGAATAGAAATAGCTCATTGACCTAAAGGGCTTTTGCTTTTTCAGAGAATGTATGTCCTAGATCTTCTGAAAGAAACTGGAAAATTTGGAGCTAAACCCGCACAAACTCCCATGAAACCAACAAAAAATTAAACTCGGAAGATGGAGAACCTTTAAAAGACATAAGCCAGTTCCAAAGACTAGTGGGAAAATTAATTTATTTGACTTTACATGCCCTGACATTTCATTTGCTGTTAGTTGTGTCAGTCAGTTTATGCATGCACCTAGGACTAGTCATTTGGACGATGTTGACCGCATCTTAAAATATCTCAAAGGCAACCCGGGCCGAGGAATTTGGATGAGGAGAAATGGGACGCACAATGTGGTGGCCTACTCCGATGCAGACTGGGCTGGAAGCTTCGACATAAGATACACCACAGGGTACTGCACATTTGTTGGGGGAAACCTAGTCACGTGGAGGAGCAAAAAGCAAAGTGTTGTAGAAAGATCGAGTGTTGAAGCCGAATACAGAGCCATGGCCTCGACAACAAGCAAACTTGTTTGGATAAAGCATCTTCTAGAAGACTTGGAGATCAAAGATAATCAGCCTATGACGATCTTCTGTGACAATCAGGCAGCTCGTCACATTGCGATGAATCCCGTCTTCCACGAGTGGACGAAACACATTGAGGTAGACTGCCACTTCATCCGGGAAAAGGTGTAGAGCCGTGAAATAAAAATTCCATTTGTTAAAAGTGAAGAACAACTAGCAGATATCTTCACAAAAGTCGTAGATGTCTGATCGTTCGAGAACATACTAAGCAAGTTGGGCTTAATCGATTTGTTCAAGCCCGACTTGAGGGGGGTGTTAAAGATCAAGAAATAAATGGGCAAGCTGCAAATCAGGCAAAGATCATGCGGTCTATAAAGAACAGAATCACATAAATCAGGAAAGTAAATCTTAGCATTGATATTAGCTCTAATGGCTACTTGCCACATTTATGATATCTCACTTGTATAGATAGGCCGGTGTAAACACACAAGAAATTCATTCGATGAATATAAAGTTTTTATGCATCCTACCAAGAAATTCAACATATGCATAAAAAATTCCTTCCAAAAGATATCCCAACCAATGGATCCAACGCAAAATAAAAATATTGTACCCCAAAATGAGAGCAAGAGTAGAGGAAATGTTGATAGAAGAAAGACAACCTCCGGTCAAAATGATATCAACCTAGAAGAGGATATATGTATATATGGGGTGAGGAAACCACAAGCTCAGCGAGAAAATAATATGGACACACCTTATCCTCACGGTGAGGTGTATCCCCAACGATGAATACCAATTCAATCACCAAACATCACTACTTTGAACAGAATCATGTATACGAAAGATAACAAATCACATAAACGATGCGTGGGTAGCCATAACCTCACTCGAGCTGAACTATGTATCGTAAGTAATCGTATCAACTATGTATGATATGCATGTCCCACTCCGGTGACATTGACCGTAACAAATCCTAACGATCACCTTCCAACAATAATCGTTAGACCACACTCACTCGGGCTCGCCCAGCCACGGGCTACCAGTCTCACTCACCCGAATCGTGGTGATTTCGGGCTACTAATCAATATGCCACTCTCACTCCCCGAATCCTGGCTAATTCTGGCTACTAATGTCTCGGTACCGAGTATGCAACACCAAAAACAACACATATCACAATCGTGAGCCCTCCAATCAAATGGAGCATATAGAAGAGTGACTCATCATCACGTTCATATAATCCACATGAAATTATGAAATCAATCCAAGAACCAACTCGTAGGTTTAATGACACATCAACAACAATCAATACGAATATCATGTAGCCGGCAAGGTTCACTATCACATGAATATCACAAGATCACACCAATCTCACCGAATGAGGCAAATATCAATAACCTATAGCCGACAAGGCTCTCTATCAATCAAGCATATTATCGCCAAAACTCATAGAAGAATGAAATAAACGATTCATCACAAGGTGAAGGGAATGTATCCCTATATTATCAATCACAAGATGAAGTACTAGCTTTCTCTAAGATGTCAAGTTGTCCTCGGGTCCTCGATCGATGTTTGTTCGCCTTACCAAAACCTAAATGAACTCAGAGCTGAACGTGAAGATCACAATCGAAAGTTCACGTTTTATTTTTTTTTAAGTTTTCTTCACCTTATCTCTTTACCTACGGTGGAAGGAAAATTAGGGATAAAGATGAAAGAAAGGCTTCTAGTGGAAAAAAAAATAAATTTTGTATGAGCTTGGACAAATCTGGACTAAAACTTTACGTTGAATTTACTTTGGGCCAATATTAGGTGTTATATTTTTTCATTTGTAATTAATAAGATAAATTTACTTTGAAAAACGTTAAAGAAATAAAATTGTCGTGGGCATGGCAATAGAAAATATGGTATTTTTTATGGAATGTTTAGCATTTTAGTTTGTAATTACTAAATAAGTTTTTTAAAAAATATTAAAAAGTAGATTTTTTATTTTACAAATTTGTTAATAGTTTGGAAACCGCCATATATTATTAATAGGGTTTAAAAACCCCATTTGTTTATTTAAAAAACCATGAATTATGTACAAAATATTTCGATTTGATGTCCATGATATTTTAAATTTCTTGATTGAAGATTAATTATGATTAGTCAGATTTTTGGCTTATAAATTGTTTATTAGCTTTGTGTTAAAAAACATACAAATATTGAAGGAAGAGAAGAGTATGCATGTTTATATAAAAAAAAGGAAGAATATTGCATGATACTCTTGCATTCTCTTGAATAATCATACCTTCTATATTATATAAAAGTTGGATACGGACTCTATTGTGATAGATACGTGGACAAAAAATTTGGTTTAATCATATATTTTGGATTTTGTGATACAAAACTCTTCACCTCCTCGGAAGAATATTGAATGCTTATATTAATAATGACATCACCTACAAGGCTGTTGGAATGCCTGCTTGGGAAGACTGTTGGAATGCTAGGTTAATAATACACTAAACGTGAATTATTTTAATTAATATTATCCATATTTGCCCTCTGTTGGGTTCCGATTCCGAATTGAGAGATCATCGGGCCGCTGGCACTACTTTGCTATTCTTCCGCATCATCAAATGCAAGAGAAGCAGATTACCCGTCGTACAAAGACCAAAACAGCTCGCGAATAAGAGCGCGAAGGATCTGCTCAAGCGGATGACGCTGGAGGAGAAGATCGGCAAGATGATGCAAATATATCGGCTCATCGCGTCGATTGACGTCATGAAAAAGTACCACAAGCAGCGGCTGAGCGGCGGCGGTAGCGTTCCGGCCAAGAAGGCCTCGCCAGAGACTTGGATCGACACGGCCAACGGTTCGCCCATGATGTCTAAACTCACTACCACACCTTCGGTGTTGCCAAAAACTTAGCACTAAATAGAACATAAGGGTGTTTTAGGCTATTTACAAAGCAACTGTTTTGTTGCTTAGATTTTAAACCACAATGTACGGAAGCCCTTTTTCATAGTTATTTTGTTTTCGTTTTAGATAGTAAGGATAATATTTATGGCTTGGAAATAGTAAGGATAACATTTATGGCTTGGCAATATTTATCGAGTATTGGTCCACCTATGATTTGGAATAGATGAAAATGTCAGCAGTTAATAATTCTGACTGACCTTTATAATTTAGTATAATAGTTTTCATGCGAACCTTAGGAGAGGACTCGCCAGCGAATAAGATTAAAATCATTGATGTGGTGATTTTGACCTAATAGATGCGTAATACCATAAAAGATATTTTGGGGTATCGAGAGCTTACTCTTAGCTACCTTTGCGAGAATTCGCAGGTTGAACATGATATTTCGGGCAAAATCTTCTCTGTTCTCTCAACAATGAGTAAGAGGCCATGGAAAAGAAATAGACGATGATCATTATAAAGAGAATGTCAATTGGTGGAGAGATTTTCCTCATTTGAGAGATGAGAGGGGCAATTCAAGGAGAGAGAAGCAGAGAATGTCGAAGTAGATGGTGATAATTGGGAAAAGGAGGCAAAGGTTGAGTCTCTGTACCTTTCTTTAGCCCTCCTTGAGGTAGGAGTGGGATCGGGTCGGCATTCGTCGGATTCGGGACAATCGGGTCAGGTGTCCGATCACATCGGGTAGTATTTTTATATCCGACCCGAACCCGATCACAATCGGGTACCCAAAACCCACCGGGTACCCTCTGTCGGGTTCGGGTTTCATATATATATATATATATATTATTTTTAACTATTAAATCCCTAAACTAATGAAATTAGTGTTTTACCTTTTGGACGTGAGCTGAGGACGAGGACGACGGGGGCCGTGACGGACGACGGTGGCTGGAGCGGCGGCGGCTCGCGGATCTTGGCTATGAGGTGATGAATCGGGTTGGGAATCGAGTAGAAATCGGGTTGGGTGGGGCTGAGGACGAGAAGGACGGCGACTTGACGGAGGACGGCGGCTGGAAGGACGACGGCGGCTGTGAAGACGACGACGACTCGCGGATCTTGGCTGGGAGGTGCTGAAACAAAAAAAAAATTGTTTGTAATGTGTATGTTGGCAGGGACGCGCAAGGGCACTGGGCACGTCAAGCAGGCACATTAAAAGTTAATTTTTTTTAATAGAGATACCCGCGGGTACCCGATTAGATTTAGCGGGGTGCATTACGCTACCCGAAATCCAACCCGATATAGGCAATCGGGTATCGGGTTAAACTCGATACCCGACAATTAACCCGACTCCCACCCCGATCGGGGCAAAAGCCGATCGGGTCGGGTACCCAACACCCGATCCCGATTGCCCACCCCTACCTTGAGGTCTCTCCGTCATTACAAAATGCACATTTTCTGTATCAGCTTAGGCCGATTAGGTGTAGGAGCGTTCATTCACTGGGACCGTCTTACCATAAATTTTCCCATTTTGTGGCTGAGAAATTTTACACGAATCCGTTCGAGTACGCAACTCAGGTATAATTACTTCTTTCACTGTTTGCTTCTTCCAATTTATGCAAATTAATTATTATATTATGTTTTGCAGAAAACATTGAGATGACAACTACTAAACCAACTTAATCCACATGGAACTTCAATGACAACCTATTGCTGAAGAACATGATTGATGTATAGCTCATGTTCACTGTTATTTTCATCTTAATACATTTATTTTCTTACATTCGTGCGTTTAGGATCGCGGTCAATTCTCTTTTTTATTTTTTCTAAAGGTTTGGAGTTTTAAGGTTATATGTGCTCTTGAATTATTAACCTCAGTCAATTTTTGTTCTTTAGATTGGTAAAATATTCCTTAGAGACAATATGGCTAAGTTTGATGCGCGTATAAAAAATGAGGTTTAATTGAATTTAAACTTATTTTATTTGCAGCCTGGAGCTTTGATGATGATATTAGTGGCGGTAGCCAATCATTTAACAACTTGTGATACCCGTGGACGCGATTCAATCTGGTATTTTCTCGCTCACTGGTTGTGTGTGTATATCCCCTAACATATGATTAATGTTATTTTTTCACCATGAATATACAACACATCGTCCAATGAACAATGAAAGTCCGAGGCATCAAGGTTAACTAGAGGTTGATGCCTTCTTGGTTCAAGTTTGGAGCTCCCCTTTATTGTTAGAGGTTATTTGGTACAATATATTATCATGATATATCATACCAGGTGAGTGCATCTGCTGACTTCTACTCGATTTTTTAGACAAACCGATCACGTCTAATTTTGGGAGTTCCGCGATAAAGACCTCTGCTCCCGCCAAGTATGCTCTACATTAATGCATTGCTGCTTCTCGACGGTTCCCTCGAGCTACTGTGAAGTATACACAAATTCTCAAGGGCCGAGCTATCCACCATACGATCAGCTTTCTGAAGCAAAGCATCCATGAGATCCGGACTTAATGCAGCAGAATTAACACGCCCCGTGCTCGACAAGTACCACGGGCCAGAAGAGTATATGTCGATCGTCGTGATATACACGATGGGGTCTTACATTAAAGGTGTAAAAGTTGGGATGTGTCTCGAAGTTGGTAGCATATTAGTAAAATCCATAGGTGGTAAATCTGCTAGATTGAGGGTTGTTGTAGAACGATATGATAGTAGAGAAGTAAGTGATGACAATGGTAATGATTTTGTCGATGAATTTCCTACACTGTACTGAAGAGTTGAGGGAGCACACTAGCAATAGATTCCTAAGTTCGTTCCTCCAGCCATACAACTCCCAGTCCTGCGTTGTTGAACTTCTGCAGTCATACAGCTCACACTCTTATGTTGCTGAAGCTGCAGTGCCAGTAGTCGTGCCGGGAGTTCTTGCAGTTGTGCGTCCTTGCGTTCGTATCTTATAGCCTTGCGGTTTCAGACATATAGGTTGATTGTGAAGTTTTACGGTCAGCGAACTTTTTGTGGTCATACAAGGTAGTGATTGCATCTTTAATCAAATTCACCTTTTGTTTTTCAATTAGGTTGTTGTAACTAATCTTATGAAGTGTATTCATATTATTACAAAATTTCTCTTGTATGTTTATTGTATTAAAAATTGCCTGCCAAACTCTTCATTTGCATTAAGATTAATAATTGTCTTAAATGTAAATATTTGGAAGTGTACATGTTTTGAGTATACTAATATCATTGCTTCAATGACTGATTATTGTAAGAATGTAATTAACAATAATGTTGTAAGATTGCTCCGTTGAGCAACTGTTATAATATATAGTAGTAAAAGTGTTAATAATCTTAATATTGTGTGATGGTGAAATTGCACGATTGATTATTGTATTAGCGTTATTATTATCAAAATTGTAAAGACTACTCAATCGAGCGACTAGTATGATTGTTAATAATGTTCATTTATACTTGATTCTCGACTGGTTATTGTAAGACTATTTCTTATGATAATGTTGTAAGACTACTACTCTGCTACCGACTCTTATAATATGGTGTGACATTGTTAAAAAACATTAATGTTATATGAACGTTTGCACGACTGATTGATCGTTATATGATTGATATTACCATCAAATTTTTAAGACTACTAAACTGAGCGGGCTTTTTGCATTCTATATTGTATGCAGTGGCGGAGCCACATGAGGACCAGTGGGGGTCCAATGACCCCACCGGAAAAATAATTTATTAATAATTTATGATGAAAATTTTAACAATAGGGTTAAAATTGACAAAAATAACACTATAGGGACCCCAGTGAAAAAGTCTAAAACTTTGAGTATGGGGTCTAATCATTGGACCCCACTTCCTAATTTTTCGGCCCTTGCCTTTGATTGTATGATTGTTAATAATGTTTATATCGAACGACGGATTGACGATTGGATATTATTGTAAGACTACTAAGTTGAGCGAACTTTTGGCATTATATGTTGTATGACTGTTAATAATGTTCATGTTGAACGACAGTGTCGATTCATGATTGGTTATTATTGTAAGGTTATTATTAACTAAGACTGCGGTGAACGATTACTACAATACATAGTAGCAAGACCGTTAATGATCAATCTACCATCTGGTGCTTTCTTTGCCCTCTAAGTTTCTTCACCATCTACTACAAGAAAAATGCAAGGCTTTCTCTTCAATTGTTAATAATGTTCGTGTATGATTGAATGATGCACGTTGTTAATGGTAAGTCTTTGTTAAACTCACAATTGTACGACTGTAAAAATGATCCATATTATATTATCTAGAATTGTTAAGGATGTTTGTTTTTTAAGATTGAGTTGATGCACGACTATTTCCAACCTTAGTTTGGTACGACTGCGATGGTAATATTGTTAGTAATTCAGTCTTAATATAGTCATTCGTGCAGTCTTTCATTTGAATGTTACATAAGGAAGTCGTACATTTCGTCGGTCATACAATCTCACATGTTTACAAACGATATTTAAAAAAGTTATCAAGGATGTATAAACAGTCGATGATTCCACATGTTTTCGATAATGTTAATGGTGTACGATCATGTAATTTACGACTGATTATTGTACGCCCGCTAATAGTGTTCATGTTGTGATGATTGTTATATAATGGCAAGACTGTTATTGATTTCGTGTTGTGCGACCCTTGAGTTCGGGAGATTTCGTAAATCCATTTCAGGTTAGTTGTATCTGTTAGTCTCGACATGCCTCCTTATGCGTGTGTTTGACTACATTGGCAAGACATCATTCTTAAATGGGTAAATTTCCTTTCAGTACCTTTATGATTTTCCAACTTCCTGATCATTACTCCAACTATTTCTTCTTGTTCCGTATCCATTTGCGGAAAATTGTGTGTTTAATACCACCAAACATTGAAAAGACGAAAATAACCTTTCTTTACAGATTCAGTTATACCAAATGTTCTGATTATTATACCAATATATTCAATTATACCAACTGCTATTATTGTTATATCAAGTCAAATTTAAGAGTATTATATCACTATTATACCATATGTGCACGTTATTATACAAATATATTCAATTATTATACCAACTGTTATCATTGTTATACCAAACATGAAATTATTATAATATTCGAATTGTTGGTATAATATTCGAATTTGTCGGTAGAATAATCAATTTTATTAGTATAATAAGCTGTTTTCCTGGTATAATAATCGTATTTTGTGGTATAATATGTAAAAACCACTTTGTATAATAAAATTATAATAACATTATTTTTTTGGTGTAACAGTGATAACGATTAGTATAATAATTGAGTATATTGGTATAATAATGAGAACATTTGGTATAATAGTGATAACAGTTGGTATAATACTCTTAAATTGACTTGGTACAAAACTGGAGAGAGTTGGAATAATATCTATAAAGCAAGGTTATTTTTGTCTTTTTAACGCTTTTGGGGCACCAAACACACAAGTTTTTACAGATGAATACCTAACAGGAAGAAATAATTCGATGGATATTTAAGAGGAAGTTGAAACCCTAAAGTAAATAAATGAGATGTAATTAAAATAATCAACATTCCCCGTGATGTAATGTAATACTCCAGTATTTTCCTTTTTAGTGTCCTGAGCTATCCCCACTCGACCTGAGTATGGGTTAGTCCCTAAATATCGGCATGAGCTTTTTTGCGCCACACAGACCTGTCGGAGGCTTAATTGCGCCACTCATTCCAGAGGTGGGACTAATCTCCGAGGCCAGATGGATACGTCCCAAACCCACCTGACGATAGTCATAGGCCCATAAAGCTCATGGAGACTACTCAAGGAATTGTGGAAGGAAGAATTCGATCCCACGACCTCCTTTAAGCAGAAGACCTTATGGCATCCTCATTGACCACTAAACCATAATACTCCAGTAATTTTATAACATGTAAAATATACACTTCTTGGTTCTTTTTTTTCATTATTCATAAAACAACTCATAGTCAAAGTCAACAGTTGTGACTGATTGAGAATAATCTAGTCTGTGCTGGCGAAAGAAAAGGAGAAGAAAACCCTAGAATCCCAAATCCACCAAAAAACCCACAGATCCAATTCCATCCCCGTTTCACACGCAGCTCTTGTTCCTCGTTCCTTTGATAAAATAGAACGAAAGGAATAAAATTGAAGAATCAAGAAGCGATCTTCGATCGAAAAGCTCGCCAAAATGCCCTCGCTGCCGTCAATTTTCATCCTCACCGTTCTTTTTGCAAACCTCCTTGCCCCAACCGTCCTATCAAATCCCAACCCCCTCTCACATCTATCTACCGATCGCGTTCGCGATCTCTGCCCGTCGGATTTGGACCGCAGCGGCTGCCCCATCAACTGCTTCCGAGCCGATCCGGTCTGCGGAGAGGACAACGTCACGTACTGGTGCGGTTGCCCCGACGCACACTGCGCCGGCGTGCGCGTGAAGAAGCTCGGCGCCTGTGAGGTCGGCAACGGAGGCTCCGGCCCGGCTGGTCAGGCGCTGCTGCTCGTCCACATCGTGTGGTTGATACTCCTCGGTGTGTTCGTGTTGTTCGGGGTGATTTAAGTATATGTTTATGAGGTTCGTATTTGTTCCTTCCACTCTTAGTAGTTATGTAACCGCCGGATATATGCTGTTGTGTTCTGTGTTGGGCATGTTTGTACGGATTGACAGAGATGATATTTGCCTGCCTGTAATGTGTTTGTGTAAATGACACTTCGTTGATCCCAATCATTGGCTTACTTAGTTTTATCTCATTCTCATCATGCCTTTGATGATGATAAGCTATAAAGTTGGACTTTAATCTCAGATTCTTAGTAATCTCTTGCTGCTGTGAAGTTGTTCTCCCGTCATTCTCGAATATGCCAATGCTATAGTAAATGTTGCAGAAACTGCAAGAATTTCGATATTCCATGTATCCAATTATGCTAAACTAGACAATATGAATTAATTGGTTTTTCATTGTTGGTATTTTCCAAGAAGATGCAGCTCAAAAGCTATTGAATCCCTCTGACCCTTATTTCCCGATTTTATGAATTTGATGATTGTCTGCTTGCATCGGAATGTTGTATCATAACTCGTACGTAGCCTATGGACGTGCTAGTTCAACAGCCTCCGCTCGGCCTCCAAATCTCTTCAGCTTTCCCCAAGCAAGCCCTCGTAAACGGGACAGAGGTTAATCCTTTCTTCTCTCGTGAAAAATACTCTTCAGCACTCCATCTCCAATTCCTCATTCTACTTCTCCACGACATGGGAGATGGACGTGGCCATGTGTGAAATTAAAATTCATTTTTAATTGGAGAATAAATGATGAGATTGAGAAGGGTTCTTTTTCTTTTCCTTCCCTTTTTTCTTTTCCTTCCCTTTTTTTAAGGCTCAATTTGATATAAAGATTATGATGTAAAGATTATGATGTGGGGAAACAAAGTGTAAGAAGTACAGCGTATCATTGTTTGACGAAGTAATATTGTTTTTCCTCGTCTTTTCAACACACAAATGCTTGATAAAGCAACATTATTTGTCTTCGTCTTTTCTACGCATAACATCCGCATACCAAAAGTACTTTAAAGCGTTTAGTAGTTTGTCTAGTTAAAAAGAAACGGCTCAAAGAATTTATATGATCTCTTTGGAAAATGAACTAACTAGATCATACGACATTAATAGTTCGAAAAAATAATTTTTAACACATTAGTTTTCCAGGAGTAGGGTTGCAAACGAATCAAATTCAACCAAATATCATCATATTATATTTGTATTCGTTTATTTTATCGAATTTTCGTATTTGTATTAGTATTCAAACTTAAAATTGAATCTATTCGATTCGTTAATGATATTCGAATATATTCGTCAATATTCGGATTAGATTTTTTTTTCTTTTTTCCCAACAAAATCTATTAATAAAAAAATACAAGGACTAATTCATGCAAAAGAAATGAACGAATTGTTTAAGTAGAAATAAAACTTCAGGCAAGCATAAATAGTTCATCAAATAAATATTGCAAAAGCCAAATCCAAAATCAATACATTTTCGAGAATCAATACATTTTCGAGAAGTATGTGTTTGTGTTTTTTTTATTTAATTAATTTGTGTTTTATTGCTAATCGTTTGTGCTAAATAAAAATGAATACCTTGAGCCATAACGTTTTATTTTGGGCTCAATATTGTCAATATTTGATATTAATGGGCTTATCTAATTACAAGTATTTATAATTATATTTAAATATATATTTAACTAAACGAATCGAATAGTGCTTAATTATTCGAATCGAATAGAGTCATGCTCGTATTCGGACTCGGACTCGGAAATTATTCGAAGCAGAAAACATATCCCTATTCGTATCCGTATTCGGATATTTCAAATTCAAATCTTAACTTTCGAATCGAGCAAAATAAATTCGATTCATTTGCAACTCTACCCTGGACTATTAATTAATTTATTTGTTTTTACGTAAAGTTCATTATTATATTATGACTTTGTGTAATTGAAGATTGTGTATGGAAAATTCGTTCGTCCATGTTTATTTCTTGAACCCATCGGTAACGTAAAATAAGTTAAGACAACCCACTAATAAAGGCCTGGTAATAACAATGGCCCAAGTTAGTATATACAATATCTCCCACACCGTTTCGCAGATAACATTCGTTGCAGTTCATAGATCGCTACCTCACAGGACACTCCGATAAAATTGGAACGATACAGAGAAGATTAGCATGGCCCCTGCACAAGTATGACACGCGCAAATCGAGAAATGGTCTAAATTTTTTTGGAAAATTTTCTGTTTTGCTTCTGTTCGCATGGGTGTTTCTAGGTTTTTCATACCGAATCGACTTATGGATCCCGTTTCTTTTATCATCTTGGCGGATTCCAACAACGGGTGCGCAGTGCGCTGTTTCTTTTTGTTCTTGTTGAACAAATGCTCGTTCTATGCGATGTATTCAAATGTTAGATTGTAGTGTTTTCATGGTGCACATATATAGGTAGAATTTAGTTTTCCGCTGTTGTTGTTGTTGTTGAATGAACAAAGGAGGATTTGATGGTGGTGGACCAACGGCAGCTTCGGCGGCTCAGAAGTAGAAAAACCTTTTCAGATGGTCGATATATGCCGATGTTGGGAATCTCGTCGACAATTTTGGGTTTCTTGTTAAAGTTGCTCGGGTAATTTTCGACATCTTTTGACTCTGTATATCCATAGAATCTACTCGAATAATTGTTTTGCACTGGAATAGGAACATGATTGGATTTTTTTTGTTGTGAATTGATTGGTCACTAAGCATTGAGATTGAACTGAATGGGCTGATGTCAACTCTCAATTATTGCACATGAATGATTTGTTTGATTAGATCTTGCATAGTCAGTGATGTCACCTAAAGATTTGATGAACGTTTCCCCTAAGAATTCTGAACGATTTGGCGAAAGCAGTGTGTATAGTTATATTTGTAACACAATGAATTCATACGACTTCAGGCCCCTATAGTTCATCGGACTTGTGAGGATGTGAAGAAGTGGGAACATAAAATAATAGTATGTAGATAGCATCCGTTTTGCTTCGTTTTGTTATGTTATTTTTCTTCTTGTCTTCTTTATTGGGATTGATTAATCACATTACAGTTCATGCACAAGACATGTTTCTTCTCCAAAAATATCTCACGGGTTTTCAATCTTCTTAAGGTCAACGATCCACCGGTACGTAACTCACAAGAGCCTTTTATGATGGAGATGCGTGCTGCGAGAATGGTGAGAGATTTCTGCTCTGTTATGTATATTAAGATGCTCCACCACGTTCTCAGTGTGAAATCTTACCCATTCACATTACAGGTTCAAGCCGTTGACTCACTGCTCTAGTTGGTCTCCGAATTGAAACAGTGACCATGTTGAGCAGAGAACGGGTGAGTTCAATAAATTGGAAGAGAAAACAAATCGAGCATTGGGTAAGATCGGGGAAGAAGCAGCTGCTAGCCTAAAGGAGCTCAAGCATCATTAGCACTCTTCCGCGCATTAGAGAAATTTAATTATTCTTTTATCAATTTTTTTCCTCACGAGTGAGTCAGGTGTAATTTAGCAGCACTTTAGAGATGACTATATAGGTTTAGTTACGGCATCTAAGTCATACAATATTTTCATGGTAAGGATCTGGTTGGAAATAGAACCATCATCTGTGTTCCATTTCCATTATGTTATTGACGCGCAATGAAAATAACAGTGCACTTTTATCCATAGATGACAAACTATTACATTGGAGTGCTTTGTTACATGAAATTGACATTAATATCATCTTGAAAGAGCAGTTTTATGATGCCATTGTTAGAAGGTAGGCACAAAGAATTATTTCCCTTATCCTTATGTTGGAATTTGGCCTATAGCCCAAATGAGTTTTAGACCAAATAGATAAGAGCTTAATTAATTTAATTAAATCGAGAAGTCGTCGTTCGTCGAAACCCAAAATTGATGAAAGATTCAAATTCTACGTTTCGAGGGAAATTTATCGAATATTAATTGGCTCAAAACCGATGTCGCGTGAATGAGAAATTAATTTTCGAAATTGGCTCAATAAAGAGATGAAATATATATTTAATATATAAAGGGACTTGTTGTTGTCCCATTGGAAACTTCATCACTTTTTCACTTGTTTATAAGGAATCTCCCTACATGGACTACTCAAAGAGCTTGCCCAAGTGGTTGGTGGGTTATGAGCTCGTGTGCTTGTGTGGGGGTTTTGGACTCAATTATAGCCCAAGTATGAGGCGGTGCCCCGCACCGCCGAGGCCGAGCCCGAGCCCGGACCCGGGGCCGACACCAACCCGAGTCGTGCCGTGCCAAGTGCACAGTGGACGTTTTGAGGCGCACTTTGCACTTAGCGAGGAGCTTTGAGGAGCCCCTAATTTTATACTCCGGTGAGGCGGCGGCGGTGATATCACCGGTGACGTGGCAAGTGATGCTGACGTGTCAGAGGACACGTGTGCAAGTGAAGCAGACGTGGCGCTGTCGCAAGCGCTGAGTGGACGACGATGACGTGTGCGGACCCGTTGGGTCGCGATGGTTCGTGAAGCGGGTCGAACGGAGCGGTTCTGACGGAACCGTTGGGTTAAGAAGTACTGTTGACGATTGGGTCCAGAAGTTGGGTTTATTCGCAGAATGGCCCCCAGTCAAAGTTTCCAAAACTGTCAAAAAGACCTAACAGTGGTAACGCTTTGCGAAATGACCCCAAAAAGTTTCGCCAGCTATAAATAGGCCCTGCAGAATTAAAAAAATCATTCAATCGGCCCCCAGTATTCTAGAGATAGTGTGTATACAGTCCAAAGTAAAATAAAATTAAGAAAGGCTCGAGATGAGTAGATTCGCCGATAATTTTGTATCGTTGTGCAACATGCAAAATTCTGAAGTCGTTGTATCTTCGGGACGGATTCGATAACTCGAGGCAATGAAATACGGGACAATAACGTCTTACGGACATCGTACGTATTACGTGCCTCGACTTCGACTCTAACAAAATTTATGTTCGATTTTCTGCAGCCACCGACCAGACGATATACTCCGTAACCAACACCTTATTTGGGATCACGAAGGGAAGGGGGAAGTAACAAATTCACCTATTTCAGTTGTCGTTGAGATTCTAATTAAGTGGGTGTTGTCCCACGTCGAATAAATCAAGCTCTCAAATCCACTATATATATAAAGAGGCAACTCCACATATCACCAATTGGTTTTAGGATGGAGAATTCGATTTCTAAGAGTTGCTTTACAAAAGATGCGTAGAGAAGGCATTATCTGTACATTCTTTTCTCAGAAAATACAAAACACCACCAAAGTATTTCTTCCTCAAGACGAACATGGATGATCGTTCTTCAGGTACATACTTAATTCTCGCGCAGAAGGTATAGTATCTTATCATATGTGCTCGTTATCAATTTGAAGAGACAAAGTTATAACTCATTCTTGGCTTTGGGGTGTCAAATTCCGTTACATGATTATTTCTCAGTGCTGTTTGTTATATTTGATGTCTTATGTATTATGTGTCAGTTCACATGAGTGATTATTCTGCACTTCTCATGATTCATTATCATCTTCATCGTCTTGTTCATATTTTCCCTGAGGCGATTATTCATGTGCATTACACTGTGTTTCATATGCGACAGCAATACATTGTGACAAAATTTACTTCGGATGGAAATATTTGTCAGAAGTCCGATGCATACTCCGCGTGGATATGCACCATTTCGAGTTTCTTTGTAAGAATCAGTACACTTTTGCCTGTTATTTTCCGGCCCAGTGCAGTTTTAAATTTAATATTACCAAGAACGGGAAAATTGGGTTTTTTTTTAATACATAGTAATACTGAAGAAACACTATTCGTTCTTTTCTAAAAACAGAACTGGTCAAAAAAACATCAGTAGGATAAAATAATACGAACAAGTGGAAGACATGTTTTGTTACTTTTTTGTTTTATCTTAAAATATTTTTTAGGGGCAATGATATTAATAGATATGTATTATGATATTTTGTAATTGTGATATTTTGTTAAATAAATAATCAGTTTGAGAGATGAACTTAAGAGTTGGTACTTGGTCCGATTTTGAAGAAATAAAAATTTGAACAGTAAAATAATTGGGCTTATTAAAGATTTGAACATTAAAATACAAATAGGCCCATAGTTAACATAAGCCCATTTAAATATAAAACACATTAGGGTTTTAGAGCTCTCTTCAACCTTACATCGGCTTCAACCTAACGTTGCTACCTGCAACTATTGACTAAGGCGACCGCCTCACCACCTAGGCGCATCACCGCCTCACCGAGAGGCGCCGCCTCGGGAGCGCCTTTGTAAAGGTCAACGCCCCGGAGAACCTAGAGGCGATGTGCGGCCGCCTCACCTCGTTCACCGCGCGACTCAAATAACTATGCTCCTTACAATAGAAACTGTTTTGTACTTGAGGGATGTGCTTTCGGGACATTCTGACATAACTAGTAAGATTTACAAAATGATCGTATATTCTCTGAGCAGCACAAGAAATTCCTGATTATATAATTAACATTCTGATATTGAGTTTGGTAAAAGTTCAACCTGGGGAAGCACTGTTGATATGTCTACGCTTTCAAAGAACACTGGCTTTGGTTTTATAAGAATGTGCTTTGTTGAGGGTTTGTGCTGTTATGTTATAGGACCACCATATGATAGAATTATTTCATCTACACTTGCTTGGCTTAATCGGTGATTTTTTTTCCGATCTTTTGGTGTTTTATGAAAAGCCCGGTTGATACGTAGCTACTAGGACCCACGAAACAGTGGAGCAATATGCGGGGTAAAGTCATTTTTGGTCGTTACATGTTTGTCTCTTGGTCAATTTTGGTCCTCGAAATTTCGATTTGCCACATTTAATTTTTGATGTTGTTTTATTTGGGACAATTTTGATTTCTCGGTTACATTTTCAACAATTTAGATAAAATATTCCCAGAATATACAAATTTTTGGGGACCAATTGTCAACGACAAACATCGGGGACCAAAAGTGGTTTTATCTCAAAATAAATTAATGAAGAAGCTCACTCACTTGGCGACGCTTGGAGCTCTATCAAGGGACCAAAATTATCCTAAATCAGACATCGAGAACTAAATGTGGCAAAATCAAAATATTGAGGGACGTATTCAGCTGGCCCCGAGGGATAAGTCTCACTTATGGAGTGTGTGGCGAAATTAAGCCTCCGTCAGGTCTGTGTGGTGCAAACCCGCTCGGATATTTAGGGGCTAGCCCATAATCAAGTCGAGTGAGATACATCGAGACAGCAAAAAGAAATAAAAAAATATCGGGGGACCAAAACTGCGAAACTGCTGGCAAACATCGATACCAGAAGAAGTTTTATCACGCAATATGCGAATCCTCTTCACCTGCTGATATGGAAAATACTTATTGACTACAAAGATGGTTGAATATTATTGAACTAATTGCAACTGATGTGGAGAAAACACGAACATTTTCAACGTACACCTATAACTTAGATTACATTTAGCCTTAACATCACTCACACTCATCATCTTCTTTATTAACTCTTAAAAACTTTGGCCATGAGGAGACGACGGCGACTTCTTCGGAGGTATCTTCCAAGGCTGGCAGTATAAATCCTCCACAACAACTGACTTCTTCAGGCACGGACCGGAGTCTTTTATCTCCCAAAGACAGTACCCGTTGCAATATTTTCGCAACCTCTGAGTGAAAACACCGTAATTTCCCGAGCCTTTTGGGGTCACAAAGTCGCAGTAATACTTTGTGGTTTGCAGGAAGTTGTTTTTGAACTTCCAGTTCGTACTTTTTCCGGGAGCCAGCAGCTTGAGCCCGAAGTCGTCGTCTGAGGAGTAGCAGTGAGCCGTGAGGTTCGCGCGAGTCAGCCGGTTCTGTATCTCAACGGTTTCGTCTTCTAAAATTCCGATGGCATTAGCATAATGACCATGTAATAATAATAATAATAGCATCACAAATGTTAGAGCAATGGCGTTTTGCAACGTCTTCTTCATTGCAGCCATTGATTGATCTTTCTGGAATGAGAGAAAGAAAGAAAAAAGAACTATATATAAAGAGGGAGCTCGCCATTAATATTATTCCTTGTTTGCATGTGTTGATTGGATTCTAAATGTTAATTACGAATGGGGCTTGTAATAAATCTTTTGACCTAATAAATATTCTTTAATCCTGACCTTTCTCATTTTAGACGTGCTGATTCTGGTTTTCCATGTTTGTTATTGTTCTTTGGCGGGATAATATCTAATTTGGTCGTTCAGTTATAAGCCTATATCAGTTTTAGTCCCACGAAAACACACATCATCAATATATGTCTCTTCATTTTTATTTGTTAATCAATTTTAGTGGTTTCGATCAACTTTGACCGAGTTGACCGTCAAAACTAACGGAATTGACCCTTAATGACTTTAAATATTTAAAAAAGGAAAAATTGCTTAAATATTAAATTAAAAAAAAAACGAAATTAAAATTTAAAAAATTAAAATATTATTAAAAAACGAAATTAAAATTTAAAAAATTAAAATTATAATTAAAATGAAAATAAAAAACGAAATTAAAAATAAAAAGTATAATTAAAAAAATTAAAATTAAAAATATAATTAAAACAAAAATAAGAAAGAATTCAAATTAAAAATTAAAAATATTCACCTTCTTCCACGATCAATCCCCTCTCTCCGAAAAAAATTCCCCAAGCCATCTCCTATGCGAAGTGATCAAGAACACCATTTCGTTAGTGCTACCCTTCTCCAAATCCGCCTTCGCCACGGTCATATCACGAGCACCACTTCACAGGTTTCTCTACCACGGCTGACAACAATTGCTCTACTTCGTCGGCAGCTTTGCGAAGTTCTGACAGCGATATCGAAGGAGGTGGAGGAGGAACCGTTGATTTCTCTGCCCAAAAAAGGAAACAGGGTCAAAGACACGTTCTAGAAAAGAACCGTTGATCACTCCGCAGAGGAGAGGACTATTGAGAAAATGTTTTGGAGAGAGATGATCGATCGTGGAAGAAACTAATTTTTTAATTTTCTAATTTTAATTTATTTTTTATTTTTAATTTAATTATAATTTTATTTTTAAATTTTAATTTCGTTTTTAATAATGTTTTTAATTTTTTAAAATTTTAATTTCGTTTTTTATTTTAATATTGAAGCATTTTTTTTCCTTTTTTTTAATATTTAAAGCCACTAACGGTCAATTTCATTAGTTTTGACGGTCAACTCGGTCAAAGTTAATTGAAAGGACTAAAATTAATTAACGGAAGGACCTATATTGATGAGGTGTGGTTTCGAGGGATTAAAACTGATAAAGACCTATAACTGAGGGACCAAATTAACAATTATCCCTTCAATGCCCGTAAAAAAAGTTTCTATCATTATGTATATGTATGCATATTCTATCTTACCGTTAATTGAGGCCCTGTCTTGGTGTAGATTTGGATAGGGGATATAATTTTTTTTGAACGAGATATGGGATATAATAAAATATTTGAATCTACTACTATTAGAAAACAAGAAAAGGCCAGTTTCTATGCTATATTATTGGTTATTTAAGCTATTTTTAAGTGTGAGACTTGTATTTCTCGGGCCCTTCCTCCTTTTTTTCATTTTTTTACCTTTTGCTATATTATAATAATAAGACAGTATATATACAATAATATTTAACAATTATATGGTGATCGTGCTGACATTGACGACTCAGAGAATAAATATAATGTCAAAGTGCTTGAATTGCAATTGATGATATTATTCGTAGAAGGAACCGCAATTAGTGATATGATGCTTATTTATGCATGCTTTGTTATTCATCCCTTTCAAACTATAGCAGCAAAAGATATGTTAAATCTTCCTCATAAAATAAAATATAGAATTGTCGGTGCAAGTTCATACTTATGTACCTCAACTTCAAAGTCATATATAAAAGAAGGCCAAAAAAGAGAGTATTTTCTACCGTTTTAACTAACTTGAAATAAATTGAGTTTCATTGTTATAATTTATTCATTGTTGACAAGATTTACCTTCGTGAACAAGCAGCACACCTTTATTCTATGACTGAGCCAACGAGGTGACGAGAAATTTCCAATCGTCTTGTCTTATCTATAACAGGTCTCTTTTGAAACTAACATTAATATTCAATTGTGACGCTATCGTGTTGTCTCTGTGAATATATTTTTTTAATTTAGTCAGTTTATCAATACTCCAGAATAATGTTAGAAAGAGTCATAAATTGACATGCTCGAGAACACGTTGAGATGATCGTTTTGGACTAACTTTGATAGGGGATGGTTGTTGAGATGATCGTTTTAGACTCACTTTGATACGCACTCAATTCTAAATGTTTGGCAAATGGTGTCCACATATATGTAGATTTCTAATTTTCTGTTTTTTTCCAGATATTCAACACAAACCAATGTTTTCTTACATCTTTATATCTAGATGCTAAATCAAAACCTGCTAGTCCAAGGTAGTTCACACATTCCATCATAGGTTTAAAGCAAAATATTCAAACAATAACCGAACAACAAGCATGATGATATATGTGTCTTTGTCCTGGTCCTTCAACTCCACCTTACACCAGGTGGAGATCCTCCATTTCACAACCCCCATTGGTTAATTGAAAAACCGTTTGCCATAAGTGATACATCAGAGTTGTCACGCGGGTGATAAGAATCCTAAACTTGGTAGACATCTTACTTGCAGTAAGAATAATCCAAGCATTCCAATCTCTAAAACCAACGGGCACCATCATATAGTTGATCCATTGAGAGATGATTTGTAAATGTCATGTTTAGTTTATAAGATTGGATAAAGGCCCATATAAATTATCTTGAGATAGTAACCATATTTTATCCCATTATGCCGTTCACTCTCCATCTTGGATGGGATGGGATTATTTATGTTGTTTACTTAGACTGATACCAACATTATCAAAGAATATCTTTGTCAAATTACCTTTATACCCCTTTTGCAAATTAAAAATGCCTAAATGGCAGAGCTTCTTGTCCACCAGATGATTGCAGGACCAAGTTCGAAATCGAATAGTATTCTCGACAACGACCTTGCAGTCCGTTGAAGCCGCCAATTGAAAGTGATGTATACAAACAAATATATACAAACATAATATATACATATAAAGCACCACTCTTACATGAACATGCAAAGTGGAAGTGTTATATACAATAGCTGAAAATGGAAAAATATTGTTTACAAGTACACCAACACCAAGCAGAAGCTGAAATACTATATGTTGTTGTACAAACAAAAAATTAAATTACATGTTTGATACAACCCAAAACATCTCATAAGCTGAAAATCTAACTCGAAATGAAATTGCATCTTAGATTTTCAGTTCGAAATTCTTAATAATTCCTCTTGCCCGACATACAAATGGTTGATTTCTAACCCGGTACCGTGGAAATTGGAGGATTAGACAAATGAAAATATAGTATAACGCCACAAGCCTGAACAATTGTCAATTTTCGAAATACCTACAAAATGGAGAACTCAACAAGCTTCAGCGCGAATAATGGAGCACTCGAGAAGCTTCAACGAAATGGAAAATCTTCGCAGGCTGAGAATGGAACGGTGAACAACCAAATCGCCGGATTAGCAAGGAATGAAAGTTTTATGCAAATGTATTGTAGGAAATAAAATGAACGATTGAGCTACATATGTTTTTAGATTCATGGCTATTTGGTTAAAGCCCGCATAAAATATTGGCCCGCTACTGAACGCCACCAAACACTTTGACAGAAAAGGACATTAGAAAAAAGATATATTCAAAAGTTTACTCGTTATATGCACGTAATCAACATTGCTTATTATGAACACTCACACCCCATTTGATCAATATGTCCAAAGTAAAACCTTAACCACGTAAGCAAAATGTGCTTTGGTTCTACATTTAGGCGTTTCTGCCTTCAACCATTCATAACCAGATCTCACCTTATAGATTCCTGACTGAGATGGTAGCCATTTACAACAATCCGCTGCTAACACCAATCCACTGGTGGTTGGTACTCCAAAAGACATGTAACTTTTTGGTAGATCATATTCATCCAGATCCATAGTGCATTTGTTTTCAGGATTGTATCCCAAAAATGCTTTCCCTCTAAAACAATTTTCCATCCTTTGCAGTCTCGAATGTTTAGCACATCATGTTTCTTAGAACTACAAACCTTGTCCCATCTTACTGCTGTTTTCGGTACGTCGGATATGTCGGTTCGCTAGCAGACTGATGTCAGAGTTCCGTCTCACGGTAAGTCGAGGCGCGTATTATATACGTTGTCCATAAGACTATATCGCCCATATATATAATACATGCTCAATCGGTTAACGACGATCGTTCGAAAGATACAACGACTTCAATTAACTTCCGAATCGCAGCACAACGACTAAAACGAAGCTTTTTGGTGAATCTTACTTTAAGACTCGAGACATTCTTGCACTTCTAAACACCTAGGGATGATGATAAATGTAACATCTAAATTAATTCAAGCTTGTCCAAGAATTTAATTTTCGGCCCATTAAAAAAAAGAGAAATTTAGCCCAAGCCCACCTCAATAATGGTTTTGTTTTTATGATCATCTCCTTCTTCCCTTCATTGTTAAGTAACGGATAAAACTGAAGAGTAGAACCGAGGCATTGAGCAAACGAGAACGGCTGGAGCATCTTATTAATCTCCATAGTTCTTGCTTGAGTTGAGCTTTCCTAAGGTGAAGAGACATCGAGCAAGGATACACGAACGACCTCGGACGTTGGAGAAAGTTAGAGCTTTGTGCTGTGAGTTGATAATACGAGGACACGTTCCCTCTGAGGGATGTGTGAACCTAGGATAGGTCGTTCTATTTCGTCTTTTTATGAAATTAACAATATTATTGGTTGATGTGATAGTAAGCATTGCCGGCTATACGATGTTCATATTTGTTGTGATTGACGAGAACTTGAGATTATATGTTGTTTCGAGAGTCGTGTTGATAATTGTGGAGAGAATCACGCAGCGTGATGATGTGTCTATCACTCGATGCTATTTGCTTTCTTTGTGTGTTTATGGTTGTAAGGTTAATTATTGTTGATGTTGCATATACTTGGTACCCAGTTATATGTAGCCTGAATGGTCACATACGGGTGAGTTAGAGTGGTATTTCAAGTAGTAGCATGTGGCTTGAAAAAACACAGGTGAGTGAGACCCACCGAGTCACCTGTCCTTTGTCATGTTTTGATTATTGTTGGAAGGTGATCGTTGGGGAGGTGCCAAAGTTGAGTATGAGACTTGGCCTACGTCACCGGTGTGTGACATCACACAGCCGTTTCTTACATATTTTATATCATTTTAGGGTCTAGTTGATATGATTGATCATAGCATTGTGTTTAGAGAATGACAACCGACTCGTCTCAAGAACGACGGTAGTAATTTGATGTTGCATTGTGAGCGAGAGATTCAAGATTAACTAAAAAAAAATCTTTCCATCGAAAATTCGAATCATTGTTGACCGATGTCCATACAACGACCAAACGCGTCAAATATGGGTAATTATCACATTTGTTTATTCTTTTTCTTTTTTTTTTTTATCACGACCAACCTTTTTATTACTATTTTTGGTATGAAAAATATTTCTGCATATTTTGAAAGATGTGAGAACATCTCACGGTGTATAATATATTTTGTTTAATAGTACCAACATGTGACGACGAGTTCTTTTTGTATGAATAAGTTCAACTAACGTTGTTTGTCCAAATGCTTTACATTAATTATAATTTCTGTCTACATATTTACGGGATAAAACCCAAAATAGTCTACGATGTTTGTCCTCTGGACCAATTCAGTCTCCGATGTTTCTTATGGACCAATTTAGTCCTCGATATTTTCTATAGACCAATTTAGTCCATGATATTGCCACTTTTGAACCAAATTGGTCCCTCTATGGAACATTTTTTATATTTATTTTTTTACTTTCTATATATTCTCTAATTATATTTAATTTATTTCTTTTTCTATAATTATTTGGAAATAAAATACAAGCCAAGAATAAAAAAGTACTTTAGAAATAGTAAAGACTAAAATGGAGAAAAAAAGTAAATTAAAAGTGCCACTAGAGGTGGCACGTAGGGTTGCAAACGAATCGAATTGAGTCGAATATCATGATATTCTATTCATATTCTATTATCAAATTTCGAATTCAAATACTAGTCGAATACTAAAATCGGATTTGAATTCGATTTAATTATGAAATTCGAATATTGAATCGAATCTTCGAATATTCTAATTTTTTATTTCTAACAATAAAAATAATATTATATTTAAAGTATATATTACATTATCTTATATTTAAATATATGTTAAATTATAATATGTTTTATTTTATACAGAGGAATTTTATGGTATCCACGTTATATGAGCACCTCACACGTGGCATAATGATGTCAAATCAACATGCCACATCAATGCCAGATGAAGGTTGTTGATCTTCGTTCTCCTACGACCGGAGAATGGTCAATTTCATTGATTCAGAACTTATTTTTACCTGTGGATGCGAGTATTATCTTGGACTGCCCCGTGAGTATGACTAATGCCCCGTATAAAATTATTCGGCACTACACCAAGCATGGAAGCTTCCCGGTGAAAAGGGCATATCATGTGGCTCGACATCTTGAGGAGCAGGACCAACCAAGCTCGAGCTTCGGTTGGAATCCGTGGAATTTCTTGTGGAACGCGAAGGTGCTCCCGAAGGCTAAAGTATCAATTTCGCGGTTGTGTGCAATTCCTTGCCCACGACAGCTAACCTTGTCAAGCGGCGTTGCCTCCAGCAAGCGGTATGCCGACGATGCGAAGATCCCTTGGAGGATGATCGACATGCGTTCACGGTTTGCTCTGGGTCTGTTTCGATTTGGAAGTCGTTGGACTTTTCATCTAAGATCCTTCGATGTTGGTCTTCCACCGCAAAGGATTGGCTTCGGGGCTTACATAAGTGGCTGAGTCCAGCCGAGTTTAACCTTCTACTTTCGACATGTTGGGCTATTTGGCACGCTCGGAGCAAGTGGGTCATGGAATCTGAATGGTCCCTCAGCGGAGCATTGTTATGAAGACGCGTGATGGAGTCTGTTCCTCTCGCTCGGCCATGACAAGAACCCTACATTGAAGGTCTTGCATCCAACCTCTTGGGTACATCCAATCAATGTCACGATCAAACTCAACATTGATGGTGCGATACACCATGCACGCAATGGATCCTCGATTGGGGTGGTAGCCCGTAACATCGAAGGGGCCTGTATCGGATCGTGGTTGAGGTTCTTTTTAGAAGAGTTTGAACCGGAGGTTATTGAAGGATTGGGCGCTCGATGGGCACTAATGATGACGCGCTTGAAGACGGCGTAAGATTGAGCTGGAGGGTGATTGTTCTCCTATTATAACGAACTTACAACATCGTCATATTGATTTCACGCTATCGGGATGCATTCTCATGGATTGTTTGGCGCTTGTTAACGGCTTTGAGCTATAGTCCTTTAGCTTGGTTCGACTGTTCGACAATTGCTCATTTTCTTGCTAAATCGTTAGTTGTCGACGGTGAAGGCCAATCCTCACCTTGTCAGACTATGGCCGATTTGTTGTCTTCGGACATTCAATTCTGATGAAATATAAATCATATTTGATTGAAAAAAAGGAGCTTATTTATATGTATATTGTTTAAATTTGTCACTCACTTAGCAAAAGCCTGCTAAGAACACAAGGAAGTACAAAGTAAATCGAACGAAAATCGTTACATGGAAACACGGCCACTACTTTCCGCTCCTCCGACCACCACTGCCATCTCCTCCTCAGCTGCCATCACTTCCCTTAATTTCTTATGTTTGTGAAAGCTCCTCGCCACCAACAGCGGTCACACTGCAGGTTATGATGATATATAAAAAAGCAAACCTAACTAAAGCACACAGAGCGAGCCATCGCAGGTCAACTCTTCGCCTGCCGTGAGCCCTCAACTGTTTTGTTTATTGATCGATGCCTCAATAAATAGAAGATTACGTTTGTTACTGTGTTTCGACGTGAATTGAATAGCAATCACCATTAACAAACATGTCTAAAAGTTATAGTTTGAACAATACGGTGGTTCCTCGAGAAAGAAAATGTGTTAATGAGCATGAAGCAAACACGAGATAAAGCTTCTTACCATCTCATGATTAAATATTTCCAGCATCCATCAAGCAAGCGAGTATGTGATTTTCTGTTAGTTTGCTCTCCCGCCACATATGTTGCTGTAATAAGGAGCGACAAAAGCCCCAAAATACAGGAATAATGCTCTCATCGTTTTCTGTTTTCGGATCATCGTCGTCCTAACTTCTCATAGTAATATACCAAGTTTTTCAAAGAGAGCCCAAAAGAAATCCCGTAATTCCTGAGATAAACGTCAGATTAATTTTCTTTATTGTTTCTCACGAGCCCAGATGAAATAAGCCTAAATATGCATCTTCAAATGCCACGATTTTGAATTTTGATCAAAAATCTTGACAGCCCACATTAAACTTCAGCAGGACATGCTTTTTCAATCAAAATTATTGCGCCGAAAAGATGCAATGGGGCAACCTAGTAATTAATTTAAGCCGTGACTTAGGAGTTAATTGCAAATACATGCATTTGACCAAGTGTAAATTGTAAAAATAGGCACTATGTGTATCTTGTTACCAAAATAGGCATTCTTTTATTTAATTTTCTTTTTCTGAATTAATTTTAATGTGCTTACAAATTTATTGCAAAAGTAGGCATTCTTTTATTTAATTTTTTTAATGAATTAATTTTTTAATATGCACAAATTTCAAACAAAATTGAAATAGAAATTAAATATATGCTTCACATAACGAAAAATGACGGAACGTGGTTCCACGACAATTTGGGATCTATCCCATAATGAGGAACTAGAACCGAAGGCCGAAAGCGGTGAAATCAGCACGAAACCAGATAATTAAATATTAAAAAAAATCGACGAACCGATTAGTAGTTGTTCCACATAACTGCATGCTAATAAAAAATAAAATTAAATAAATTTTAATATTATTTTTATAGTTATAAACATATAATATCGTATATATTACTATTATAAAAATTAAAAAATATATATAAGTAAAAGTTCAGTTTTCGGAAAATAAAAAAATTCTACTATAAAATTACAGAAAACTGAACTGAAAATTCCAGTTCAATTTTCGGTAAGAATTGAAAAATTCGATTAACGAACCGAAGTTCGATTTCGGTCCGGTTCGATCAGTTTAATCGAAGTATGAACACCCCTATCAATTTATATAGTAACTTTAAATGACAAATAAATCAGAATTATACTAGCAATAAAAAAATTCGAAATAAACATAAAAAAATAGTGCTTATTTTTGTAACATTTTACACACAATGCCTACTTTTGCAAATCCCTTTTAAAAGAGTGCCTACAACTGCAAATCACCCCTGGCTTAGACCACCTCCAACCAATACTCAAACCCAACTCCAGATCCAAAATATTGTAAGTTTTGTCCAAATATTGTTACAGTAGAAACTCTATAAATTAATATGGTTGGGACCATCAAAATTTATTAATTAAAAGAGGTATTACTTAATCGATAAATTAATATTTTATTAATTTATAATAAATGTTCAATTTTCAAACACCTTCCAAGTATAATTAATTATCATATCATGTGCACATACCAAATGAATGGCTCGATTGACAAAAGTATTCAATTTCTTATCTTATTAGAGACGAGATTCGAAGTTGAATTCATTTAGGCTCTGTTTGGTTTAAGGAAATTAGCGTGAAAAGAAAATTGGAGAGAAATGATTTTCGTAAGTTTTTCTTTCGTTTTCCTCAACATTTGGTGAAGAAGCTAGTTTTTCTTAGTTTTAAGTGTAAACTTAAGCTATATTTTCTTTTCTTTTCTTTTCCTTATCCATTTCTTCAATCAACCAAACATAAAAATAAGTTTTTCCTTTTCCATTTCATTTTCCTTTCCCTACTAATTTTCACAAACCAAACACGCCCTTTAACAAAAATAAAAAATAATTGAGTATTGTTCAGGACATCTTAAAAAGATATGGAAATATCGGTAGGTAACCCTGCATTTGAGGCTTTTCAACTGGTGTTCAAAATATTTTCGGTTTCAGTAGGTATCCCATGCGTTTTCAAGCGGTGTTAAACTATTTTTCAGTTCGATAGTAACCCCGTTGTTTATATCTTTTTCATTAAGTGTCAAAATAAATTTAACAGTTACTATGTGAGAGTCACACTTTATATATATTATAATTGTAGTACAAAACTCATCATCCACCATTGTTGATCGCTATATAAATCATGAACACTACATAGTGAGTGCTCAATTTATTTGGACATCAACTGGAAAAGCCTTAAACATATAGGTAACTACTGGAATTGAAATAGTTAGGACACAAATTGGAAAAACCTTAAACACATGAGTACCAACTTAGAAAATAATTTGGGCACTAACTGTAAAAGCTTTAAGCATAGAGTTACCAGCCATAACGTTCCTAAAACTATTGTGTAGCATATAGGAAATATTAATTTATATTTTATATGGAACCTAAAGAAATTTTAAAAAATGTATTACTTATATTTTTAGCTAATTTATTAATTTAGTACGTTATCCCCGAGTCGTGACCGGACAAAAATATTACCTTAAAGAGTTTATTAAATAACCGAGTATCAATTATTCGAGTTTTTACTGTATATTTATATTAGAATCCACAATCTCAAATGTTAATTTGTTAAAATTTGTACGTAACCGGCGACATACAATACAGACCATCTTTTCCTACTCATCTCTGCCGTTGAAGAAACTAAAAAATTTAGAACTATTTAAAATTAATAGTTACAATAACAATTAAACAATACTGTAACAATTTTTTTAATATTCTTCTGGTATTCACAAAGCCGTGTTCCATTAACTATTGATTATGGCATTTTACTGTATTATTCAAAGGTTTTTTCTTCTTATTGTGGAACCAAATTGCAATGCTTCGGTACCCAAAAAAATCAGAAAGAAAGACGGTGAAATTACACTTCGAAAATTGATAATTTGTGGTAAATCATTAAAAACCGCAATACATCTGTTCGAGTTAAAGTTTGAATAACAACCCCTATAAAGCTACACAAGAGAAAAAGAATAACAGATCAACCCACAAAACAAGACGGAATCACTTCAGTCGTCACCAGCATCTGTCCTCCTAGTCATATTCCTCATTTCATTTGTCAGGACCCGACCTGTTAATAGTATATGGTTGCGTTAGTTTGGTAGATAAGCCAAGATAAGGCCCAATCTAACCAACTCTACCTTGTTCACTTTGTAATAATAGTTTTTCTGTAAGGCTCGATATAATATAAAGGGCGCTACTGTTATCCATTGAGTTCAAGACAAATAATCGGTAGGTGTTGGATCAGATAATTAATCCAACCGAGACTAATAACAAGAAAACTGACTATAATATCCTTGAAATTGCAAGCATATCATTTTGGTTACCACTGATAAATTGACACATGTTAAATTGGTCGGATATTGGTCGCAAGAATTTTTGTTTTATTTTTTAATTCTTTTTAATTTGTAATATATTCCATCAAATCATTAAATTATCCTTATTTTATGTTATTTATATGATAAAAAAACAAATATATTAACTTTATTATTTATTTCATGGGATCAAAATGATATTCATATCTTATATTTTTTTATTTTTGTAAGAATCATATTCTTTAATATCAAGAAATAGTTATTTTATCTGTACCTTTATATAACTGGTGTGGGGCTTAGTGGCGTGTCATCCAAATTTAAATCTGAACCACTAATTTTATTTAGAAGGACGGTTGTGATTTATTTGATCCAAATTGGTGTGTCAGCTCTATTCTTAATTATTCTCTAATTGCACATCAATATCAGTTATTTTTTAAAATAGAAAAAAGAAACGCACGGTCTAAAAAAAATTGACACGTCATTGGCCTTGCACTGTAATTTTTCATCCAAAACGTACGCTCCGTCTTCATCCTCCTACGAAGCTGAGCACGATCGCATGGGCAGTGTGAATAGACACTTTGATTCATCTACCTATCTGAAACTGTTTAAACCTCATGAAAGCTTCCATTTTGCCTTCATTTTGTTTATCTTTTAACTTTTGCAAGATTCTGCGATGACCACTTTGATGGATCTGATAACATCAGATGGCTCATCTTCGAAGCCTCCTTCAATTTCTTCCACTCTGTCTCCAACAATCTATTCGTCTGCGCCAGAGGTGGGAACTCCCGTCCCGATGACAGTAGAGCGTAAGTCAAGGTTGGAGGTCTGCTGCTGATCCAAAGTTATTTTTTGTTATATATGTTGGGAATCGGTGCACGTAATCAAAGCATTACACGCAACGGAATTCAAAAATTTTATATTGACATATTATCCACCAAGATCCATGCGAATAAACCCTAACTAGTATGTAGAGATCGTACCTGATTTTTCTTCGAGATGAACGATACTTTATAATACCAAAGTATGGTATCTCTACCGATATCCACCAGAACTCGATCAAAGAACCGTCCTTTCTTTAGCTAGAAATACTCGGACGCTCGAATATGATTTTTTTTTTTACTAACAGAAACACCTTTCTGCTTTTTATAAAAAACCGAAGATGATTGACATTTTGATTCAAAGATTACATACAATCGTTTATATAAAGGTCACGTCCGCTCCTTTCCTTATCTAATCATCTCATGATTTGATAAAGATTCTCTATTATCTTTATTCTCATTAAATAAAGAATCATTAAATTATTTTATTCCATGATTACTTAATAATGGTCGATAATTACGTGATCTCTTCCCATGATAATAGCAATTATTTAATCATTGTAATGTATTGTGTGATCCATCTAATCCCGTATAGGTAATTAGTAATATTCCTTACATGTTAAGCGTAATTATGGGAGCCGATTTCCTTCGATCAAATCTTTTTCATCTCATCTATAAATGAACAATATATATCAAATATATATTCATTATTAAATCAATATCATATATTTAATTTGAATTTTATTTATTTTGTTTATATGATGAAAAAATAAATTATCTTATAATTAATTTATCATCATATTTACATCTCCATGTAACATACAAAAATCAGTTTCTTTGATCTTCTCCTTTTGGTGTGACCCAATAGGATCCATGTCACGTTGACAAATAAAAATAGAACTCATTCTAATTCTATAAATCATAATTAGTACCTAGCAAATACATTAAGATTACTCAAGTGACATAGATAATAAGTATCTCAATTACGTATCATCATCCTTAAGCAATAATTGCCCGTGTCAATTCCTCATCTCATAATATCCTTAATAAGTTCAAGGTAGGAACATGTCATCCTTGCAAACTTATTAATTTTCTTGATCCCAAAAGTTTATCGTAAATATGATTAACTCTTAATCACATTGCATGCATTACAATAATACTTTCATGAAGGGGCCCGTGGATATTATCACTCACATAGAATATGAGGGACAAAATACTCTTGATGAACATAATCCACTGCACTAGCCACGCCTGTTGCAGCACTGCCCATATAGTCACCTTTTAAGGCTAACGTTGGACGATACTAACAGACATGCATGTCCAGTGTTGGAAACATGAGCATCTCAATTATAGAATTCAAAACATGTATGAAACATTAATGACACAAACACAATTCATAATATGTCTCATTTCAGGTCTATCCAATATCATAATCTCCATTATATATTTGTGTGATTAAATTGATAACTCTTTATCAAATAGTTTGTAGAATATAACTATCATTTAATCGACACATTAATCTTAAACATGATAATTAGTGTTCCATGCTAATATCAAGATTAAGGATAATTTAGAGTAAATATAATACATTTCAATATGGAATTCTACAATTCAAGTCATCGACTTAAATGATCCATAGATAATTATTTTACTCAAGGAACAAAATGATATAAATAATTCAATTCATGAAAATAAATTTAAAGCACAATATTCTAAAATATTTGGCTTCTTGATCACTATACTAATAATCTCGCACTTGATCTAAAGCCAAATCCAATGCATCACAATGCATATAGCTAAATACAAGTTTCCTCAAGATAACATATTTTACAGCCAATTCCCAACGTATCTAATACCCATAGATTCACTATGATTTGTGTGTTTGGCTTGGGGTAGAGGTTTCGTCAGTGGGTCGGCTGTGCTTCCGACAGAATCAACTCTGCAAACCTTTACATCACATCTGTCAACGATTTCTCGTATCAAGTGATAACGACGTAGAACGCGTTTGGATCTTTGGTGCGATCTAGGCTCCTTCGCTTGAGCAATAGCTCCATTGTTATCACAATATAACTCAATTGGGCCAGCACTAGCAGGAACAACACCAAGCTCGGTTAAGAACTTCTTTATCCAGCATCCTTCTTTAGCTGATTCGGAAGCAGCTATGTATTCTGCCTCGGTGGTGGAATCTGCTGTCGTTTCCTATTTGGAACTCTTCCAACTCACAGCACCACCATTGAGCAAAAATACATATCCCGATTGCGATCTCATAATCATGGTCGGTTTGAAAACTAGCATCAGTGTAACCTTTTACAACGAGCTCAGATTCACCACCATAAATAAGGAACATATCCTTAGTTCTTTTCAGGTACTTAAGGATATTTTTAACTGCACGCCAATGTGCCATGTCTGGAGTTGCTTGGTATCTACTTGCCACACTAAGTGTGTAAGATACATCAGGACGAGTACAAATCATAGCATACATGATAGATCCAATTACTAAAGCATATTGATCCCTACTCATCTCATTCAGCTCATCAGTTGTTTTAGGACACTGATTCTTGCTTAAATGTATGCCATGAGACATAGGTATGAAACCTTTCTTGCAATCTTGCATAGAAAACCGTTTCAAAACCTTGTCAATAAATTCACTCTGACTCACTCCAAAGAGTCTCTTAGGTCTATCTCTATAGATCTTAATTCCTAGAATATAAGCAACATCGCCTAAATCCTTCATAGAGAACACTTTCATCAATGAGGATTTGACGGACTCCAGTAAAGGAATATCATTTCCAATAAGAAGTATGTCATCTACATACAACACTAGAAAAACTATTGCGCTCCCACTAGTTCTCTTGTATACACAAGGTTCCTCTTCACACTTGATAAAATCAAACAATTTGATCTCTTTATCGAAGCATTTGTTCCAACTTCGTGATGCTTGCTTCAACCCGTAAATGGACTTTTGAAGCTTGCATACCTTTTTAGCATTCAATGGATCTACAAAACCCTCTGGTTGTGTCATGTACACATCTTCTTCTAAATCACTATTTAGAAATGCAGTTTTAACATCCATTTGTCATATTTCATAGTCGTAATATGTGGCAATTGCTAAAAGGGTCCGAATTGACTTAAACATAACTAATGGAGAAAGTTTCATCATAGTCAACTCCTTGAACTTGTTTGAACCTTTCGCTACCAGTCGTGCTTTATATGTAGTCAGGTTGCCGTCCATGTCTGTCTTCCTTTTGAAAACTCATTTGTTTTCAATGGCTTTTACACCTTCAGGAAGATCAACTAAGTTCCAAACTTGGTTGTCGTACATAGACTGCATCTCGAATTTCATGGCTCCCAGCCATTCATCAAAGTCGGGTCTGTCTAATGCTTCCTTCTAGGTCATTGGGTCATCGGTATCTAATACCAATACTTCATGTAGTCCCATGAACCTTGCAGGTCGTCGGACTGTCCTTATTGACCTACGCAAAGGTTGTGCTTCCAGTTGAACCTCAACAATTTGTGGTTCGGGTTCAACATCGACGGGTGTCGAATCAGCCTGAGGCGATACTTGAGCCTCTTCCGTAAGTTGTTGCGAAATCGGTTCTTCTCGGCTTGGGCTGGTGGAAGCTATTATTGCTGGGGACACATGGTAACCCATAACTATGTCATTTCGTAGTGTCTCTTGAACTTCTTCAAGTCTAACATTACTATCATTGCCTTTTCTCGCGAGAAACCCTTTCTCCAAGAGAACACCATCTCGAGCAACAAACACTTTGTTCTCTGACTTGTGATAGAAGTAATATCCTTTAGTTTCTTTAGGAAATCCTACGAAAAAAGCATTTGTCGGATCTGGGGCCAAGTTTAGCAACCATCAACCTCTTGACATAAACTCCACAGCCCCAAATCTTCAGAAAAGTCATATTTGGTACTTTACCAAACCACATCTCATATGACATCTTTTCTAGAGACTTTGAAGGAACTCGGTTTAACGTGAATGCGGCAGTTTCGAGCGCGTAACCCCAAAAAGAAAGAAAAAGCTCAGTTTGGCTCAGCATAGATCTAACCATGTCCAATAAGGTTCTATTTCGCCTTTCAGAAACACAATTCCATTGTGGCGTTCCGGGAGGAGTTAGCTGGGAAACAATTCCACATTCTTTAAGATAAGCACCAAACTCCATGCTCAAGTATTCACCTCCGCGGTCTGACCGTAAGGCTTTTATCTTCTTATGAGTTGGTTCTCAACTTCATTCTTGAACTCTTTGAACCTTTCAAATGATTCGGACTAATGTCTCATCAAGTAGACATAACCATATCTACTAAAATCATTAGTGAATGTTATGCAGTACTGATATCCTCCTCTGGCGTTTGTTGTTATAGGACAACATACATCACTATGTATTAGTCCTAACAAGTCATTTACTCGTTCATCCTTTTTCGTAAATGGCGCTTTAGCCATTTTTCCAAGCAAACAATATTCACATGTCTCAATTGATTCTAAATCAAATTGACCAAGAAGTCCTACTTCTCGTAATTTCTTAATGCGTTTCTCATTTATATGACCTAGACGACAATGCCACATAAAAGTCATACTCTCATCAGAAGTCTTGAGTATTTTGTTATTGATATTCAAAAACCTGTTTTTCCATCTGAAGCAAATATAGACCATTCTTCTCATAAGAACATCCATAATATAAATCGTCTTTATAAAACGAAAAGCATCCATTCTTAATAGTAAAATAAAAACCATCCATGTCCAAACATGAAACAGAAATAATATTTCGCGAGATAGAAGGAACAAAATAAATATTTTTAAGTTCCAAAACAAGTCCACTTTGCAAAGACAAATCTATGCATCCTATAGCAACGACTGCAACACTTGCACCATTCCCGACGCGTAGTTGTACTTCGCCCTTTCCTACCACTCTCTTATTCTTTAGTGCCTGCATATTCGAACAATATGAGCGCACGAACCGGTATTAAATACCCATTCAGAAATAGAAGTAACAATGTTAATCTCAATAACAAATACACCTGAAGTAGATGGAACCTTTCCATTTTTTTAAGTCATCAAGATACTTGGGACAATTTCTCTTCCAGTGCCCAATGCCTTTACAGTAAAAACACTCAGCAGTAGCGGCAACCTTGACATTAGAAGTGCTCGGAGCAACAACCTTAGCCTTATTTTTACCAACATTTGGCTTGCCTTTTATTTGGCGCTTGAATTTGTCTTTCTTAATCTTTTTCCCACCCGCATGAATTGCAAGCACATGAGAAATTCCTTTCTTCATGTCAAGTTCAGCAGTTTTCAGCATCCCATGGATCTCATCCAAGCTCTTATCCATCGCGTGCATATGATAGTTCATGATGAACTGTGAATAGCTAGGAGGAAGCGAGTTGAAAATAATGTCCGTGGCCAACTCCTTGCTCACAGGAGCTTAGAGTTTCTCCAATTGCTCCACATAACTCAACATCTTGAGCATGTGATCACTAACGGAGTTATTCTTTGACATCTTACATGCCAACAAAGCTCTAGTCACATTATACCTCTCGCTACGTGCATGCTCTTGAAACATTTTCTTGAGCTGCTCCATGATTTTGTAGGACGTGGCCAACTCGAATCGCTTCTGCAATTCTGGTGCCATCTTCGCCACAATCAAACACTGTACATCGATCTCATCTTCACAGTGTTTGTCGTACTCATAGACTATTTCCTCACTTGCATCAGCACCTGGGTCCTTGGGAATGAGTCTATTCAATACATATTTCTTACGCTCTTGCCTAAGAACAATTCTCAGGTTACGGTGCCAATCGATAAAATTGGTCCCATTAGAGCTCCGCTTATCCTTATCCAACAGAGAACGCAATGAAAGTGTTTCTCCTGCTATTTTCTACGTCACAAAGAAAAGGATTCAATTATTTTCATGTAAATATTTTATTCATAAATAAAACTCCCACTACATTTTTTATTGCCCATAGTAGTAGGTCCGAGATCCATATTTTCATTAAGAATAAGCCATCGGTGGCATGAAACTTTATCTTAGTTATTTTAGGTAAGCAACACATTGCTAATCAATTCTTATTTGACTCTCGGTTTTGTTAACATCGTATGTTAGCAAAACTTCTCCCCAAGACCCAAAACGGTTTTGGCCTCTTGATAAGTAAGCATCATTCTATTTGATACGGCATGTCGGGCATACCCCGTGCCTCTTAGAGATTGAACACGGTGCCTACTGAGTAGGTCCCATCAATGAATGATCGATAACTAGGCGCGGATAGAATAGCAAGGGAGTAAACTTAATTTTAAACGGGACTTGAATTCTTAATTCAATAAATCTTCAAATCATTTATAACATGATATAATATTATCCAAAATAATATTTTAACACATCAAAATACAAATTATCTAATAATTAACAAAATACTTTTGGCCGATCATATCAACCAAAACATTAAAATATATGCAACATTATTTTAGTAAATAACATGCAAGATTCATAATTAAATTTCGATATTATACTATCATATCATGATATCGGTATAACAGAACATATATACGTTATATATATGATGTCTCAATACACTATCAATTATAATTGATCAAAATGAAATTTCCATCACAAATAGTCAAACATATAGCACTTCTCATGATCAAGATCCGTACTGCCATCGAATGATTGCATATATACACATGATATATATGAATATATAACAGAATATTCTAATCATCATAATGATTCATATACACGCATATGACTTATTCATGTCTATACATATGATATGAACCGAAATTACATGACAGAATATTATAATCATATGTATTAAATTGCTAGCAGCGATTATCATGTGAGACCGTAATATCATAGCGATTATTATTCACATACTAACGGATGAAAAAACATGTAACGAAAAATATGCTTATCACAAAACAGTTAAGGATATTGCGAGCCGCAATGATACCACTGTTGGGAATCGGTGCACGTAATCAAAGCATTACACGCAGCGGAATTTAAAAATTTTATATCGACATATTAAACCGATTCCACCAAGATCCATGCGAATAAACCCTAACTAGTATGTAGAAATCGTACCTGATTTTTCTTCGAGATGAACGATACTTTATAATATCAAAAGTATGATATCTCTACAGGTATTCACCAGGAACTCGATCAAAGAACCGTAATTTCTTTAGCTAGAAATACTCGGACGCTCGAATATGATTTCTTTTACTAACTGAAACACCTTTCTGCTTCTTATAAAAAACCGAAGATGATTGTCATTTTGATGCAAAGATTACAATCGTTTATATAAATGTCACGCTCCTTTCCTTATCTAATCATCTCATGATTTGAGAAAGATTTTCTATTATCTTTATTCTCACTAAATAAAGAATCATTATTTTATTCCATGATTACTTCATCATGGATGATAATTACGTGATCTCTTCCCATGATAATAGCAATTATTTAATCATTGTAATGTATTGTGTGATCCATCTAATCCCGTATAGGTAATTAGTAATATTCCTTACATGTTAAGCGTAATTATGGGAGCCGATTTCCTTCGATCAAATCTTTTTCATCTCATCTATAAATGAACAATATATATCAAATATATATTCATTAAATCCATATCATATATGTAATTTGAATTTTATTTATTTTGTTTATATGATGAAAAAATAAATTATCTTATAATTAATTTATCATCATATTTACATCTCCATGTAACATACAAAAATCAGTTTTTTTGATCTTCTCCTTTTGGTGTGACCCAGTAGGATCCATGTCACGTTGGCAATAAAAATAGAACTCATTCTAATTCTATAAATCATAATTAGTACCTAGCAAATACATTAAGATTACTCAAGTGACATAGATAATAAGTATCTCAATTACGTATCATCATCCTTAAGCAATAATTGCCCGTGTCAATTCCTCATCTCATAATATCCTTAATAAGTTCAAGGTAAGATTGTGTCATCCTTGCAAACTTATTAATTTTCTTGATCCCAAAAGTTTATCGTAAATATGATTAACTCTTAATCACATTGCATGCATTACACTTTCATCAAGGGCCCCTGGATATTATCACTCACATAGAATATGAGGGACAAAATACTATTGATGAACATAATCCACTGCACTAGCCACGCCTGTTGCAGCACTGCCCATATAGTCACCTTTTACGGCTAACGTTGGACGATACTAACAGACATGCATGTCCAGTGATGGAAACAGAGCATCTCAATTATAGAATTCAAAACACGTATGAAACATTAATGACACAAACACAATCCATAATATGTCTCATTTCAGGTCTATCCAATATCATAATCTCCATTATATATTTGTGTGATTAAATTGATAACTCTTTATCAAATAGTTTGTAGAATATAACTATCATTTAATCGACACATTAATCTTAAACATGATAATTAGTGTTCCATGTTAAAATCAAGATTAAGGATAATTTAGAGTAAATATAATACATTTCAATATGGAATTCTACAATTCAAGTCATCGACTTAAATGATCCATAAATAATTATTTTATTCAATGAACAAAATGATATAAATAATTCAATTCATGAAAATAAATTTAAAGCACAATATTCTAAAATATATGGCTTCTTAATCACTATACTAACAATATATCAGTTACAATACATTTTATTGGAAGACATAATAGGGGGGGGTTAAAGCGTGCTCACGTGTTCTTATCAAATTTTCATTTCCTCGGCCTGAGAGGGCAGTTTATGTTTTTATCAGATAAAGAAGGACCATTCTTCTCACTTGCTGCTTGAAGAACACATTCGTGGGGCCTCTATAGTCGAAAGCCGTCTTTTGATTGCAAACATATGCGTATATTTTGTCGGACGTGGAAATTTTTATTTGTATCTGTTTTTTTTACTGCATAATTTCTTATGCGCAATTATTACTAAGATCATGGGGACTTTGGGTCCACGCTGTCGATCGATTAAAAGCAACCACGTTCTTGGTCGATGGGAGCGATTTCTGGCTGCCTTAATGCTCGAATGTCCGTTATTGTGATTGAACTGTTTTTTTTTTTTTTTTTTCACGATTTGCCTTTATTGATTTCAATTGTAGGTTTCTTGAATTGAGATGATGGCATCGACTTCTCATGGGGTGAAGGCTCATAAGATTAATTGGTTTCAATCTTTCTTCTGGTGCAGACGGAAATTACGAACCACGGGTCCTTGATGCATCAAATTTAAAGAGGTTTGTTTGAATATTTTTTTCTCTTCAATACAGACGACTTTGCTATGATGAGAGTGAAGTCTCTTCTCTCTTACACGTCTTCCTCTATAAAAAAATAATCTAACTATAATCACGAAGCATGCAACATGTTGACAATTTTTTCAGAAGACATCCACTGCTAAATGATTTAAATAAGACAAAATACTTGCTAATTGTTGTTTTCTTTCCATCATTACATAATAGGTGAGCATGTTTCTTCAATGTTGAACCTCATCCCATCAACAATAACTTTGCTTTGCTTTTTGAATAGATTCTTATTCTTCGTTTACTTGGTCATATTTTTTAGCGTTCCATTTATTCAGCAAAACGCGAGTAAGACCACCAACTCCACAAGCTGTTCCTACAACATTTTTATCTTTTTTGACCTCATTTGCGTTTAATGTGTGTAATTAAATAAAGTTAAGATGGGATTACGAGCGGGTACTGCGTGTGCCCCGTTTACTAGTTTAAAGTATGGATATAATGATAAATTAATAAATATGAGCCAGGATATTATTATTTTTTCTTGGTATGAGAACAAGATAGTAAGCTAATCCAATACATGTTAATGGAAACTAAACGGTGTATGTTAATATATATTATCTCAAGATAAATTATATATGTTTTTATATATATAAAAAAAAAGATAACTTGTATCACATTTTCTTGTTTCATGAATTAGACGCAACGCATCTTACGAAGAGAAGAGGAATACAATATTGGGCTAACCCCATTCTATTAGCTATACACATATAAGATCATCTCCAACCGAAAAACGCATTCTTAAACTCAAACTCATTCTCAAACTCAAAATGCAGTAATTCGTCTCCAACCATTAAACGCATTCTCAAACTCAAAAGAATATCCACATAATATTCTCATCCACACCAAATTTTTTTAATTTTCAATATTACCCATATGTTTTACAATTTTACAACTTATACCACTTATAGAGAAAAAAATTAATAAAACTTAAATTTATCAGGCAGATGAAAATTATTCTAAGCAAACCGCTAAAAATGTCAACAGGAATCGTCTATCTAGTAATTTACAGTGATACCAAAAAACATATCTAAGCAAACAATCATTTTTACCCACAACGAGAATAAAAAAAGAATCGCTTCGAAGAAAACCTTTCTGTAGAGAGGTGAAGCATGGTTGAGCTCATGTCTCACGAGCTCCTATCCAGATGTGTGGAAAAATGTAGAAGCTCCGTGAGATGCTCGGCGCACATGTGCCCTCACTATGGGATCTCCCATGGTCACCCACTTAATGCCCCTCCTCGTCTTCTCCAAGCCATCGGATGCTGTAATTTTTCAAAATTTCACACCTTCGTACAATTCCTCGATCTCTCAGTCATCTGGCGAAGAGAGAGAAACAATACAAAATAGAGATTTGCGACTGAGTGCGGCAGAAATTTGTGGAGGGCATGCTTGGGGCGTTTATGCAATTAAAAATTAAAATGCATTTTTGAGTCTCAACGCAAATTTGCGTCTGAATGAAGAGAGAGAAAACATAAAATTCAGAGTTTAGTTTTTGGGTTCGGTTGGAGAGAATTTACCCTATTTTTTTAGTTTTTGCAGTACCATTGGAGATGCTAATAGATTATATATTAGACAAATCTGTTTACTAATGGCGTTTACGTTCTGCAAGTTGGATGTACCGAAGGATTAAGCAAAAATCAAATATTCTAATCTTCATCTAGCTCGTCGTTCTCTCTCTCTCGACTCTTTGATCGAGCTTGGATCATCTCTTCTTCTTCTTCTTCTTCAATCTATCTTGATCTTCTACTCATTCTCTTGTCTCATTATTAGTATCATACATAAAACAATACCAAAAAAAGAGAATACTACTTTGTTGAACAAGACTAATCATCTAGCATGCGATCATCGGTATTTACAATATCACCAGAGTTGGATCTCAGATCATCTTAGTTTAGCATCACATCCGTATACTGATACAATATTGCCTTAACAGTTATGCCAAGTTATCCGCAACCAGTTTATTGTGTCCCGATCTTGTATCACCAAGTAGACACCGCCCAACACCTTCAAAAGACCATAATAATCTGAAAAACATATCATTTCCACCCGATCAATAATGGATTTCAACTCCATCGCAACCCTTGTTTGATAACTTCAAAATTGAAATTTGAACTGAAAACTTCAATTTTAAACGTGGCTTTTCCTTCCGCAACGATGATCCTTCTTGCACCCAACCTTCCAACCGCCAAACTCAAAACTCTGTCTTCTTAGATATCAAAAATTATATATCATCGTCAAAATGTGATAAACGTGTTTACTGGTTACTTGGACTAGATACATAAAAAGCACGTGTTCCTCATTTTCACGCATATGAATTCGTTTGACATGAATTGCAGCAAAAATGTCTTCATCCAAGTGGGCGAGAATTATCCCTGATATGCTACTGGTCGATTCAATTGAGAATTAATACCAACAAAGTAAACATTTATAATAATCACGAATAACCACAAAAGTTCATAATTAATCAAACCGAAAAAGTAAGTATATATCATTATTAAAATGCATTTGAAGCACATTCTTTTTTGATAAACAAAATGATTATCAAAATGATATCTCATAGTCAATCCATAGACTAAAAATATAAAAAACATATGTACATAACATGAAAGTTAAGAATACAATTTTTGTCTATATCAATTCCACTTTTAGTTATGATTCCCCATAAACACTTTTATAATTTTCTATAACGGTTAGCCTTTAGAATGAGCCATCTTCATCCACATCGTTATTGGATTGATGACAAAAATCATCAATTAGTAATTATCTCCTTTGAATCGAGGACATACTCAATTAGCGTTCTTTGTTCGTTCCAATAAATGAATCAATTACAATAAGCTCCATAGTACCAGTAAAAAAGAATTCAGACACCGTGAGAAGAGGATTGCATTAAAATCATGGCATAACATAAAATTAATTAGTGTAAATTCATGTGTGTGTTTTTAGAGTATTAACATTAATTACAAGGTTTGGACAATAGAATTTTGAGGTTGCATCATTATATAATGGTAAAGATGCATATTTGGTGGCAATTTCATTCCTCGATGTATTAATAATAGTCAAATGATAAACAAAATGCATCTCATAGTCAACCAACATACTAAAAACAAGAAAAATACATACAAAACATAAAACGTATTGTCTTGAGATTAAAAATAGATTTGAATCAAATGTTAATAATATCTTAGTCCAAAAAATACATTTAGAACTCACTAGGTTTATTCGATAAAAATGATATCTTGTGATTCGCGATTTGTCTCTTCATATGCAAAACAATTAAATAATATGAAAACAATATTCGACTAACATTGAGTTCTATACCTGAAAAAGCGTGTAAAAGCACAATGCCCAAAGTTGTATAAAAGCACTAACTAGAAAAAAACGTGTTACTAATCAAAATGTTTTATCAATGATTCTCATTGGAATATGTAATTGAAAAAAACTTAAAGCCCCATAAAAGATAGTGATAGGAATTGTTGAATTCAACTCCATCTGAGCTGTAAATTTTACGTATCAATTCAAATTTCAACTGTGATTTCACTATTTGACTGTCAAAACTAGACTTCTTTCCTCAATAACAACGTTAGCAACACATACGTCCTCATAAAATAAACCAAGAATTCTGCTTTTATGAAAATCATTTGTATTTCTGGTTAACAATTCATCTTGCTCGAGGGTATATTCAAAGATCATGTTCTTAGCCTTCCAAAATATAAACCATTTGTAAGGGATTCCGTTGGACCAGTCAAACCAACTTCTGTTTTGCCTAAATCTTTTTTTATATTAGAAACATCTTCTATCTAGGAGTGGTAATGACGAAGCTATATTGAGTTTAGAGATGCGGAAGCGACGAACTCTACCTATACATTACGAAACTGATAAGAACCGTCAACGACCAACACTGCTCCGGTGAATTTTCTAATTTTTTTTGTCATATTTCACACAAAGTTTCGTTCCTTTGTCTGAAACGGTGAATTGTTCCGACTTTAGTGTTTTGACTTCATAATCATCATATAATATTGTACAATAATCCATTTTTCAATGTAGATCTTAACATTATTGATTTTCCCGTCGTCGATTTTTCTAGGACGCGACAATGTCAACATCTTGTAGTCGTCAGTGGACTCCACGTAACTAAACCCATACCATATCACGCGCAAGTGCATCAACCGTAATCATCATATAGCATTGTAACAATTCATTTTTAAAATTTAGATTTTGCCTATACTTAGTTTTGCGCTGCCGAGTTTTGTGAGTCGTATCAACGTCATCGATGGAATCAGGGCATATTCAACCCAAGCAAAACGTCATATGGTCAATATCATCGTCAAAACGCGATGATAGTATTCTCTATTTGCTTGGATTAAAATCATGATCAATATCTTGTTCTTCGTTTTCATGCATATAAGTCCTTTTGATTACGACTAATAAAATCATGAATAATATGGCTAGTTTGTTTCGTAATGTCAATGGCATACGTGGTTTTTTTTTTTTCAGAACTTAATAATTTTAACTTTAAATGTTGATTTTTTTCTTTCTTATTTTTTATTATTTATTTTGTTAATTCAAAAATTTAATTCTTATTTTTTTCTTGTCTCATTCTTGAATTATTTTTTCAATCAATATATTAAAACTTTGTTGACGAAAAGAATGTACAAAATTGTTAATGAATCCAAGAGATGCTTCATTTAACAATTTCAGATGAAGACATCAACATACTCGTCAATGAGTAAAATGAATAAAAATATTTTACATAAGCTTCTAAACCAGGAGAAACGATGAAGATTGATCAAAAAAAATAGTGGGAGTTGTCTTCACCCATGCAGAATGAGCAAAAATGAAACACAACTTTTAGCAGCGGCCTGCTCAAAACATCATTTCTAAAAGCGACAAGCTAACCATCCAATCAAAACCCCATATGTCAAACTAATCGAATCTCAGTTTCAGATATTGAGACATAAATTATCTGTGTTACGACAGGTCTCATTCGCGCTAATAGTAATGTTATTAGCTTCAATGCTTACCTTTTTTTATTTTTGATGTGTATGCATTAATTATCAATGTGCATGAATTAATTATTTTAATTTCAAAACAATATGGCAATGATAAATGATTATGATAGATTGTAATTTGTTTTCCTTTTTTTAATATGTTTTCTATATAGTAGCTGTTGCCCTCGTGCTATGCACGGGGCCATTTATAATTACATTAAAATACAGTTTTCCGCACACTGAGCCATTTTGTTATTATATATAAACATAATTTTCAGAATTAAGATGGATTAATTATTTTTCGTCAAATTTTATGGCAGTTATATTCCGCAGAACTTTTATTAGTTCTTAATAATTTAAACAACAATTAAGTAAATGTGATATTAGTCCTATATGAGTGATATGTGGTGTGATGTCTCTGGAAAATGCGCTGTATTGTCGTCGTTTGACATTATTGTAAAATATTAATTAGTATGATTAAACACCATACTCTTCTTTAAGAATGATGACTCATAAACTCATTGTATTAAGTCAGCCAAACAATGCAATCGTGGGCAACATTACCATTGATTACAATGTTAAAAAAAAATATATAACACAAAAGTCATCCAGGGAAGCAACCCGACAAACGTTATATTGCTAGCTAATAGTCTTACCAAAGCAGAATACAACAGTCGGCCATATGGAGCACTTGTACGGAACATATGGTAATAATAGTACTATGATATGATAATAACAATCGTATGCTAACAGTCGTACCAAAGCATATACAATAGTCGCAGATGGAGCATTACATATCATATGGTAATAACAGTCGTTCAATAATTTGAGCAGTCTTACAAACTGACGATAAGGAGAATCTTACAAAATTGAGCAATCTTACAAAAGTATTGGTAAGAATAGTCATACAACAATCAGTTGTGTAATCACACAATTCCACAACACTGTATATATTTGATAATTACTTGCAAAGAGGGGTATTGTTCAAATGCAGTCGTAGAAGTAAAACGACCACTGAGATAGATTCCAGAACGCATACCAAATCAATATGTCAAAAGAGACGAAAACTAATAGGGATTCAATTAACGATTTGAAACACCACAGTACCATAATAGGTAAAGAAGATAAATTCCATAAGTAAAACAATTAGCAAATATAGAAAACTAAATGAAAAAGAGCAGTTACTTGAAGCTTTAGACACCGAGAATGCTTGCAATTACACTGCTTTTGCTTATTTGGAGTACCACCTTTAACATAGTTTAAATTTTGTCTTGGAGATTCAGGTTCCCTGTTAAAAGGAGGGATGTTAAAAATAAGAAAAGCCTACAAATAAAGCAACGACTCTAAATTAACAGGCACTCACAATGGTACGAACCTTTAACCCATTTCGGAAGTGCTCCCGTGGCAATAGAAACCAGAAAAGACATTGCTATCTCTTCACAATTTTGTAGGCTGAACATTAAAAAACAGAGATATCAAAATAAAATTCACGTTATGAGAAGAAATATATAATATCTTCAAGCTAACCTTTCATTGCTTACATAATTGCGAACGAATACATGCATTTTGTTAGTGTAGAGATCCCACTACTCGTTATGAAAGAATAAATCTTTCGAGAGTACCATATTGTAAGTCCACATCCACCAACCCGATCACCATCCTCAGTATATTCAGTGACCCATTTTTCTACGGGTAAAAATGATAAAACTGAATAAGACAACTTTAAATACATGTCTCGCCTATATCAATAACACAATTGGATTTTTTTTAGGTTTTAGTTGTTGGAAAAACCTTATCAAAGATCCCTCGTCCATTTCGAAGCTTGTATCTACCAGCTATATCATCTTCTTTCAGTTTTCTCTGTCCTCGTTAGCTTTTCCCGACCTGATTACACTGGGCACTTCCCGAAGTTCTTCTTCAGGAATCTTCCATTTACCTCGACATCTATTCCCGTTGAAGGCTAAACAACGCTGACGCTCCCATCAAGAAATAGAGAGTTAGGGTCCGGAGGCCATCGATTAGTGGAAACAGCATGATGATTGAGACTCGAAGCTTTGAAGATTGAGCAACAACATGAGCTCAAGATCGATATAGGTCTATGGCTTAATTGTGCAATAAGGTGAGGAGTCACGTTTTGCCTTCTTTTAGAGCATAAAAAGGTTATATATTAATTGGTTTTTGTTATAAAACTACAAAAAACAACATTAAAAACATCCACATTTTATTATTTCATAATACTCCCACTTGGATGTTTTCAAAGAATTTGTCTCGTTAAAACCTTACTAGGAAAAACCCAGTGGGATAAAAACCTAGTTAAGGAAAGAGAGTACATAATTCATTTTGATACGATTTCATTTGTTGCCTCATTAAAAACCTTACTGGGAAAAACATATGGGAAAAACCACAGTGAAGGAAAAAAGAGTGCAACGTGTATTTTCTCCCCTGATGATAACATCATTATAAATCTCGGAGTCTTCGAACTCCAATTGAATATACCAATTTCCTGAAAATAATTGGGGGAAGTGCTTTCGTAAATAAATCTGCAAGATTTTCACTTGATCGCACTTGTTGTACATCAATATCACCATTTTTCTCCAAATCATCGGTGAAGAAAAATGAAATATGCTTTGTTCTATCCCCTTTAATATATCCTTCCTTTAATTGGGCAATGTATGCCGCATTACCTTCATATAAGATTGTGGGAAGTAATTTCTTAGAAAACAACCCACAAATATGTTGGATATGCTCAATTATCGATCGCAACCAAACACATTCTTGGCTAACTTCATGAATAGCGAGAATTTCCACATGGTTAGATGAAGTAGCTGTTAAAGTTTGTTTTACTGACCGACATGAAATAGCGGTTCCACCATATGTAAATAAATAACATGTTTGCGATCGAGCATTATGTGGGTCAGACAAATATCCAGCATCTGCATGCCCAATTAAATTTTCTTTCGATAGAAAAGAACAATCACATATCAGATGTTCCTTTAAGGTATCGAAAAATCCGTTTAACTCCATTCCAGTGCCTACGAATCGGTGATGAACTATATCTCGCCAATAGATTTACACGAACGTTATATCAGGTCGCGTATGACTCGTAAGATACATTAGTGCTCCAATAACACTAAGATATGGTACTTCAGGACCAAGTAGTTCTTCATTATTTTCACGTGGTTTGAACGGATCTTTATTCACTTCTAAAAATATAACAATCATTGGAGTATCCAGTGGATGGGATTCATTCATGTAAAATCTTTTCAGTACCTTTTTCGTATAAGTCTCTTGATGTTCCACTTTTCAAATATTTAATCTGCAGTCCAAGACAAAATTTTGTTTTTCCGAGATCTTTCATTTCAAACTCACTTTTCAAACAATCAACAACTGTGGTCAACTCTTAAGGAGTCCAATTATATTGATATCATCAACATAGACTGCTATAATGACAAACTCAATTTGACATCTTTTCAGAAATATGCAGGGACAAGTTTGATCATTTCAATAAACTTCTTTCACTAAAAATTCACTTAAGCGATTATACCACATTCGCCCAGATTGCTTTAATCCATAAAGCGATTTATGCAACTTAACTGAGTACTCGTTTCGGGGCCCTGAATTTTTAGGCAGCTGAAATCCCTCCGAAAGCTTCATATATATATATATATCACTGTCAAGTGTTCCATATAGATAAGCAGTGACAACATTCATAAGACGCATATCGAGACCTTCTCGTACTGCCAAACTTACTATATAACGAAAAGTAGTTGCACCCAGACCTTCTCGTCTCCTCGTAATCAATACATGGTCGTTGCGAAAAACCTTGCGCAAAAAGCCGTGCTTTGTATCATACAATTTCACCGTTTTCATTCATCTTTCTAATGAGAACCCATTTATATCCAACCGGCTTTACATTTTCTGGTATACGGACTGCAGGTCCGAAAACTTTTCATTTCTCAATTGATTTCAATTCGGCCTCGATTGCATCTTTCCATTTTGGCCAATCATTTCTTTGTCTGCATTCTTGTACAGACTTTGGTTCATGATCCCCATTCTCATTAATCTCATTCGTTTCATGTAGTGGTATGTTAAACGAGAATTTATCGTCAACGTTGACTTCGTCTCAGTTCCATCTAATTCCATTTCGAGCATAGTTTATCGAGATCTCTTCATTATTATTATTTTCTGAACGTTCAGGTACCTGAGTTTCATTCTCATTATCTTTTATGCCCATCGACTCCTCTCTGGTCGATAAATCCTCGGTTGGATCATTCTTATGATTATTTGCTCCTTTTCTTTTCCGAGGATTTTTATCTTTGGAACCCGATGGCCTACCACACTTTACCTGTGGCTAAGGCTCGATACTATGTTCTGCAGGAACATCTATTTTTGCAGGAGCATTAAAAGCTGGTATACGTGACTTTATCACTCTTTTAAGGTCAATAAAACTTTCTGGCAGTTGATTAAACTAAACACTGTAAATGAATTATCTTTTGAACTTCTAGTTCACATTCTTTAGTTCGAGGATCATAATAATTTAGCGATAATTCATTCCAACTAATATTTCTCTCCAGCTGTTTCTTTTCTCCCCCGAATGTCGGAAAATTCAATTCATCAAAATGACAGTCGGCAAATCTGGCCGTAAATAAATCTCTAGTTAGAGGTTCCAAAAACTTTATTATCGATGGAGATTCATATCCGACATATATTCTCAACCTCATTTGAGGTTCCATCTTTGTTCGTTCTGGTGGAGCAACTGGAACATATACCGCACATCAAAAAATTCTTAGATGGAAAATATCCGGTTCTTAACATAAACAATTTGTAATAGGGAGACTCATTATAACTTGTTGGCCTGATGCAGAATAGTATTGCTGCATGCAGTATAGCATGTCCCCGACAAGACGAGGAAAGTTTCGACTTCATCAATAATGGTCTTGCAATTAATTACAAGTGTTTAATCAATGATTCTGCGAGATCGTTTTCGTATGAATATGTGGCACGAGATGCTCAACATCAATTCTAATAGACATGTTTTAAAACGTATTTTCTTTATTGGATAATCTGGAATGTGCACTTAATCGAATTAATTGTGCAAGCAATCTCGCAAATGTCACATTTGCATTGATAACAAACATACACGGGACCATCTAGTTGATGCATCATAAAATACCTAAATGGTCAACATGATGAATGTATCGGTTAGCAGATATCATCATGTATATGCTCCAAACATACTATATATTCTTTCTTTATTTTCTTTGGTGATAACCGAATAGTTAACTTTTCATTTGGAGCAAGAAGCACATGATAATTCGTATAGGCGAAGAATCTTCTAGTTCTTCATTAAATGCTCAAGTGAATTTTCCGCATCATAATTGCACCGGGATGTCCCAACCGGCCATGCCAAACAATAAATGGACTGTTATCAGTAAACTTTTGGTTTACAGTAGTATACGATAATATAACCTAGAGTCGAGTGCCGATGATATTTCAACAATTCATTTTATCATTCGAGATCACCTTTGCGATGTATATAGTCAAAATCTCCAATATATGCAGTCTCAACATGATATCTGCTATCGAATAACTATTTATTTGAGACATAGGAGATATCCTTATTCATTTGGATAGTAAACCTTCGCTCTTCAGGAGCCTAGAATTATATTCGTACTACCCAACATGATAATCATACCGGTTTCTTTCATATCAACATGATGAAAATATTTCTTATTTTTCATAATTCTATTAGTCATTGCACAATCTGTAAGATATAATTCTCCATTACAGTTTTAAATTCATATCACCGTTGGACAGAAAATAAAATAAACTATAAGTAAATGCATGGTTTCTTCTTCTACTTTTTCTGTTTTAAACTATGAATCAAAGCCATAAAAAAAATCATTGGTTAATAAATGGCATGATTCAAGTAAGTGTGATTACATTTTTCTTATTGATTTTATCTGCAAACATCCGTTGGGTCGATTGCCGGTGAAATAAACAAGATCCACAAATGTTAATGTATATAACATATCTTTTACTTAGGTGTATTATACATATTAAAATATAATTATGTTGTCACTTAATAACCAACATAACAATTATCATGCACAATATAGATTTAGTGACTAATACCTTAGTATGACAGACACCTTAATTTTATTATGACATCATCAAAGCATAACCACTATGGTGTTGCGAAATCATGCTTTTGATGTGCAAATAACACGGTAATAGAAGCAATATTGCAATGATGCCACCAACAAGAATTTAATAATTACCAGAAAGCATTAAATATTTGGTAATATGTCACAGCTCATAAATTTATAGTACTGATAATAATAATAACACTTAATATTATTTTTCTGACACCTTTAATTATATATATATATACATACATATGTATATATATATTATGTCACCATGATATATAATATTATTATATGCATTTGTCCTGATTGAAAAAAAAAAAAAGGAAAGAAAACAATCACACTTATTGCATCTTAACATATCACAGTAGCACTCATGAAAGCAAAGCCATTACTATAGCGATAGGAAATAAATCTACAAATTATTCTACAAAATAATCAGAAAGAAATCTACAAAATATTCTAAATATATAAGCATCCAGATTTCTGAATATCATCATCATACAAACTCATTGCAGTTGGAGATCGCCCGGAGGATTACCGGAATCCGTGTTCCCAAGAACGTCCGGAATTTAAAATTTTTCCGGCGACCCCATTTTCCTAGGATCGCTCGGATGTGCACGAACATAGACAACAGTTAAGAAACAACCTTAAACCACAACCAAGTAGGGTACAAACCATGATACCTAGCAACAGGTGATGACTCGCTAACTTCCTCCTTGGCTCGTTGGGCGCGTGTGCTGTGGATGGAAAGACGGTCACGCCGATCTCGCGGTGTGTCCGCTCCGAGAATTTCCTTTGGATGGCTAGAGAAATTTCGACCGACGAGAGAATCGCGAGCAATGTTATTTTCAATTTTTTCTCAAGAGGAGAATGTTATTTCTGAAAAAGCCTAGGTGGGTATTAAGAGATTTTCGAAACCCTAAAGCCCGAGGCCCGTAAGGTGGTTGAAATATTATCCCCTTAAGATATTCTTTCTAAATCAAATCCTTTTCAAATTCATATATTTCGAAAATATTTTAAATTCGAAAATTATATATAATATATATATTTCGAAATATATATGTTATCTAATATTAATATATTTCGAAAGTAAAATACGATTTTACCCTTCTAGGTACAATACCAATTTTACCCTCCGAATATTTAATATTTATTGTCCAATAATAAAATAAATATTCTTCCACCTAACTTATTAATTTCGGCCAAGCCAAATTATTAATTTCGGTCAAACTCCAAATTAATTTATTGCTTTTGGTTCCAACCGAAACGGACTTCCGAATTCATTTTCTCTATTCGTTGACACTACCTTGGTGATCCTTTTTAATGCTGACCCTCGTGGTTCGTCTCACTAGGAACTGGGAGGAATCCAAGAGTCCGGTAAGCGAATATCCAATCTTGCGGTACCGAAACCGTTTCTCGAATTGAGTACAAATTTTTAGATCTAATCTTTAAATTCACGAACGAACAATATATTATCGCATTTACATATAAACCCTTCACAGGATGTCTCGATCGGTGACAGTCATGCTTTGTCAAACTCACTGAACACGACCCTATGATAATTCGTGACATGAAAAATTACTACACTACCCTCCATGTCCCAACATGAGTTAAGTTTAATGCTTCGGCCGAAGATTTTGTAATTTCCCGTCCCCCAAATTCTCATAGGACATATACTTCGATTTAATCGAAGCCGTGAATCCCGCTCAATAGTTCAATCCGGCAATCGCATTCACCTGTCAAGACTGCATTTCGTCGCTGACCCATGCATTCGCAAATCGGGCCTAACAAACTAGTGACAAGTCAAGACCCTGAAGCCAACTCCGCGTTGACCCCTTCGGTCTAAGGTTCACGCAAGCTACTATAGTCAGTCGATCGATCAATTTGACTTTCCAAGCATGCGATCGATCAAGACTACGAGTCAGAGTCTAGATACAGACAATCCCTTGATTCATCATGTATCAATGTCACGAGCTCTCACTTTCTCAAGTAAATCCGGTTACCCCACCGGAGACTGAGACTTGCGGACTAATTCAACAATGGAGGTTAATAATCCATCCGTATCCTCTCTCTGCCTAGCAAAATCGATGACTAAACTTCCACAGTGTTAGGGTTTTATTTATTTATCTTATTGAATGTCTAAATAAGAAGTCGCACGATAAACAAATAACTTGCCTTATTTCAAATGAAAACATATGAATTTGATATTTATTTATTCACAATAAGTCATTTAATTACAATAATACGAATTCGAATATTACATAGGTCGTAACCCTAATTCTCTAATCCTCGAAATTGCATTCAGAGGGTGCATTCCAAATAGTCTCACACTTTCACTCAGTGCCACATACTATGATACTTCAATCCCATTTTCTCGAGGTGTCTATCAAGCACTGTTTGTGACAAGGGCTTGGTAAAGGGATCCTTCACACTGTCCGCGGACAATATTTTTTGCACGGTCGTCGAGCCATTTTCAACAAACCCACGCAATATGTGGTATTTTCTTACAATGTGTCTAGATTTTCTGTGAACGCTAGGCTCCCTGACTTGTGCGATTTCTCCACTATTGTCAACCCACAATCGCAGCGGGTGATCCACTGTGTCAGGGATGACATGAAGTTCCGCCAAGAACTTATTAATCCAAATTATGTCTTTAGATGTCTCAGATGCAGCTATTTACTCATCTTCAGTGGTGGAGTCAACAGTCATGTTCTGCTTGGAACTCTTCCATGTAACTGCATCGTATTGACAAAACATGAAGTAGACTTTCGGTCATTCACGTCCGATTGAAAATCTCAATCTGTGTACCCATCCACTTCTAGTTCTTTGAGATAGTAAACAAGCACCATATCCTTAGTCCGCCTAAGATATATTTTAAAATTCTCTTTACAGCCATCCAATGTTCCTTACTCGAGTTAGCCTAAAACCTACTTACTACGCTTACAAAGTAGGCTATGTACGGGCGCGTGCAAAGCATTGCTAACATCAGGCTGCCGACTGCCAAAGCATATGGGACTCCACGAATCTCTTTTCGATTTTCGTCGCTGTGAGGTGCCATAGACTTTGAGAGATGTATTCCATGTCGCATAGGTAAGAACACTTTCGTAGACTCTTCCCTCTTAAACCGCTTAAGGACATTATTTAGATAAAGGGCCTAGAATAATCCTATCATTCGATTCACCCTATCTCTGAACAGTCGAATTTCCAGAATGTAGGTTGCTTCTCCCAGGTCTTTCACGGAAAATTCGGTCGAAAGCCATGTTATCACCACAGAGAGCATCTCGACATCGTTTCCCATCAAAAGGACAGGATATATGTACAATACTAGAATGCTCCCACTACTTTTTATGTAGACGCATGGCTCATCTTCTTTCTTTATAAAACTGTGGTCCTTGACAACTTGGTCGAACCGAAGATCCCAATTCCCCGAAGCTTGCTTCAGTCCATAAATGGACCAGTTAAGCCGACATACCTTATTAGCATCTGCTTGAGACGTAAACCCCTTGGGCTATTCATATAGATCTCCTCTTTCAGGAATACATTCAGAAAGGCAGTTTTAACGTCCATCTGCCAGATCTCATAAATGTGGTATGCTGCTATAGCCAACAGAATTCTTATGGACTGAAATCATCGCAATTGGTGGAAATGTGTCCTTATAGTTTATACCCTCCTTTTGACTATAGCCTTTTGCTACAAGCCTAGCTTTATACGTGTCTACCAGCCGTCATATCCAAACTTTTTCTTGTAGATCCATTTACAACCTATCGATCTAAAACCATCAGGAAGGTCTACCAATGTCCAACTGATTTGTATACATTGAGTCCATTATGCATTCATAGCATCAAGCCATTTGACGGAGTCTTTTTCCGAAAGTGCCTGGTCAAAGGTAGTGGGATCGTCACTAGGGCTGAAAACGAGCCGAGCCGAGCCCAAATATGGCCCAGCTCGAGCTCAGCTCGAGCTCGATTAAATACTAAAAATCGAGGCTCGAGCTCGGATCCAAAAATTCTCGAGCTGCTCGAGCTCGGCTACATAAGCTCAAATCAATATTATAATAATATTTTTTTGAAATAATATTATATTAATCTATAAAAAAAATAAAAAAAATTAATTTGGGCTCGATAAGCTCGACGAGCTATCGAGCCCAAATAAATTTGACTCGGGCTCAACTCGATAACTAATCGAGCCGGCTCGAGCTCGGTCACACTCGAACTCAAACCGAGCGTTGACCGAACTGCTCGCAAGCAGCTCGATTCGTTTTCACCCGTAATCGTCACTGATGATTCCCTTCATCGCATCATCTTCGTGCTCGGCGTGTATCATATTGTACTTCACAGGCATGCGAGATACTCTACCCGACCTATGCAGTTCCGGCGATGGACGGGGGTTCGGCCGAGCACGGCGGTGCTCGGCGGCGCACAGCTGCAGAGAAGGACAACGACAACTGCGGCGGCCGACAACATCGTTAGTAGAAGCTTAGGCAAAGCGGTGGCTCGGCCAGGCGGGATGGTGCGGACAGCGGTGCAGCCATGGCAGTCCGCACACAGTGATGCGTGCGCGCCGCGCGAGGTGGCACACATGGCAGCGGCATCGATCGAAACCAAGTCACGCGAAGACCTTGGCGGATTGAAGACTTGGTCGAGAGAGAATTTAGGAGGCGAGAAAATCTCGAAAAACCTTATTCGAATTTGAACTCGTCCAAGGTTCTTAGAGTTTCGTGGGGGCTCTTCAAAATTCAAAGTGTCGCGCCCTAGCCCTATAAAAGGAGGTTGTGTTCGAGAACTCAAGGCATCCACAATCCATGGGAACCCACGCACACAAAAGCGAGAGGCACACTTGGCCACACACTTAAGTTCAAGGCCGCGAACTCGAGATGGATCGCGACGAGGGTTTCACGAGCAGAGTGAGCGAGTGATTAAGATCCCGACGGAGGGACGTAGGAGATAACCGTGTCGTTAGGTCTAGGTCACACGAGTGAGGCCGAGATTTATTCGGTGCCACGGGTTCGAGTTTTCGCTTACGTTGTAATCTTTGATTAATAAAGATTACGACAAGCCGAGTAGGCAAGTCCGGTTGTCCCTTCGATTAACCTTGTTTTGCTATTTGACGTTTCCGCATCACAAAGTAGGGTTAGGGTTTGAGAGGCTTACCGCGGCTAAGTCGAGAATCAGTGAGCGAGGATCGAGTTTGACACGAGTCGATTGTATTACGCGGGGGGTTGGATTATTTATAAAAAGTATATGCTACGTCCCCGATTTGCAACATCAAAATACTAATGAAATTTCAGTATTGTGTCGTGTTTTCAATATTATGTATTCGGGCCAGGTCTGGACCATTGGGAGCAAAATAAGTAAATAGGCTTAGGACTGGGCCCATTTTACGTATGAAGGTAAGTAGGTTAGGTCAAGACCGACCTCTTTCGATAAAGACGAAGTATTCGTAGGTTTCAAGTTATGGTAATTTAAATATCAAGTTATAAAAATTTAATAAAACATTTTAACTCTTACCTTATTGTCAATTTTTATACTTTTAAAAATACGTAGAAATGACGATATTAAGACACATGTTCATCTAATCCTATGCTTATTAGCTTAAAGTTTTATAAGATTTTATCATACATATAATGTCCCTCATGCAACCAACCATAGACGTATTCATGCATAAACGGTATTAGCGTGACCTATGCTGAATATTAACTAGTCTTAACATATATAAAAGCGCGAGTCCACCGATTTATCGCCAGTTTCCCATAAGTTGCCGGTAACATGTGCTGACGTGGAGGAATGTTGGCCAAGCTTTTTCTGCAAGTTAGAAATCGTTCAAAGTGAAAAAACCTTCGCTCACCTTCATCCCCACGTTGCCGAACTCGTACACCCACCCCGCCATGTCCCCCCCAACAAAACCCTCGTCGACGACGCTTCTCGGGATTTTGGGAGATAACAAAATTTATTCCTTTGACACTCAACACATAGTAAGAAGCCCGACGATGGAACCTCCCCAACCGACGACGTCCGACCACTTCCTGACCGCCGTCAACCCTCTGGAGACCGGAAACATGTTCTACGGACATTTTTTAACTTCGATTAGCGTTCAAAGGTACATTCTATCTTAAACCCTCATTTTCGACTTCGGGGATTTTCTATCAAAATTTTCTCTCCCCATGGCTTTAGCAGTTGTTTTGGGCCCTAATGGTTGTGCACACGGTGGGATTTTTTCGGATAAATTTAGAGCATTGATTTCAATACTTTTCGGACCCTAAATTTCGAGTAGGGGGTTTTGATATTTGCTTCGTCTTGTCGATTTAAACGTCTGACTTGCTGAATTCTACTGTGCCTGATTACTTCTCTCTAAAAGCCGATGTTATGAATCTATTTTTTATTAAGTGTTTCTGTTGTGAGCTGTAACAAATATATCTATGTGTTTGTATATGTTCATACGTATATGAATAGAAGAATAAGTCAAGGTAGATTAGAAGATGGTATAGGTTGAGAGGAAGAAGACAACATAGGCAGGAGAAAAAGGATAATTTTCTGATTTTCCCAGCATAATTCATCGATGGTGTTTTTAACACAGAATAGAAATTGGGCTCCCTAAAAATAAATATATCTCGGCCTATCAGAGATCAACGCTCCACCGCGTACCAGCCCGGCCCAAATTTGCATTCCTTGCCTCAACACCATCTCCTTTGTCATGAGGCGGGTTCATGACACCGGGAAGCTGGTGAAGAGTAGGCACGACTTGTGTTTGGATACGTATTCTGACGGGGGATAGGACTTCTGTTGAGTTGGCATTACAAAAGAAAAGCAAAGATCTTTTCCTGTTATTATTGTGCTTCATTGTGTGGTATCCCATCACAGTTTGTGATTATAAAGAAAACAAAAGTGGTCTTTTTTTCTTGTACTGTGTTTAACTATTTTTTCTTGAGCTAGCCATCAAATATCATATACCGCGACTAGGTGGGACTTATTATGTTCTGGTATACCTTGACGCCCTAAAACACCTCATAGATTTGAAGGAAGAAGGCAAGTCTGCATTGCAAAAGGAGAACTCAGTCCAGTGGCATTCCCGCAATTTCTCCTTGCAAAATCGGGATTTCTCCGTTTTTACTGGACCTGACAAGGTTGGCGCGTGCATGTAAGATTATACATTTGCTTTGACCATCTTCGGCACGGAGAGGTTGCAAAAGATTCTCGAGACGACATTCCAATTGTTAGCAATCAGGTATAAAGACTCCATAGTGGTATTTCAGTTTGTTTTTAATTAAATGGCTTGCGTTGAAAAAATGTAATATAATCATATCCAGTTGTGCAAGAGTGTTTTATATATTTTGAATAGTTGGAGTCTTGGCAATGTAGGGAAATAAAAACATGAGGTTCTAAGTATGGGGTTTGCAGTCGCTGTTGAATGGGGTGAATGGTCTATTATTTTGAACTAGATGCATTCTCAGCTCAATTTTTTGTATTGCTTCTTCTCTTTGGTTTAGAGTTGAGCGTGTTTTTGAATGTTGACCTGATGATGGATTCTCGGAATTTTGCAAGGAGTAATTGCGGGAATGCCACTGGACTGAGTTCTCCATCAGGTCAACATTCAAAACACGCTCAACTGGAAATCATAAATGCGAGAAAGAAGAAAATGCAGAACAAGAAAATGAAACCCTAATAACATCGAACAAAATGAAGAAGAAAATAGAAACCCAAATCAAACATAAAAGCAACTAACAAACAACCAATACACAAAATCTAAGATAGAACACGAAAAATTTGGATGGTTATTCGCCATTCTCACCAAAACTGGTGAAAAATAAAGGAGGCGAATCGAATATTATGTAATTTTAAGGTTTAGATCGTAGTGAGAAGGGAGAGAATTTGAAGATGAGAGGGAAGCAGTTTGCAATATCATACTGTAAAATCAATTTTTCTTTTCAAATACTGAAAATAATATAAAATGAAAATTGATGTTATGCTCTTTTATATTAAACATTTTAATTATAAATAAGTTAAAATAGAAATTTGCTATGATGAACTTTTACTATCAATAACAGTAAGCATCGTAAGCAAATCTCGCGACGATTGTGCTTTTCCTCATCTTTGGTGACGCCATCAGCTCCGCCGCCGCTCAAGCCTCCACCGTCACCTCCATTGCCCCTTCCGATGCGCTGATTTCTAAAAAATTAATCAACTTCGTATCTCTTTCACACATGCATGATATCTTATTATATATACATTTAAATGTAGGTGGCTTAAAATGCAGCCACGTGTCTACTAATATTTTTGTTGAAAAAATATTAATAAATATAAAATACACGTCCTTAGTAAACACATGTCCACTCACCTTCTGCCTATTTATTAAAAAAATTGCATTAAATTAAGCACTATGAAAAACGATCAAATAACAAAACCATGATTTCAGCGTAGAAGCTTCACTAAACACTATTTGATTCTGTTAAGACCCCAATTAGGATCTATTTGTATGGTATATAAATATTCTGTATCAGATAAGTAATTAAGAGTTGCTCAATGACTATGTGTAAATAGTCTAAGTTGTATATAAGCATGTGCTCTGTATTGTAAATAATAGAACGATTACTGATTTGGTATCAGAGCTATTTGGCTACTGAAATCAAAATAAGGTCTTCGATAGGGAGAAGACAATCGCAGCGATGGATAATCAAGAAATACCAATCAACAAGGATGATATTCAAGAAAAACAGGGAAGCAAATCGAATGATCAAGATAGTCGCACACTATCGAGCCTGAATTTCAACAATCCACTTTATCTTCATCCATCCGACACACCGAATCTTGATTTGGTAACGGAGATTTTGAAAGGAACAGAGAACTACAAAGTTTGGAGTCGAGAGATGTTGAATGCGCTTGAAGCGAAGAATAAGTCATAGATGGTTCGTGTAAGCAACCTGAGAAGGATTCGGCAATGGATCAGCAGTGGAAAAGGTGTAATGTGTTGGTTCGATCTTGGATTCATCGGTCTTTGTCGAGAGAGTTAGTTCAAGGGGTCATATACTGCGAATCCGCTCAACTAAATTGGGGTGACTTGAAGGAAAGATTCGATAAAATTAATGGAGCCAGATTGTTCGCCCTCTACAGACAAATTAATACGATCACTCAAGGTGCGTCAACTGTAACTGAGTACTACTCAAAATTGAGGCAGCTATGGGATGAGTATGATAGTCTCATACCATCCCCTGCCACTAGAGTATCAAGAGAGTATGTCGAATTTGGAGATCAACTAAAGATGATGCAGTTCTTGATAGGACTCAATGAGGGATATAACCATATGAGATGTTAGATTCTCATGATGTCACCGTTACCCTCGCATAGGCAAGTTTACTCAATGATTTGCAACGAAGAAGCGCATAGAAAGATCATTATGCCAGGGAACAATATCGAATCATCATCTATTGCACTGCAGAGCAGGGCCAATCAATTCAAGTCTTTGAGTACTCAAGGTGATAAGAACATGCTATTGCAATATTGGAGGACATACTAAAGAAAACTGCTTCAAAATTCATGGATATCCTCCAAATATGAATAGAGGTGGTAGAAGAGGTGGAAGAGGCCGAGGAGGACCAAGAGGAGGTAGATATACCAATCAAGGCCAAAACAGGGACCCTTGGCGGTGGAATGATGCTTTAGCGGGAGCAAATTCAACCTCTACAACTTCTAATGAAGGCCAGCAATCTACTGGAATTATGAATAATGAAGGCTCAATGGTACCACAACTCACTCCTATGCAGTACCAGCAAATTCTCCAAATTCTTGGAGGAAACCAGGGACAAGAGTCTACTGCAGCAGTCACCTCATCCAACCAAGCAGGTAAAACTTCATGTAGTGGCTGCTCCTTGTCTTAAGCTCAAATAGATGAATAATAGATTCAAGAGCTAATAAACATATGATATCTGATAAGTGTCTATTTGATGATGGCTCAATTATTGACAGTTCTGATGCATAGTTGCCTAATGGGAATTTTATTCTAGCTATTAGCTCTGGAACTGTGACCTTGGGTGAAAAGATTAAATTAACTGGAGTATTATTTGTACCTAAATTTAAGCTTAATTTGATATATGTGTCTCGATTGGCCATTGATGATAATGCGTATGTCACGTTTTATCCTCTTTTTTGCCTAATCCAGGACATTGGGATTGGCATGATAAAGGGGATTGGTAGAAACTGGAATGGCTTGTATTACTTAGAAAGAGCATGTGATAGATTTGATGATATGAGGCTTGAGCATATTATGAATTCCTGTAATCAGCATAACTTTCCTTGTGTATGCAATGCTGATAATAATAAGATCCTTTTATGGCATAGAATATTTGGCCATATTTCTTTTCATAGGCTTGATTACTTGTCTGGTTTGAATTTGAAAATAAATGAAAACCATAAATATTGTCATATATGTCCTTTAGCTAAGCATAGTAGACTAAATTTTCTGTGAGAACAAGTGTTACCAACTCGTTAATGGAATTAGTACATATAGATATTTGGGGACCGTATAGAGAACCAACATACAAAGGAGAGAGGTATTGTTTTACTATAGTTGATGATTATTCTAGAGCTACATGGAGATTTCCTATGTCTAGCAAGTCAGAAGTCTATGGAGTCATTAAAAACTCCATAGCTTATGTTCAAAATCAATTCTCTACAGGAATTAAGGTTGTTAGAACGAATAATGCATTAGAATTTTTTATGGGATATGCACCAAATCAAAAGGCATACAAATTACTTGATATAGAGACTGAAACTTTTATTACTTCGAGAGATGTAATTTTTTATGAAACTAAGTTTCCCTTTAATCCTGTTAATAAAGACAATACTGAGGGTAAAGAAACATGTTACGATTAATGAGTCAAGTTGAGGGAATTGACTATACCGATACATTTGCCCCTGTGGCGAAACATGTTACGATTAGATTGATCATATCTCTTGCCTCAATAAATAATTGGCCACTTTGACAAATGGATGTTACTAACGCGTTTTTGCAGGGTGAATTACTTGAGGAAGTACATATGAGCATGCCTCCTGGATTGGCCTCATGTAAAACAGGAATGGAATTAAGGTTTGTAAACTTGAAAAGCCTCTCTATGGTTTGAAACAAGCTCCTCGTCAATGGAATAATAAATTCACATTGGCCATGAGTATGTTTGGATTTGTACAATCAAAGAATGATTATTCGTTGTTTGTCAAATCAAGGGGGAGTAATATAGTGCTTTTATTGGTTTATGTAGATGATATTGTGATAACTGGGAATGATGCTCATATGATGAATGAAACTAAGTGCTATTTGAATAAGACATTTCATATGAAAGACTTGGGTGAGTTAAAGTATTTCTTAGGAATCGAGGTAGCTAGATCTGAGAAATGAATTGTTCTTAATCAAAGGAAATATGTGTTAGAACTTTTAGGTGAAACCGGTATGTTAGGGTCTAAACCTCTAAGTATACCAGTTGAACAAAATGTTAAATTTGGAGCAAGTGCAGCCTCTGTTGTGGTGTATTCTGATGAAAGTGGACCTACTACAATGCACTCTGATGTGGTGCATTCTGATGAAAATCGCTCTAGTGCAGTGCATTCGGCTAAGATAGGTATGTGTTCAACTAGAGTTTACATGAATATACGTTCTGTTTCTGGAGATATTAGTTGCTATAACATTAAGGATTCTGTTGAGAACAATGTTGTTGTACCTTCTGATAATGGTATTAAACAGGGTAATGATTTGTGTTCAATTGTAGTATATAATGCTTCATGTTTTAGTGATGATATGCACTTATATCAAAGAATTGTAGGTAAGCTTATATATTTGTGTTTGACGAGACCTGACATTTCATATGCGGTCCATATGTTGTCACAGTATATGCATGATCCAAAAAAGGTACATTTTGATGCATTATATAGAGTATTGAGGTACTTAAAGGTAAACCCGGTCTAGGTTTGTTTCTTGATGCTAACAGTAGGTTTGTTTAAAATCGTATTGTGATGCAACATGTCCAAACACGAGAAGGTCATTGACAGGATATTTGATATTTCTTGGTAATTCGCTGATATCGTGGAAAATAAAGAAGCAAAATACGGTTGCAAGAAGCTCAGCTGAAGCTGAATACAGAGCAATGGTAATGGTCACAATGGAAATACTTTGGTTAACAAATCTGCTGAAGGACATTGGTATTCAAGGGGAGGGACCGGTCACGATATACTCCGACAGCAAATCAGCAATTCAAATAGCACTGAATCCAGTCTTCCACGAGAGAACGAATCATATAGAAGTGGACTGTCACTTCGTACGTGATAAAATTATAGAAAACGTGATCAAGACCAAATACATATCTTCTCAAGAACAACCGGCGAACTTGTTGACCAAAGCATTGGGAAGAGATCGGTTCGAGTATCTACTATCCAAATTCGGTGTTTTAAATTTATACGAACACCAAATTTGAGGGGGAGTGTTAAGACTCCAATTAGGATCTATTTGTACAGTATATAAATATTCTGTACCGGATAAGTAATTAAGAGTTGCTCAAGGACTATGTGTAAATAGTCTAAGTTGTATATAAATGTGTGCTCTGTATTGTAAATAATAGAACGATTACTGATTACTAAAAATCCTTTTTACAATTTCTTTTGCTGACAGATTCATATTGTTCGTTGGTGGCTGACATCAGCCCAAAAAAAACCGACCACAACCCTCTTCCATGGGATGACCTATTTGTTGGTGGAATCTGATCGAGTTGGGTTTGAGCGTTGTCGTGTGCCCGAGCAGGTTGGTGTTGACGGGTCGGGATGGGGAGACGATGGTGATGTTTTTGACTGGAGATGTGGAGAGTTTTGCGAGGTATGGGCCGAAAATTGGAGAATGACTATGATGTATCGGGTTTGGAAGTATCTGCTCTGCTCTGCATATGCAAGATGAGTACTGATTCGACCGGAAGAATGTTGTAAGAGTTTTCTGATTGATGAATGTCTCCTCCTCTTTGTTTTTTTTCCTTTGAAGGGCCGCTGAGATTTGTGTTTCTTTTGTTGTAGGTCTGTCCCATAAGTGCGGCTATCCTGAGAAAGGACGCACTCGATCATTTTACGCTGCACCATGCCCATTCAATCAGGTAAGTACGTATGAACGTCTTTCAAGGGATCATCAAAATAAAAAATTGATTTTTTTTTTATGTTTTAAACTTTGATGCAGAGGAGGAGAGAAAAGAAATGGTAATGGAGTCCCATCAGAGGATTTTTTAGGCATTTGCAAAGGCTTTAAACGATAGGATGAGAAAAAGGATAAGACATCAACAACAATGAAGCCTGTCGGAAAAAACTCACGCGAACACAGTGAACACGATCTTGTTTTAGTGCAACTAAAATCGACCACCTTTTCTGTAGTCCTTTTACTGCTTAAATAGAAGTTTACATGGAAACTAATAAATGCCTATAATCAGGCCACTAATTTAGCCTAAACTAATAAGGAAAACACAATCACCTCCTAAGTTAAGTATATTCTCCTAAACTAAGCCTAAACTAACTAAGGAAAGTGAATCACAAGGATTATTCCTACAATCTCCTCCTAAGCATTGTGTCCACCGTTGATGTCGATTAGGCCGATCTTACCCCGTAGCTCATGAAACTTGGTCCTTCGAAGCGGCTTCGTCAGAATGTCGCCCAGCTGATCCTCGCTTCTGATGAATTCTACATCAATCAAGCCTTCTTCCGCAGCCTCCCGGACGAAGTGATATTTCACTCGAATGTGCTTACTCTGTCCATGGAGTACTGGATTCTTGATCAAAGCAATGGCGGACTTATTGTCCACCCTCAGCATTGGTGCTCTTGCTGCTGTTCCCTGCACCTCAGACAACACACGAGCGAGCCACAATGCTTGACAAGCAGCGTTAGCAGCTGCCATATACTCTGCCTCACAGCTGGACTGAGCCACCACCTTCTGCTTCATGGATTGCCAGGTGATCGGACTGCCACTGAGGAAGAAAATCACGCCAGTTGTGCTTTTACTTGCATCAACATCCCCGGCGTAATCACTGTCGCTGAAGCCTGTCAGATAGGGCTCCTCCTTCTCCCTCCTGCCGAACCAGAGTCCCCAATCTTGGGTCCCGGCCACATAGCGCAGGATGCGCTTCACAGCTGCGAGGTGATCCTCGCGTGAATCTTCCAGGAACCGACTCACATAGCCAACCGCAAACGCTAGATCAGGGCGAGTGTTGACCAAATACCTCCTGTACGCCGTCGCATCGACCGGCGGCTCTGTGCTGAGCTTGCTCAACTTCAAGCGCGGTTCCATAGGTACGTGACAGGGGTTACACCCTGCCATGCCGCTCTTCTCTAGGATCTTGCCGGCGTAGGCGGTCTGGCTCAGCGAGATCCCCCTCGCGCCCTGCTTCACTTCAATGCTAAGGTAGTAGTGAAGCAGGTCGAGGTCACTCATCTTGAACGCGGCTGCCATCTCCTCCTTGAATGACTTGATATCGCCGTCGTTCGAGCCGGTGATCACGAGGTCATCGACATAGACCCCGATCACCAGCTGCTTGCCATCGTTCTGCCTGATGTAGATGGCGTGTTCCGACGGGCTCTTCCTGAAGCCGAACGACAACAGCGTGCTGTCCAGCTTCGCGTTCCATACGCGCGGCGCTTGATGCAGCCCGTACAGCGCTTTTCGGAGCTTGAGCACCTTGTGCTCCTTGTCGGTGATGACAAACCCCGACGGCTGCTCGACGTAAACCTCCTCCTCCAGGTCTCCGTTCAAGAACGCCGATTTGACGTCCATGTGGTGCACCTCCCACCCTTCGTGCGCCGCGAGGGCGATGATCAGGCGCACCGAGTCCAGCCGTGCCACCGGCGCGAGCACTTCGTCGTAGTCGATGCCGTGCCGCTGTGCGTAACCCTTCACCACAAGGCGCGCCTTATGCTTGGACACCGCCCCGTGCTCGTCCCTCTTCACCTTGAAGACCCACTTCAAGCCAATCGCCCGGCGGCCAGGCGGAAGGTCGGCGAGGGACCACGTCCGGTTGTCCTCAATCGAGTCCATCTCCTCCATCATCGCCTTCCTCCAGCTGGGGCTGCGTTCCGCCTCAGCGAACGTCGCAGGTTCGTCGGAGCTCATGGCATGGAGCTCCTCCGCCACCAGTGCCCGCGGTGCGAAGCCACGCGGCGAAGCTGGCCCAATGATGTTGTCGATCCTCCGAAACCGGAGGGGAGCGTCATCGTCGTCGTCGTGGTCGGCGTCCAGGTGCTCGCCTGCCTCGCTCGGCGGTGAGGCGAACTCCACCTCCTGTGACTCACCGGATCCCGCTGGTATAGCGCCTCCGCCACCACGAGGCGATGGCGGCGGCGTCAGCTCGCCCTCCTGAGTTGCACTTCCAGGTGCCTCCTCGGTGCCCTCGGCCACCGGAGGTCCCTGGTTCGCGATGGAGTACTCCACAGTGAACACGTCGTCGTCGCCGTTCGGCTTGCCATCGACCTCTACAGAGCCCCAGACCCACTGGGCTCCCTCGTCAAACACCACGTCGCGGGTCACGTGGACACGCTTCGTGATAGGATCGTATGCACGGTACGCCTTGGAGCCGTGCTCGTAGCCAATGAAGATCATCTTGCAGCCACGATCCTCGAGCTTCTTCAGATGCGGCGTCGTGTTTCGGACGTAGACGATGCAGCCGAATGTCCTCGGGTGATGCACTGCCGGCTTCTTCCCATGCCACGCTTCGAACGGCGTCATGCCGTCCACACTCTTCGTTGGGCATCGGGTGAGGATGTATACCGCGGTGGTCACGGCCTCGTTCCAGAACCACCCCGGCAGCCCTTTCGCCTTGAGCATACTCCTTGCTGTCGCCACCACCGTCCCATTCCTTCGCTCGACCACGCCGTTCTGCTGTGGGCTGTACGGTGCGGTGTGCTGGCGATGTATCCCTTCTCTTGCGCAGTACTCCGCGAACTCGATCGAGGTAAATTCGCCACCACGATCGGTCCGGAGCACCCCCAGTTTCAGCCCGGACTCCCCCTCTGCCCGTGCTTGGAGTTCCTTGATGGCAGCCGCGGCACGATCCTTTGAAGGGATCGCGGCTACCCACATGTATCGGCTGAGGTCGTCGACGAGCAACAAGAAGTACTCGTTTCCGCTTGGGGTCGCTGGCGTGATCGGCCCGCACAGATCACCGTGCACAAGCTCATGCCGCTGCTTTGCGCGGTACTCTGCTTTCGCCGGAAATGGGGTGCGCCTCTGCTTCCCAGCTAGGCATGCGTCGCACAGCTGGTCCACCTGCCCGATCTCCGGCAGGCCGCGCACCAGCTCCTCCCGAGCTAGCTTCCGGAGCGCCGCCATGTTGACATGACAGAAGCGATCATGCCAGTGCCACGCCACCTCGTCGCCGCGCCCCCCCACCGCTAAGCACGTCGGCTGTGCTATCTTGATCCGGAGCAGGTACAGGCGGTTCGCCTCGCGCGTCACCCTTGCCAACAGTTGACCGCCGAGTTCCCGAATCCGCATCACGCCAGCGTCGATGTCGATCTTGAAGCGGACCTCGTCGAGCAGGCCCATGCAGTCCAGGATGAGGAGGAGGTCTCACTCTGTCTCGCAAGGTGCTCCCCCACTCTCGCCCCACTGATGCCGCAATCGACGACAACTTCGTCGGCGCCACCCTTATTCGAGCCGCTCGCCAGGGCTGATCCGGTGCCGCTGGGAGCATCGCATCAGCATTCTTGCAATCGCCCGGTGAGATCGGCGACCGTCATGGTGGATTGATCGAGCAGCGTCTTGATCGCAATCGCGATCTGCTTGAAGCGGGGAGGCAGACTCCGTAGCATCTTGGCTACGATTTCCTTGTCCTTCACCTCATCCCCCAGTGTGGTGAGGTGCGCCGCCATGCCATTGAGGCGCAACGCGAACTCCTCGACGGTCTCGCCGTCGTTGAACGTGGCGAGGTCGAATTTGCGACGCAGTTGCTGCGCCGTTGCCTTCTTCACACGATCGTCCCCGATCCGCATGGTCGCGATCGCGTCCCAGGCCTCCTTGGCCGTCTCCCTGGAGCCGATCGTCGACACCACTTCGGGCGGGACCGCGCTCACCAGCGCATCGAGCTCCATCATGTCTTCCTGCTCATCGGCAGTGCCCTTCTCGATGGCGTTCCATAGTGCTCTCGCCTTCAATTTCACCTTCATCATGAGCGCCCAGTAAGAGTAATTGGTCTTGGTGAGAACGGGGTAGCTATTCCCGCCGCCCACCTCACGAATCACTCGCTGGATCACGGCGCCAGAGGCATCGGCTTTCTTGCTTCCATCGCCCCTGGTCCCTGGATGAACTCGCTCTGATACCAGTTGTCGGAAAAAACTCACGCGAACACAGTGAACACGATCTTGTTTTGGTGCAACTAAAATCGACCGCCTTTTCTGTAGTCCTTTTACTGCTTAAATAGAAGTTTACATGGAAACTAATAAATGTCTATAATCAGGCCACTAATTTAGCCTAAACTAATAAGGAAAACACAATCACCTCCTAAATTAAGTATATTCTCCTAAACTAAGCCTAAACTAACTAAGGAAAGTGAATCACAAGGATTATTCCTACAAAGCCTGCCAAAGACGACAGAATGAGGACCTTTTAGTTGATTTTTTCTGAAGGACGTCCCGTTAAGTTCATGTCTTCTCACAGGTTTTACATACTGTCGGTTTAACTTAACAGTTATTTCTCCATCTACCTCCCTATTCAAGGGTCTTTATCAAATAGTTATTATGTTGGGAGATGTTTGCTCCTTTAATGTAGGTTGCTTTGAGAAAAGAAAAAGTAAGCTCTGACTTACTGGGCCACTCAAACTTTGTAACCGCATTTGGTTTTCTCCTGATGGGACGAGATTCATTTCTGTAAATTCCGATAAAAAGGGGTACATATATAATGCCAAAATTGCATTTCTCAACCAAATTCGAGGAGGAGGAAGTTTTGTCACCAAACAACACGCTGTCAAGTGTTAGCGGGAACATGAGCGACGACGAAGAGCACATCAAAGAGAGGACTTCGAACTCTGACGAAGAAGGTGGTGGCATGTATCAGCATCAATGAAAAAGCTTCATCTTTGTAAGGTTCTTGAAGAGCTATTTCGGAACTAAGCACTCTGAGTCCCGTAAGTTGTCGCAATCTTTTATGCCTTCTATCTTATCCCATAAGTCTTGGTGGGCTTCCATTGCAGAAGCAAGAGATGTCTTTGGCCAAGCAGCTGAATCTGACGCCCAGACAAGTAGAGGTGTGGTTTCAGAGCAAAAGGGAATGGTTAACTTTATCAAAAGCGCTAACTTGATCTTTTGGAGAGTTTGTTACAACAGGTTGGGGAGATTAAGGAGAATTTAGGTTGTGGGACATCTGTCTAACTTAGGATGTAAAATTAGTCGATATCAAATGACGAGAGAAAAAATATCCTACGGTAGTGTAGAAGATAATCAGGAAAAATCACGCAAGGTTAAGTTTGTTTTGTTCTTACGAAGACATGCATTTTCTTCTTGATTGACATTTCTCTGATGAATTAATATAACAGCAGCTGTGTTTGGGAGATGAATCACGTAGAAAGCGAGGATTCAGCGTTCCAGTTAATTCGTCGAAATGCACAAGAAACATCTCCGTTGAGTGTTGACGTGTCTTCGGAAAGAAACATAGTAAAACAGTCAATGATGTAATGAGTACATCGGAGTTGCGTTGTTCTGCCTTAAACATTAAAGTTATCTATGCTGAGATTTTTGGCGACTTGAGCACAACACAGCTATAACATATATGATGAATCACTCTTAATACAAAATTACGTAAGTAGACGTTCGATGTTGAAAGTTGTTTTTATTCGGTAGGCGTCTATCACATACGATACTGAAATTAAGGTATTGTTTTTAGAGTTGATTGAGAGGAAGAGTATTATTATTTACTCTTAATACAATTGACATTAGTTTTGATGCAATTAATTTTAATTTATTATTTTTTCTCATCAGATATACTTAAATGTTTGACTTATAGTAAGATTTATATAATAAAGTGATACATACAAAGTTCTATCAGTATAACATAAAAATCAACAAAATATTATTCTTTTTTGATACATGATAAGTTATATTATTAAATTATTTTAACTACATAATAGTTTCAAGACCCGTGCAAAAGTATATTTATATATATATATATATATATATTATATATATATATAATATATAGCACGTGCATAAAATACTAGCGTATATAATCAAGAAGCTTCATTCAAATGCTATGAAGAATACTAAACGATGTTACAGACATTAAGATAAAAAGCATTATAGCAATCAGCCAATAACAATTAGGACAATCTCAACATTTTGTTAAAGAAAAACGGGAAACTAAATAAAATAAAGGGAAACACAACATATTTTATTTCTTCTCTTCTTTCTCAGCCTCAGCCGCCCTCTTAGCCCTAACACCGACGTGTCGCTCGTTCACTCTCTCAAGCCGAAGCTTGTCGTATGCCTTGAATGATTTCAACTCTTGGGTAACCTTAACAAGCTCCACAGTTGGCTTCTCGCGAATGATTGGCATGAAAGGACCCGTAACTTGGGTGACTGCCGCCAGTTCCTCGGGAGTAGAATCGCCAGCCTGTAAGAGAGTTTGGTCACGAGGAGTGATGGGGTTGTCTGAATTTTGAGTACACTATGGCTGTGTTGGGATCGAGGAAAGTGGTGAGGAAAAGAAAAGTAAATAGCATATAGTTTTCCCTAGCCTTTCTTTATATTTCCACCGTTTGCTGAAGAAATTGATTTTCCATGGTTTTAGCTTTAACTTAGTTAAAATTTTCTTTTCTTTTCTGTTCTCCTTCTATTTCCTAATAAACTTAAAAAATTAGTTTTGTTTTTCCTATCATTACCACTTTCCTTAAACTAAACACAGCCTAAAGATGTGGAAAATCTAGCGGATTGATAGAGCATAAATGAATTTTTTTTATCACCTTGATTTTACGAGCACGTCTTGGGAAGACGACGAGCTTGGCCTTGTATGTCTTCAGCCTCCGGACGTTGGTCTGAAGACCTTCCAACGAGCAGTTTCTACGCCTATGATCGACGGAGATGCCAATTGTTGGGGCAAGTTTCCTTGGGATCCCAGCAGCCTATTTAGCATATATTACAGAAAAATTAGCTTAGATGTTGAAAATGGTTAAGCAGGATATGATATAAAGAGAAGTTTTGCATTGGAAAAAGGTACAATTAGTCGCCTCATGAAAACAGCAATCCAATGGAACTCAAAAAAAGACCGGAGAATATCAATAGTTAAAACAGATTATTTAACAGTCCTACGATCCCTTAAGTAAATAATCATACAACTAGAGACAATGGAAGGCTCCAAAAATGAAGTGTATTATTGAAATAGTTATAAGGACTGGGTAAAAATAGCAAACCTTCAACTCCTCCAGTGAAAATCCATGGCCAGCTCTGACTTTCATGTTGTACTTCAGTGTCTGTCCATGGACAATGGGTCTGAGGGGTCCAGCTGTTGGCCTTGGGAAGATCTTCACAGCCTTCTTCTGTCTCGCTTAAATATTTTGAAAAAAAGATCAGTGGGCTAACTTTGTTTTTACAGTATTAGATAGAGCCAGTGTCTAAGGATCACATGATTACCAAAAAAAAAGAGCAGAAGGTATATAGTAGCCATTTTTGTTAATAAATAATTACCGATTCTTCTTCTGGTTTTGCGAGCAGGCTGGTTGAACCAGGTCTTCACATAATTTTGCCAATGCTTCCTGAAGTGTGAATTGGGGATAACATTGTTGTGCTTCATTGCTTACCTGTGTCACCAAGAAGATACACTCGCTCGATTAAAACAATCAACAAAAACACTGAACATTTTAGACACTAAAATGAAAAGATTTGATAACCCATAAAAAGATCAGACAGTATATGTCTAAAACGATGATTCTCAATCGCAATTACTCATTGGAGTGACCTTGCATGCACTACAATATCCATTGGATCCCATTTCAGGAAATCAACAAAATCATGAATGTGCGACAAACTCTGCTGCTATTAAAACAAGATATATTGCTAGTACACTACCTAGAATTCATTCAATCCATCCTTATCTACAAATGTGCGAAGTCCAAAATGCTACGTTACTCAATATATTATTCGTCATTAACAATAAAACGATTTCGAGGTGAAACGGATGGGTACCATAAGATTCATTCGGAACTCCCCCAAAATTAAAAGACATTACTAGATATTCATAATCATTCAACGAGAATGAAACCGCGACCAATTAGCTCAAATAGGCACAATAAATCCCCAAATTAGAAAAAGTAAAAAAAAAAACTACGTCTAGTACGAAAAATCAGGCAATACATAACACGAACAGAAAAATCAGGAGCACGAAATGATTAACAGCTTCGATTACTGATAAAATAAAGGAGGCAGTGAGAAGAACAAAGGGGACAACTAGCAACCAGACCAGCTTCGTGCTCTGCAATTAGGGTTTTAACCTGAAAAGCGAAATAAAGAGCAATAGGTTCCATAACAGGCTTCAAAGAAGGCCCAGTCCATTAATATTACAGTTGAGTTTGGGCTACATATGGACAGGCTATGTAACGCCATTAAATTTATTTTAGCAAGAATGGTTCTGGTACTAACCTGTTCAAAGGCGAAGTCCACACATACACGACATTCAAAGAGCCCCGGCCCGGTGAATTCAACCAGTTTGACCAGTTTTTTTATCCGGGTCGATCTGTCGGTTTCAGGCAAATACCCCGGTTCGGGTTTGAGTTCCAACCTTAAACGGGAGCCAATTCGGAATTAGTTGGAATTGTTCAATCTGTTCCGAGTTGGCAACAGTGTTTTAATTTATTATAGTAGTTAATTTAAGTGGCTCCAATAATTATTGTATCGTTAATTAATTATGTGAACATTATTTATAGTCGAAGTTTTTTCTCAAACAATAGCTTTTCATTTCGCAAAAAAGTACAAGCACTAACTAGACGAAAAGGTCCCGTGGTTATAATCTAACATCTAGTAGGGAAAATTCACCTCTAAAAAGTCCGAATATTACTTCAAAAAAGGAGAAAAAAAAACTCGATGAGAAATTGATTGATCCAACAAAATCTCTTTGATCAAACTAAGTGCACAAATCAGCAAAGCATAAGAATTTTAAGGATTAAAGAAAATTAATATGATAAGCAAGCACTCTATGAACGAAAACTCCATCATTAATATGATTATTAATTCAGACATACTCAACCAAAAGCTTCAACTATTTGGTGACTAATACTCAACGAAGAGGTAAACACGTAATGACACAATAACTTTCAAAAGGGACACAACTACGGAAAATAGATTAAATAGTTCAATAAATCTATAATATTAAAAAATACTTAAATTAGAAGATATCATCCCTCCACGTCCGCGCATCGAAGAAAGACGAGCACGAGGTTGGTAGCGGCGACGAATGTGGTGCTGTTGGAATTAGAGTAGGTGATTGTGGTGGACCCGACGGTCGTAATGAGTTGAAAATGATGATAATAATAGTGGTTTAGCTAGAGACGATGGTGATTGAAGGTTTGTCAATAATTATGGCGGGCACGACGGTGCTGTGACAATGGGGGTGGAGCAACGACAATAGTGATGATTGTGGGGTAAGTGATGGCTGTTGGGTAGATGATGGTGGTGGTTGATATCATTGCTAGCTTGCTCTCTAATTTAACTTTTCTACTGACATTGATTCGAAAAATCAAACCAAAACAACAAAGTTAGAGAACGACTAGTGTTGGGGAGAGGGACTGATAATTATAGCCGTACTTAATTAATGAAATTAATTATAACCATTAATTTGTTATATATATATATATATATATATATTGAATATGATATGCTTTAAATTAGTCAGATCCCGGCCCGATACTCATGTCTACATATGATCTTCTGAAGATGTAATGATTCGGTTATCAGACCTATCTTTGGAGACGACATTAGATCCGCATTGCGGACTTCAAAATCATGCCCATTCTCAATCACTCAACATCGGAAAAAGTCGAACGGTTCATCTCGTTGAGGTGTTTTGCAAAGCCGCATGATGTGAAAGCACATGAAAGAAAAAGTTAAATACCCGGATAAGGATCAAACGAAATATACGACTATAGGAGATAAATTATAAATCTGTAAGAGTAGAAAGAAAAATAACAAATTCATCATATTCATAAATCTAGTTATAGTAAGGATTTCCAAAAGACTCATATCTACTATACAATGGTTTAAATATTTTTTTTGGTCCCGTAATTTAGGGTGGATGGCAATATACGAACAACTAACTTAGGGTGGACATTATACAGACAATAACTTTCGGAAATACGGTGATTTTAGAACATTATACGATCAAATTCTAATTGTTAACCGGAGTCACTGACGTGGCACCGTATATTTATTATCTCTCCTCCAATTTAGCTGCCACGCCATTAAAGAAGCTGACGTGACGCGTATGATGTGGCCCCATGCTGGCTATTTTTTATGATGTGGCACCCAACTTGGATCAGAGATGAAAGATAAACTGTGACATGGTAGGGGGTCGGGTCAAAATACATGGTCGAGCCGTATAATATTCTAAAATTTATGTATTTTCGAAAGTTATTGTGTGTATAATGTCAACACTAAGTTAGTTGTCCCTATATTACCACTCACCTAAATTACGGGACCAAAAAAATATTTAAGCCACTATATAATTAGTGAAGATGCATCGTAACTTACTAAATTAATTTGATATGTCAACCCTTCATTTTTTATGTTAATTGCAAATATCGTAATATAAATAAATGATTTCTTTTACATACTTAAAAGTTAAAATAAAAAACAATTAAAATTAAAATTAAAATCAAAATTAGAGTTCCATTTATTAAAGATTTCAAATTAAAATTGCTATTAAGATATGTAATAACATTATATTTCCATTGATTTTTAACTCATTTTACATTTTTTTAAGTAGACGTCTTTTTCCTATTTCCAAAACAAATTCTATACATTTTCAATTTTACCATCATCTTAAATAGGCGCACAAAATTTTATACAAAAACTCCTTCCAACAAGCAAATTAACTCCTTAAAATTAATATTCTATTTGTAAACATCTATATAAGCTTTACATTACCAATCTCATGCAATGGTGAACAAAAAAGTACTTGCCAAAGTTACTAACTCGGTAACTCCTATAAACTCGAATATTTCAATTTTTACGAGCTGCGATCTGAGGAGCATTTCTATCCTGCATAGTTCTCTCCCATATATACTTCACGTACTTTCTTTCACGTTGCCAACTCTATCAGGGGCGGCTCATCATCATATGGGGCCTCAAGCGAACATTAAAACGAAACCTTTTTCACTTGCCAACCTAACACAACCCTTTTCCTTTATTCGGGCTTGGGACCGGCGAATATAACACTTAGTGCTTGTTTGGTTAGTCGGTTTATATTAGGAGGGTTTAAATTAGTAAGGTTTATATAAAACTAATTAGTGGTATAAAATAAAATGTGTGTTTGGTTAATGTGTTTAAATAAACACACATGAGAGGTGAGTTTATTTAAACCCTTGTACAAGAGTTTAAAGTTGGTATACGTAAATCCATAGTTTATATAAACCAATGAACCAATCACTTCAATATAGTATAAACTAACTTTTAAAATGGCTAAACCCATGAACCAAACAAGGCCTTAAAGTTTATAAAAGACGGAGTTAAGATTAAAAATTGTTTTTTTTCTTTTAGTGGAATTTTTTCAAAACAAAAACAAAATTAATTTTTTCCATGAAATTTACTCTTATAGTTCTTTTTAGAAAATTCTTTTCTGAAATTTTTGTAATCAATCTTTTAAGCCAATTCATTTTCTATTAATAAAATAGCGAATCCATTTAATCTTTCTTGAGATGTTATGGATTTTATGTAGTTTTTTTTATAATTTTTTAAGTTGAAAAAAAAAACTTTTTGCGGAAGCAACAATCACGGGAACTGTCAACATAATTCTATATCAATGGAGTCTAACTATCGGTTTAGGTTAAATATATGGTTTTTTATTTTTTGGGCCTTTTTTATTAAATAAGTTTTGTTTATATAATGACATTACTAAATTGAGGGACCTCAAGATATTAGGCCTTTTTAACTAACAAAATTTTATTTAGATGATAACATTACTAAATTGCGGGTCTCAAAATATTGGACCTTTTTAACTCACTAAATTTATTTATATAACATCATTACTAAATTGAGAGTCTCAAGATATTGGACATGTAACTAAATTTTATTTATATAATAGTATTACTAAATTGAAGATCTCAAGATATTTTACCTTTTTGACTCACTAAATTTTATTTATATAATTGCATTACTAATTTTAAGGCCTCAAGATATTCAACCTTTTTAATAAAATTTTATTTATTTAATATCATTACTAAATTGAGAGCCTCAAGATATTAGACCTTTTTTAACTAACTAAACTTTATTTATACAATAGTATTACTAAATTGAGGGCCTCAAGATATTGAATCGTTTTAACTCACAAAATGTTATTTATATAATACCATTACTAATTGAGGGCCATTGTACCTTTTAACTCACTAAATTTCATTTATATAACATCATTACTAAATTTAGGACCTCAAGATATATAACTAATTAAATAAATTATATATATATAATAGTATCACTAAACTGGGGCACTAAACAAGTCGGGGCTTAAAGCCCCTTGCTTCACCTGCTTTGCCCAAAAGTCGGCCCTGAACTCTATCATGAAAGATTAAAAAGAAATCAACACATTTCAAAACATTGTGAAAGGGGGTGGTCCCGTAAATTGATATGGAAATAAACTAAGTTATCAGAAAACTGAAATGTTGACCATAATGTTGAACCAATACTCGGGATCAGAATAATTTTGCACAGCGGAAATATTAAACTTAGCTATAAAATGAAGGAGACACAGTTTTAAATACGCATCAAGTTAAATAACTTGTTACGAGCCTTCAGGGCAAAATTCCACTACAAGAATGGATCACAAAAAGAATAACTATCATAAGATAGTAAACCTAGCCTAGAAAAGAGTATTAGAACTCAACTGATCTTCACACAAAGAATACGTATAAAAACTAGGTTCACAAAAGTGTGAAGATAAATACTAAGCTAAAATGAACGACTAGAGATATAAGCTTGTCTTCTTGTAAGCTCGAATATATATATCTCAGTTTAGCTCTTGAGATATCTGTCGTTCTCTCGTGTATGTGTTATGCTCAGCTCGTCTTCCGTTGGTGCTCAAAGTCCGCAAGTCGCTCACGATATATTCTGTGTCACGCTCTCTCTTATGCGTTGTATGCGTCGTATATTTTCCGTCCGAGAGTGTGTACCTCTTCGAGATCGGACTTCCTCTTCATATAGTTGCGATTCCATCAACTCTGATCTCCTCCATGTTGTTCACTATTCCACTATCATGATAATGGACGTGCTCCATGTTCTTGGTAGTTGTGGTTTGACTTGTTCACCCATGCTCTCTATTTTTAGTAATTGCACATCATATTTTTAGCTCCACTTAACTCCACTATCTTTGAACAACTCCAGCTCATATATAACTCATGCACACACGTACATAAAACCACAATAATAGGGTAAACAATTTTTGGGTATGAAAGAGAAAAACAAGGATGGACCACCCTGAGTCAAACGATTTTGACTCAAGTATTGTTTCCACAATGTCAATGTCAACAATGTCAACATTAACAATCTCCCCTTTTTTTTCTTTCTTCCCAAAAACCCGTGCAGTGATAAATTCAAAAACTATGTAATAAGGTTTTCTGGTATGAAAGACAAAAAAACCAAGGATTGTCTAATGTCGACTCAGGTGCTGACTCCACATTGTCAATGTAAACATTAACAATCGCCCCCTTTGTCTTTCTTTCCAAAACATGTGCATAGATAAATCCACAAAACTCCCCCTGAAGGCAGTCAGAACAAAACATGGTAATCATAAGATAAGAAATATTAGTACATAACCATTCAGACTAATCTGATAAGTCTTGACCAAATAGCAACTTCTTCTTCAGCATTTCCGCCAGCAGTCTCCACTCCAGTAGCTTCCTCTTCAGCTTCAGCTTCATCTCCCTCATCAGCAGTAGCAACATTAGTCGTCGCGGCTTATTCCTCTGCACCTTCTAAATCTCCCCCTTTTTGGGTAGAAAAGAAACTCCGAAGAGTCTCTCTTTGTGCAATCAATGAAGCAATAGTATCATTCAGATACTTGATATGACGTTCCAAGACTGATGTTGGAGCAGATGATGAACCAACATTTGGTTCAGCATTTTGAGCTCCTTCCCATGACAGATCCACAACCTTGTGTAGCCCTGTCAATGACTCGCCGTGATGGAATAGAGGATCTTCTTGTGTACCACATTGTCTGCTTGAGAAGGTTTGAAACCCCCTCGAACCAGCATCAACCAAATGACTGATGGAAAAGGAAGTATTCCTTCCCAGCCCGTTCGGCTTGATATGCTATTTGATTAAGGATATATTTTTTCCCAGTTAATGAGAAGATTTTTCCCTAAAGCATATAAAACTTATGCCATAGGTTTGATCACTCTGCTATCATTGGCTGTGGGAAACCAATTATAGATTGCTATTTTAAATAGCACAGTGTAAAGTGAGGTGAGGTGAGTGACATAAAAGTTATTAACCCATTTCACAACCTTCCCGCCAATAATGAAGCATACAACTTCATTCATGTCATTCTCAGCAAACTGATCTACTTCAGGTGTCCCAAGTAATTCATTAATTAAATGAGAAGTAAACTCATAAAGATTATTTCGTAAGTAAATCTTACCCAATTTCTTAGAGTTTGGCTCATTAATCTTGGGAGAAGGGTTAGTGTATACCTCTCGGACCACACGGTCGGATTGAGCACCCAAGATGAGCACGACCTTCTTGCTGGTTGAAGCTTGTTTTGTCAACGGTTCTTTCTACGCGCAGCTTCCTCGAGTAATATGCCTCCAGAGTTTTTTGTTTTTCTAGGCGTAGAATTTCTGAGGGATTGAAGGGATCTCCCGGTCATAACTTTCAGACATTTCTTCATCGGAGTTAAATGTTGGGTCAATATTCAATCCAAAATTGGCATCAACATTTTACTGCTCTTCAGACACTCTCGCCCATTTGGATGAGCGAGATGTAGTCTCTGATTTTCTCTTTCCTTGCTTTTTCTTCAACATGTTCTTGATGACACCTAGTGAAACGCCATCAAGAAAAGTTTCTTCTACGGGTGTGGCTTCTTCATCAAGCGAGGCTCCAGCGACTCAGATTCAGAGCTAGGGCTTGAATCTCCCCATGTTTCCTTGAAATCTTTGTCGGAGATGTTGTCATCCCCTTCTTCAGGATAAATGATATCAATAGGAACATGATTATTGTAAATAACTAGTGCTCTAGATGTTGAGCTCTCAGTGGGCTCAACATCCTGTGAGTTAGTGATAGGTGAGTTCGAAAGAGGTGAGTTCACCATTAATGGATAATGAGAGAAAGCTCGAAAAATTCGTGATTTACAGAGATAGATTTAGAAAATATGAAATAGAGTAGTGCGCATTAGGAGTAATAAAGTGAGCATAAATAATGGGTAAATCCAAAAATATAGTAAGGGTTGAATATTTTAGCAGTAACGGTAACTAGTCTTCAGCCTGGAAAATAGCACAAATCAAAAGTTAAAATGAAAACTAACCTTTAGGACTTGATGAATCGCGAGCTCCAAGTGGTGAGTTCCGATTTTATCTTAAATAATCTAGATATATATATATATATATATATATATAAGAGACTCGACAGGCTAATTATATATAAATATATATATATAGATAGATAAAATAACTATAAGCATAAAATCTCGCATGATCAAAATGATTAGTCACACATGTCGCTCAACATTGATCCAACATTCTCAAACGACTTCCTTTATTTTCTGTTTAACACCCTAGAACTCAAATTTCTTTCATTTTCTGCCCTTTTCTCACATTTATTATAGATAAAAAATATTGTGCACTGCTTTTTATTGATGTCATTTTCATCAAGGTTCAGTTTTTTTCTACGCAAAGAATACATCGTCACCGCGAATGCCGTGTATCTAATGAATATTAATTTCCCGAACTGTATCTTGAAAAAGGATCATGAGCATACTTGTGCTAGTGGATAGGTCATTTCAGAAAACGATCTAGGTGAGTCAAATCATTTCAGGATTTAATTGAGAGAAATTTAGACCACAGTAACAACCATATTTGACATATGAAAATGTTGATCCAAATATTAGACCAACATTTACTGACATTGACATAAAACTATAAACTTCTTAAGGCTCAAGAAATTTTCAAAGTCTAGGACTTTAGTGAAAATATCTGCTAACTGAATCTTAGTATCTATATCTTCAATCCTAACTCTTTATCTACCATATCTCTCAAGAAATAATGTCTAATATCTATGTGTTTAGTCCTAGAGTGCTGAATATGATTTTTCGAAATATTTATAGCACTCAAGTTATCACAGTACATCAGAACTGTTTCACTCTTTAACCCATAATCACTCAGCATACTATAAAGCCATATGAGTTGTGTACATCAGTTTCCCACAGCCACATACTCAGGTTCGGCCGTAGAAAGAGAGACACAATTCTGTTTTTTACTATACCAAGATACTAGATTGTGACCTAAGAAGAAACATCCACTACTTGTGCACTTACGATCATCTTCGTCACCTGCCTAGTCAGCATCACTGAAACCAACTAAATTTGTGTTAGTATCCTTGGAAAACCACAAATTGAGACTGCAAGAACCACTAACATATAATGTTGGATCAACATTTTCGCCAACATTGTCCTTACTTACCTTGCTGTATACGGAAGACATGCATACATTTTTTACCATTGATTTGTAGTCTTTCCGTGGTTTGTCTCTTGTCCTTCGCCCTTCATCCAATCTTCCAATTACTTGTTCAGTGGGATGTGGTTTTTGAATTCTCGGAGGAGGATCTCTTCGAATATCTATTGATTCATCTACATTATCCTGATCAGTTGATGGTGTAGAGTCAGATGCTGGTTCAACATTAGAAGCATCAGCTTCCTCTGTTTGACCACCCGAAGGAACAACATCTGAATTCTCAACCTGAGGAGAATTAATATTCGTGCTAAGATTAGAGACATCATCAAAATTATTAGTTTTGAACCTTTTGGTATGTATTGCCCCTAACTATATATCAGATCCACCAGACGGAGAAATTTCAATTGTTCATCGTAATCAAAGAGAATATGGTTTTCAGATGTTGAATCTAATGTTAGATCAACATCTGTTACCGCATTTAATCCGGTATGATGTTCTTCATCTTCATTGTCAGAGAAGGTTGGATTATGAACGCCCGTCCATTGGGCGACCTGATATGTGTCTTTAACTGACACATCTTCATCATCATCTGCATCATGAACAGTTTTACGAGGGGTATAACAATTGAGAACTGAATCCATGCACAAGAGTCAATTGACTTTATGCATTGACGCATTCGGATTTTCCAGTAGGCATAATTAGATCCGTCTAATACGAGGACTTTGCCAAAATAATTTGAGCTTAGGGCATTCATATCAAGAGGATCAAAACGCTTAGTGTATCAAGCGGATGCTCTGATACCAATTTGAAAGGGGGTGGTCCCGTAAATTGATATGGAAATAAACTCAGAAAACTGAAATGTTGACCCTAATGTTGAACCAACACTCGGGATCAGATAATTTTGCACATCGGAAATGTTAAACTTAGCTATAAAATGACGGAGACACGGTTTTAAATACGCAACAAGTTAAATAACTTTTTACGAGCCTTCATGGAAAAATTCCACTACAAGAATGGATTACAAAAAGAATAACTATCATAATATAGTAAACCTAGCCTAGAAAAGAGTATTCGAACTCAGCTGATCTCCACACAAAGAATACGTATATAAATTATGTTCTTTATAAAAGTATAAAGATAAATACTAGGCTAATATGAACGACTAGAGATATAAACTTATCTTCTTGTAAGCTCGAATATATATATCTCGCTTTAGCTGTTGAGATCTTTGTCGTTCTCTCGTGTATGCATTATGCCCAGCTCGTCTTCCGTTGTTGCCCAAAGTCCGCAAGTTGCTCACGATATATTCCGTGTCACGCTCTCTCTCATGCGTTGTATATTTTCCGTCCGAGAATGTGTACCTCTTCGAGATCGGAGTTCCTCTTTATATTGTTGCGATTCCATCAACTCCGATCTCCTTCTCGTTGTCAACTACTCCACTACCATGATAATGGACGTGCTCCATGTTCTTGGTAGTTGTGGTTTGACTTGTTCACCCATGCTCCCTATTTTTTGTAATTGCACATCCTATTTTTAGCTCCACTTAACTTCACTCTATTTGAACAATTCCAACTCATAAATAACTCATGCACACACGTACATAAAGCCACAATAATAGGGTAAACGTTTGGGTATGAAAGAGAAAACAAGGATGGACCAAGTCTGAGTCAAACGATATTGACTCAAGTGTTGTTTCTACATTGTCAATGTCAACATTAACACATTGCATGGTTCCAGGTTCAAGTCAAACAAGATACATAGGAGGATGAAGTCTCCCACAAAGTTGAATCCGAAGATCATGAAGTCACTGCCAAAGTTAAACATGATTTTGATTTTAAAAAGTTTTACGTCGATGAAGGAGAATTCCATGCCAACCAAGAGATTCAACAAGATATTGTGACAATTTTGAAAATTTATCTTTCAAAATTTTTCTAGATTACTTATGATTCTAAAGTTGCTAGTAAGTGATTCTATATATATTATCTATCATATTAATGCAATTTTTTTTACAGCAATAAAACCGATAAGAGATGATTTAAGATGCAAATATATTTTATTATATTTTGTACTACACTTGGATCACAAATTATTTGTGTAGAAAGATGATATTCTCTTTCTAACATCCCCTTCTTGAATTTTGTACATGTTCGAACCTCCGACTTTCATGATTTTGAGCATACATTATTGCAGGGTAAAAAACTGCAGTTTATCATTTTTGAGTTCTTAATCGTCAAAAGATTTCTTAACATCATGAATAAGTTATTCTATGGTCGTAGGACACTCCTTGTGTTGTAGAGCTTGAATTGCACTAAAAAATCCAAGATAAAAAATATATCCAGTCAATTTGGCAGTTAACACATGATCCAAATGTCTAAACCATTTGTTGAAGCAGCTTCTTGAAATTCTTTATCACTTGGATCGACATGTGTCCTTGCGTTGTATTGTTGAATGCATATAGTCTTTCGGAAATCCTCTTGTGGTCACCTTTTTTGAATTTTCTGTACTTCTTCGTCAATGAAACACTTCTTTATAGTTTTTCTCTTTAACAAAGATACTCGATTTTATCTCTAGAGTCTCTGGGTCTGTATGTCTACTTCGTCTCTGTGCTGGTTGGATAGTGACAAAGGGAAAAACTCCAAGTTTTACCTGAAAAAAACTCATTTCTTTCTTCATAAAATCTTGGACGTGCCATTGCAACTAAGAAGGTTATTTTTCCAATATTGTCTTACTTTGGCAAGTACGCAACGGCTCCACACTTTCATAATGTAGAATTGCTTTCATTAATATGCACAATCATGTACATATCTTGAAAATTTGGTTCATGTGGCAGACAATTAGTATCTAACATAGATACATAATTGTAACCGAGCTCTCATATGTTGTTCCTTAAGATGTGGTTTAGTGGCGTTGGTGTGATGTCGAAGGAGGCTTTGTTTCACATTCTTGAACAATAACTTATAGCTAACACAAAAAGTTTCGGCAAGCGACCACAATGTTGATCGCTGATGTAATGGAATATCATGAACTCGACCAAGATCAGTCTGAACTCTTTTACGACCAGAATCTTGTTCTTGTGGGAGACATCACAAACTTCTTTGTTAGAAGTAACTTTGCCTTGCTTCCATATTCTTTGCATGGTTTGAATATGCACTGAAAATAGATCAGTTACACCTCTTGTTGTATTTTTATTCAATTTTCCATTAACACTTTTCTACAATAGAGCTTTATAAGTTGCCCATCGATCATTCATCAAGTCCTATCTTCTAGTCCACACCCTTTTATTTGTTTTGAGAAATTACATATGCGCAAAAGATTAGAAGATTAAATTGTACCGAAAATCAAAAATAAAAATAAAAGTTTAGTCATAAAAACAAAACATTCTCAATTATTATTTTCTCTACAAAGTTGTTACATATAAACAATATATGTATGACTCGTTTTCTTTGTAAACCTAGATGTAATGTTTATGTTACTGTATCAAAAAATGTACGCAACCGATCACATTAACGCACACTAACGTACAAGGTATGTATGTATATATATATATATATATATATATATAGAGAGAGAGAGAGAGGGAGAGAGAGTTGTTATGATGCATACCTACCACGAGCAACCATCATGAGCATCGCAAGAAAATCTTCGATAATATGTGTGGACGAGATGCCGAGACGATGAAATTCTTAGAAATCAGTGCGCCAGAGAGGGCGGCAGGGCGATGGCGGAGCCTAGAGAGGGTGCGGAGGTATCGGGATGATGAAATTCTTAGAAATCAGCGCGCCAGAGAAGGTGAGGAAGAGATGACGGAGCCTAGATGGGCGGCGGAGGTGATGGCGGTGCCGGAGAAGGACAGAAAGCACAATTATCGAAGATTTGCTTACTGTGCTCACGGTAGGTATGCACCATAGCAATTCCCTTTTTATATATACATATATATATGATTTTATGCAAAGATCACAGAAACGTAAAAAAAAAAAGTTACGACAAAAAAAATGATTATCTGAATATGTAGACCCATTATCCTTATCTTATTTCCTTAACTCATGATCATTTAGTTCTAACAGCGGAGAATGAAGTTCCTCTTTTGGATTCATATTCAAATCGAATTGTACCTGCCGATGATGATAGTTGATCATCGATATTGTTTCTTCCTCATTGTTGCTTCTCTCTAGAGTTACTTTCAAATCGAACGTATATTCTGGCTCATCATCTATGATTGGAATATTCAAATCAAGATTTTGTGAATTCATGAATAAAGTTTTAAGATATTTTTTTTTGGTATTAGTGTTTGTTGTGATCATAGTCATTTGAAAACACTAAAATATTTTTGTTTTACCCTCCTCTTGTACGTTTTAAATTTTAGAAGAAATCAGTAAAACAATTTGTGACTCAAAGTTCAATTTTTTTAGTGAAAAGAATTTGAAGGTCGACACGCATAGATGAAGATGACGAGTCTTCTCATATATTTTAGAGAAAAACAGAAAATAAGACGTACATAGAGGCTAAGTGGAAAATAGTTAGAGTAAATAGGGTCTTAGTGATTAATTAAGAATATATATGAGATTTCACTTTATTATTATTTTTTCCGATTTCACCCTATTTTTTAATACATGTGTAACTTCCTTTTTAAGTCCTGTTTTTAAAAGGAATGGGCAGTTGTATATTTAGGTAGTATAGTATAGCACACACAATGAGAGAGCGCATGTTATGATTATAAATTTGAATTACAATATAAATTACAAATTCTCAACAAATTAGAGTTAAATAGATAAATAAAAGTGATATATACCTACTCCACTCCAACATCAAACACTCCTCTCTCTACCTTAATTTGATTCCACTTGAAATTGTAACGTAGAATTTGCCTGCTTCTTCATTTTCACAGCTCGGGCCGGCCCCCTATTCGGGGTCAAACCCGATTAAGGTTCAGAATCTTCGACTCGGATTTGGAAATAGGATCAAGCAGATGCTTGTGAGGGAACGGCGTGATGAAAAGATTACGGAAATGTGTGCCCAAGTTCCTTGATGGAAACTCCCAAGTTGGTAGTGTTGAGGAGTTTCTTTCTCGATTTAATTCTGCTTTTCATCATTTACTCGGTGAATTTGATTAATTAAGCAATTTTTGGAGCTGGAATGTGCCTTCTGTTTAGGTTTTGGTGTCAGATTTTTCTACTTGCATAGATTTATGGATCTTTTATATGATTTATTAATGTTATACCCGCAACATAGTGCGAGATTAAATTAATTTCTATGAGTCATGAAAGTGTATTCAATAGTGGAAATCCCACTTAACTCTTTGTATGTTAGGGGTGCACCTTATTCGTAAGCGGATATATCATTTATTTGTGTTGCCAATGATTTACAGAGCGTTATCCGTGGTTTCTGTCCTCCTTATCTGTAATGAAGAAAGTTCTGAGTTGTCGTCTCGAAACAATTCAAGTGTTCTCCCGCAAATATTGGTGTAAGTGGTTGTACGGATTATAATTGATTGGATTTTGCGTTTAGCCGCAAAAATCCTATTTCTTGAAAGTTTATTGCCGGGACTAGACGTAGTAGGATAACCGAGTCAAGCATATTTATAGCATACGTAAATGATCATTGGCTTTTATTACTATTAATAATGATAATGGTCTGTGGAAAGGGAACAGCTATTTGCATAAGCAGTCTTTTGGCTAAGAGTTTGTAATGTCAGGGTTTGCTTAATACTTCCCTATTCAAATGAAATTGTCACAAGACATCTAATTTTGTTATAACTAAGCATTTGAGCTTATCTTTAATTCTCGATGCTGTTATACTAACATTCGTGGTGCAAACAGGTCCAGTTTCTGTGTGCGAAACAAAACACTCTTTGGAATTTTTTATCTCTCCTTATTCTGCTCTCTTGGATGTTAGGATAGTAGTAATATTGATGGAGTAAAACATTGATGGAGTAAAACAGGATCAGGTTTACATATCAGGCAATTAGCTTACCACTTGGGTGGGACGAAGAAGCTAAGGAACGTGACAGAGAACTTGAGCCAAACACCGCCACCCATCACCGCAGCCAACCAATCAGCGATGGGAGGACACAATGGCCAAACAAGTGACAGAATTCATCACCAAGGTCGAGAAGGAGGAGAAGTTGATGGTGGAAGAGCTTCTCAGGCAAAGCCCCCAACAGGCTTTTTACAAACGGGGGACCCAATTGGACCCGAGGACTCAGAAGGCAAATGCATTTACGAATGTGCCCGAGGACCAAATGTGTCAGGGCCTGAGTGCGAGTGATGCCAACAAGGACGCCAAAGGAGCATCTCGAGGAGGTTTTTGGATGACGACGAATCTCGCCTTGAATGGTGAATTGTGAGAAATGTTTGGGCTCTTATTGATAATGTTTACTGATGCAATGAGAAAACATCTTTCTATCGAAGAACCTTTGGTGGTTTTAGCTCAGCTGTTGTAAAACTGTGAGGGAAAGGTTTTTCTTCGCGCGAGCAACAGACACGGATGTGCGATGGATGCCAATCTACTGCTTGGCTTCGAGGAGAAGGTGGGCCTCTCGTGTTCTTTTTGCTATGATCTCTTTCGATTTCATGATATTAGTAAAACTTAGGACGAAAACAAATTAAATTCTTCACATGTTTTTACTTAGAATAATATTTGCATGATTTATCCTGTCTTGGCTGATGTGCTTAAAAAATGAAAAGACTTGACATTTCAGATGACCATTACAGAAATAGTACAAATAGCTGTATTTGTAAAGACGAGATAGTCTCTGTCAAATGTGCTCCTTAAACCAGACATTGTTGCAATTTACGGTTAAGATTACTTTTCGCCTTGGCCTTGGTAATTTCTGCAAATTGAAATGCTTCGATGACACAACTCTTTATGATTCGCTGCCTAATCGCATCTTGAGTTTCCAAAAATTTCTATTTGTCATATTTCGCTATTCATTACATTATTTGTGTTAGAAGGGATATGAATTTGTTTTGGAAAGACATCCTCATACATAATTATATTCAGGTATCGTACCAAATACGATAGAAAAAAAAATGTGTTCTTTGACCTCCTAATTAATTGCATGCTATCAAATTATGGTTCGATTTGTTACATAGAACAATAAACACTGCAACAGTGCATGTAAATCAAGGACAAAATCAGAACAGCTGAACTAATATAAAACCACCACGAGTTTTATTCGCTAGAAAGTTGTTATTTATTGATTTTTTTTCATCATAATCAAAACATTCACCATGTGCAGGCACGATCCATTGTCATTCAAATACCTCCTGCAGGCGCTCCTTTGACGCCCTTGTTGGCGGCGCTCGCACTCGAGCCTTGATCCATTTGATCACTGGGGGGCACATTCGTAATTTCGTGTGCCCTCTGAGCCCTCAGATCTATTTGGGCCCTCGACTCGTCAAAAGCCCGTTTCGCGTCTTCCAAGAGGAGCTTTTCCACCATCAATCTCTCCTCCGCCCTGACCTCACCGAGCCTCCTCTTGCGAGTGATTGCGTTGAAGGTGGCGACTTGCTCCTCGAACCTGGCGGTGAATTCCGCCACTTGGTTGGTGACTTTGTCGTCGTGTTGCTGATAGATTTCTTTGTCATTTTCCTTATAATCCCCCAACAAGTGGTAAGGTAACAACCTAACCAAAGATCACGAGCAACAAAGCAAAGAAAACATCACAGATCCATTGCAGAAAAAGGAGAAATTGAATACGAGAATGGAAAAAAAAGAGGAAGAAAACCTCTCGCACGCATCTTCGAGTGAAGAAAACGGGCGTGTAAGCTCTGGGCGGCGGACCATCGAAAAGTCGTGTTGAATCGATTGCTTAGCAGTCCTTTTGGCTTCTTCTTGTGCTTCAATTGCTTTTTTAGCTTCCATTGAATTGATTGTTGCCTGTGTGTGTGTATGTATGTTGGATGAAAACTGGGGAATGGAGTGGCTGAACACAATCAAGAGCTGTAAATTTATACACCTTGCAAATCTATCCCATTTAATTAAAAGAAAGAAAATTGATTGATTTAATAAAATGAAATCTGGACTACTTAATATTGTATCGTAATCCGATTATTCGATATTAATCGGATAACGATTACGATAGACTAGTATTTTAAGCACAATGCGCGTTTTAATATATAAATATGTATTATTTATATTTTAAGAATTATTTTTAAATTAAAAATTTTAATAGATGAAATTTATTTTAATTTTAAAACTTTTATTACTTATAAGTATATATATATACACATTTATGAAAGAAAAATTTGAGTTGAAAAACTAAAGGGTAAAATTTTTGTGTGCAAATATAATTGGCAGTTTTTATGTGCATCTCTCCAATTATTAAATAGAATCTTTGCCACTTGATTAACTCGAAATAAGTCGAAGGATCCGATTACTGAAGGTAACTATCACTAGATCGATACTTCTATTATATCAAGGGTTGTATGTACCATGATTTTGAAACTGGTTTTTCGAACATGACCTGGAATTTAGTGGTTTAAGTTTTAGTGGTTTAGTCGGAATAAAATCGGTATAAAACCGGTGCTGCTAACTATACAATGTTTTATGAACAAAATCAATCAAATAATATGCGTTGGGGGATTAACAAGTAATTGTAAAATGGGGTATCAAGAATTAAATTCATAAAGTTGGGGGATTAGTTAAAGTAAAATGTATTGGGAGATATTTGATGATTTTGAGATTTATAAACTAAACTAACAACACAAATAGTAAATAAAACGGAGATAATAAAATAACGATAGCAAGTACTCACCGACAATGGTTTAAATAAATTAACGGAAACATGATCAAGGATTATGGAATAATTTGTGAGATTAGGGAATTATGTACCTTCAAAGATTTCCAAGTCATCATCGAAGTTATCTTGCTTGTTCAGATGACGTAGGATAGGTGGTCGGTCGAATCGTCAATATGCTCGAACGCGTTCCGGGGTTAGGATCAAATCGGTTTAGAGTTTAGACTGAACCATGGAACTAGAATCCATGCTTCGTGATACGTGATAAGTGCTGCTTTATTTGAATCAGCAAGCCGGAGCATGTCTTTGAAAATGAGCATGTCGTCAAGAAGATCGCCACCTTCGCCTGTTGAAAATATTTGTCCGTTGTAGGCTCGAGATTCTTCCTTTGAAATTCGTCTTTAGAAAGTCGGAGGAATTATCCATGATGCTTGAGGAAGATAGGAGATTTTCTATTTTTTTTCCTCTCATTTTGTCTTTTTTTTACATATATATATATATATATTTATTTATATTATATATATATATATATATTAGTACTAACATTTGATAATGTTGGGGTGTGAGGATGTCGGGTCAGAGTAGAGAAGTGGAAATATCGAGAATTGTTTTTCGGATGAGGTTTATCGAGAATTTTTTTTCGTATGAGATTTATCGAGAAAATGTTTTTCACGCATGAGGTGTATCAAGAATATTTTTCCGAATGAGGTATATCGAGAAAAAAAATTTGGATGAGGTTCACGATAAATTTTCTCGGTGCATATGCCTTTATCGAAAAAAAATTCTCAATAGTGTAAGTTTTCACGGTAATATGCATTTATCAAAAAAAAAAATTCTCGATAGTTTAAGTTTTCTCGGTAGTATTCCTTTATCGAAAAAAACACCGCGATATATTCTGTTTATCGAGAAAGTTTTGCAAGTTTTATTTATTTTCAAAATAAAAATGGCAAAAATATACTAGTTAAAAAATTGAAAATTATATCAAAAAAATTTTCTTTATTACTCCCGTCAAATCATGCTCACTCAAATAAAATTTCTCCCCCTCGAAATGTTGCATAGAAAGATCGAAAAGTTTACGAATCTCTTTCCCTTAATTCATTCGTTTAAAGTTTTCTCCCCCTCAAAAATAAAATTGTTGCTCCCTCTTTGAAAAATAAGAGTCGTTCCTCTTTAAAATAAAAGAGTAGCTCCCCCTCAAATTAAGCTCATTTGAAACTATTAATTTGAAAAAAATGGTATCATTTACGTGCGTAATTTGAATTTTGAATGTTAAAATCACCTAAAATTTTGAAAATGCACATTTAAAATGTATCATTTGAAAAGTGTTTGAAAAAATGGGGTATTTTTCCATTTAGCTCGTATGCATACGCAAATTAAAATATTGAAAGTTCGTTTAACATACCCATAATTAGAATGTATCTTTTTGAAGTGTAATTGTAGTAGCCCACGCTTCTTTCCTTTGGAGCCACGACGTCAAATACCATTCATGGGGCAATGTTGCTCACGGTGCATATCAGTCATGGGTGTGGAGCAACGAGATATCAACCATGCTAGGAATCTGCAAAAAGAAATCATCGAGACTCAGGTACCCACTTTTGAATGGGTCATCCCTTAGTAGCAGAAGATGGGTTAAACACAATGAGCCGTGAAGAAACATAGAAATTGTGCTTTATTTATTAATTATCCTTGTAATTAGGGGCGTAGCTCGTATTTTTGTTAGTGTAGGACTAGTTAGTAAATGTACCATGTATATAGGTATATATACAATGTACACAACAAAAATCAATACACAAGAATTTCGGAAAATTCACAAAGCAAAGAATTCACATTCTAAGAGAGAAATACAATCGAGAAATTCCTCACTCTGAAAACGTTCTCTCTCCCGATCTTCAAACATGACGTTCGACCGTAGGTAACTTTGAAGAATTCTTATTCGAATATCTAGAATTCATGCTTAGGTCGATCGTTAATTGATTAACTAGAACCTAACAAGCCGAATAAGTATTCAAAGTGGTCTTAAAAGAACCTTTTGGCTTCTTTTCTGACTCAGAAAACCATATTTGTTTGACCTAAGGTGGGAGTGACTTAGTATATGACCTAAGGTGGGAGTGACTTAGGTATCCAGACTTGTTTTTCCGTTAAGGGAGGTGTCGTTGGGACCCAAGTCGGTTTCACCTTTGGTGACTTTGGAGCTCTAGGGGGTTTGGACCTAGAAGGTGTTAAATTTATATATGTTCCTAAATCATTCATTGGCGGACGTTTAGGTACCCAAATTTGTTTTGAATTTCCTAACTTAGTAGACATAGAAATTCATGTAGGAGTGTGATAAGTTAGGATTTTACATTATTTTTATAACCCGTAAAAGTGTGTTTTCGGTCGTTATCTACTCGAATTGCTTGGAATTTCCTACATTTATGTTTATACTTCTTATTTGATAGATGTCAGAGCAAAAGAAACCAAGAGCGGGAAAATATGATCACTTTTGAAGCTTTAGAATCATGGAAATCTATTTGCAATTTTCAAAAGTTTCAGGGGTAATTTTGCAATTTACCAGATTTTGAATATCAAATTTACCTTGCTGGACGAGATTAGAGGAGGGCTTTTTGGAGATATTTTCTCTAACAAAAAAGCGAGATATTCATGTTAAGATTCAAACTGAGAAATATTCTATATATATCCGTGTATAATTCGAGAATAATGGAGGCAGCTTTTGAGAAGAAAAGTAGAGAGCTCACTTGCACCTATAGGAACCAAGCAGCTCTCGCCCATCTCTCCAGGAAGCAAGCAGCAGCCGAATCACGCAGCTCACACCAAGCAGCTCTCATCCATCTTGCCAGCGCAGCCCCAAAAGGAACGAAGCAGCTCTCTGCACGGCTGAAATACAAGCAGGCATCTCACGAAGGGCGCATACACGGACAACGACGGAAGATTCCGAGGGAACATGGCATGACAACCTGAACACCGTGAGAGACGAATTTTATATTTTTCTTTGTGTTTTAATGATGATCTCTTTGATTTCATCGTTGTTTTCGTTGATTAGAACTATGCTAGCTTAATTTATTATGTGATTGAGGCCGCGTAAGGCTGAACTATAACTACATGCTAATGTTATTTTTATTCTATTTGATCGTATGAATTGAGTTATGTATTCTATGTTTGAGTTTAATGCTTGCGTGTGATTGGCCACCATATGCATGATCCTTGACCGGGTTATGAGACGGACAAAGTGATTAGACTAGTTAGAATAATAAACATCGAGCACCACTACGTAAAACCGATCAGACCTGTAATTCGGTTTCATATGTGTGGTTTCCGAGATCTTAGGCACCGAAAGCGTTTAAACTCGGGGAATTTCATAGATATTGGATGCGTGCGTAGAAACTACAATTTCTATAGACATATAAAAATTGGTTCCCTATCGCATAGGATGGCTATTGCGGGACAAACGAGTAGCGATTATTTTAGGGAATTCTACCTTAACTGAGATTCGTATTGATTAGATAGAATAAATTGCATGAAAACGTATGAATAATTTGTGCCGAGCATGTGCCTTGATCACGTTTCCTTTACGTGGTTTAAGCCGTTATCTTTGCTTACTTGCTATCTTTTATTATCTGCTTTTTATTTACTATCTGCGTTTTAGTTTCATTAATAAATCTCAAAACCATAAAATCCCCTTTTTGTCTAATAAGAATTAGGATTAATAACTTAAAATTAATCGAGCTATCTTCGTGGATCGATACCCGAACTCACGTCCGTTTTATACTACTTGCACGACCTAGTACACTTGCTAGTATTTTAGCGTGTCAAGTTTTTGGCGCCAGCGGTATTATTAATTTTAAGATTTATTCTAAGTTTTTATTTAGATATTTTATTTTAATTTATTTTATTTTCTCTCATCCATTTAATATCATTTTATATATTTTCACTACCGGGTTACGTTAGTTCTTCATATGTGATAGAAATTCTTGTTGGTGTATGACACAAGGAGCTCAAGGAAAGAACCACTACTATTTGACGCAGAAATTGAAGCTAAGTGCTGACGCAACAAACGAAACCATAGACAAACATGGAGAATTAAGAAAACGAGAATCACGAGGAGGCCCATCCACGACCCACTCTTCTAAGCCGAGCACTTCCGGGACCCTTCGATGATAATGACCCAATTGTCATTCCCGCCGGACCACAGAACCACTTCGAGATTAAGCCGGTTACTATACAGATGGTGACCGGTTCAGTACAGTTTCATGGCTGACAAACGAGGATGCAAATTCGCATATTCTGAAATTTACTCAAATTTGCAGAACAATTAAGTATCCCGGAGTCTCCACTGAAGTGATAAAACTAACATTTTTCCCTTTTTCTTTGACAGGTAATGCTTCAGAATGGTTCTCATCATTGCCACATGCCTCCATCACTAGCTCGGAGCAGCTAGTGGAGTGTTTTCTAGGCAAATACTATCCATTGTCAAGAACTAGCGAGATTCGAAGCCAATTGGTTAACTTCAAACAAGAGGGTGACGCATCTCTGAGCGATGCGTGAAATAGATATAAAAGTCTTCTACGACAGTGCCCGAACCACATCATATCGTTGATCGTCCAGATGCAATCGTTCTTTTTAAGCATGAGCACACAAAATAAGCAGATTATTGATGAAGGATGCGGGCGGAGCTTCATGGAGTTAGGGGATACTGATGCACTCGCAGCCATCGAGAGAATTGCTGCCTATCCGGTGAGATACACCGTACAAGACTTAGACCGACGGGCAGCTGGCGTGCATGAGATAAATAGTACGATAGAGAAACAACTGGAGGCCATACATCGGAGGCTTGACAAGATACAAGTCAAGGATTCGGATACGGTTAACCACATTCAGAACAGATAGAGAAAGACGTACTCCGACAACTATGATCCGAGCTGGAGAGATTATCCTAATCCGTCATACGAAAACTCGCACTACTTGAAACCTCCAGAAGAACAGAACCAACAAGAACGACTTCCATATCAAAAGCCTCCGGGATTTCAGACCCAACATAGTGTACAACTACCAAAACAAAAAGCCGATTGGGAGATCGCACTCGAGAAGATGGTCGTAATGCAACGTTGTCAAAATCATCTGACGATCGAATCCAAAAGTTAGAAAGTAAAGTAGACAATCTGAGCAATTCGATACAAAATCTAGTCACTACAATTGGATAAACTAGCTAATTCAATGTCCGAACGTCAAAAGGGTACACTACCGAGCGATACCGAGAAAAATCCGAGAGAGTATGTGAAAGCCATCCAATTAAGGTGTGGAAAGACATTGGAGCCCGCATTGGAAGTAAAGACGGTCGAAGACGAGATCGATCCAGAAAAGCCGATCAACCCGCATAGACTACTGTAGATCCGGTTCCAGAAAAGCCAAGTCTGCTACCTATTAAGATTCGACCACCACTTACAGCAGCTCTACAAAAAGGGAAGCAAGATAAAGATTTTGAACGTTTCATTAACATACTTAAGAAATTAGAAATTAATATCCATTTTTGTGACGCTCTTATGCAGATTCCGAAGTATGCCAAATACTGTAAGGAGCTCCTATCAAAGAGGAACAAGCTGGAAGAAATCCGAACGGTGGCTCTCACTGAAGAATATTCAGCGGTGTTACAGAAAAGCTGTCACCCAAAGCTTAAGGATCGAGGGCGTTTATCTATTCCTTGTTTTATTGGATCCCTCTCGTTCAATAATGTTTTATGTGATTTAGGTGCAAGTGTTAGGATCGGGTCGGTACTAAGTAGTGTTTAGAGGGGGGGGGGGGTGAATGAACACTACTCAGATACTATGTGTATTTTGTGTCTGACACTTGATTCACTTAGTGACGCGGCAGTTATCACTGCTGAGTAACGAATAATATAGTGTTTGTGTTTGTGTTTGTGTTTTGACACCGAAGTTGTTTATGGACGTTCGGAGTGTTAATGAACTCCTACGTCTCCCCTTCTTCCCTCAGGAAGGCACCCTGAGAAGTATGAGCCCGCTCTTGCTGCATTTACTTCTTTGCCTCTTTTGGGAAAGTCTTCTGCTTTCCTCCAGTACTCAGCGCAGCCTTGCATTCAACGCGGTCGTCTGCTGTCTGCTCCTTGTCCCTCCTTGACAGATGCTATTGCAGATCCGAAACTGGCTTGCTCCAGCTGGCATCCAGTCCTCCGTAGTGGTTTCGGTACCGACGGTTCCAGTTCTTGCTCAATCACTAAAACTAAGCATCCATCAATTTCCCCCATTTTGGTGATTGGAAAAACTTCGATCAGGTTCACCAGAGAGCACTATGTCCGGTTCTCAGCCTCTCTTCTCCTTAGCGATCTTGTCAAGCTCCTTTTGAGTGATCGCATTGGCGTAGGAGATTCTCTTGATGTCGTGAAGCCGGACGACTTCACTTAGTTGATCGTCCGTGAGAGAGGCTGCGATGTCCCTTAGCTAGGTAGGGTGGTAGATTCGCTCGAGCGGTCCAACTCCAGCTTCTTCTCTTTCTTGTCGGCGTACGAACGGGAGATCTTGATCCGGTATTACCAACGCGAGGACTTTGTTTCTCTCTTCATTGCTGTCTTTGCACCTTGCGCCTTGGTACAGAATTGTTGACAAGGATCCTCCGGTCTGAGTCCCAGGCAGTACCGGAGCTGGTACTGCTGTTGAAGACTCATAACCGGAGCCAGTGTTGTTTGTCGTTGCTCTCTGGTGATGCTTGCCTTAGCGCTTCCACCGGCGCTTTTCTGGCTGTGAGATTACAACCATCGTCTTCTCCTTGGGGGAGGCAACCTTCTTCTTCTTGGGTTGCGCGGCAGGTTCTTGGCTTTGGACTTGGTGGCAGCTGCTCGTTTCATCTCCTTTGTTGGAGAAGGTGATGCTACCTCCGGTACCGAGTGGAGGCCGATCACTCGCTCATCGGAAAGGTAGTCCCGTCATGCTAAGTTTTAAAATAGGTCCTTCTCTATCTTCTTCTTCAGGATATGGGTGAGCTGGGGACCGAAGTTCTTGATGAGTCTTGACTTAGCACGGACGTTGGCTTTGAAGACGTTGAAGACGATGGAGCCCCAGTTTACGTCGGCATGAGTGAGGTGGCTACCATTGCGTCTAACTTTTTACCCGTGAGCATGTCGAATGCTCCAGTCTTCCCAAGCAGCCCTTTCGCCATAATGTCATGGACAAGACGGTACGCGTGCTTCAGTACCGCATTTCGATCGGAGTCCTTGAAGGTGGCTCCGCTCAGGGACATGTACGACTTAAAATCTTCGCGTGAGTCGCCTATGGCCTCACGGAGGTTCGTCGGTCCCACTATTGGCAGATCGAATTCTTCGACGAACCATTCCTTCATGACTTCTATGTCGCGGTTCTGGACGCGACTGAAGATCCGAGACTCCGATGGAAAAACGTCGTTGGCGATGAACTCGCGAATGTGATCTGTGAAGATTTCACGTTCACTGTCTAGAAAAGTCGCCAAGTCTGAGTCCATGATGCACGACGCCATCTGATGGACTTCGCCGTCGCTGGAACCCATGAGTTCCAGGACATCAACTTTCACGGCGACCTTCATGAACTCTGAAGGGTTTTGTGTAGATGATGAAGTTTGAGCAGTCATTTGGTATTTCTGGGTTTAGATTTTGAAGATTTCAAGGTGTGGGATGTATGATTTGGAGCGTTCGTGAATTAGGGTTTTGGAGATTTATGAAACGTAAATGGTAAGTGTGACGTTTCATGCGTATAAGTAGAGGTAAATGGGCCGGATAAAGTGATGCGACAGCATGTAATGCTGTCAGACGATTTGACTACTCTGAGAAAATTCCTCGGACTGATGGCATGTGTCTCAGACCTGGTTTTTCTCATTTATGGAGAACGAAACCAGTTTCGTACTCTTGTTTTCGGTGTTGAGTAGCTGAGATGACTATTCTCCCTTTATGAGTACCGAAAATTCCCCCTGAATCGGTACTACCCATGTAGCCTTATCTATCGCTGATCCTCTCTTCCTTGAACTGTTGTCTCCGGTACTCAAGCATATACATGACATGTTTTGACTATCAGAGGCTTGATAGGTTAAGTAGGCCCTGAGCGTTTCTGAAGATAGCGAACTTTGCTTCAGAAAGCGGCTTTGTAAATATATCCGCCACTTGCTGATTGGTTCGTACATGCTCCAAGATAACATCCTTCTTGATTACATGATCACGGATGAAGTGATGTCTGATCTCAATGTGATTAGTCCTTGAGTAGAGTACCGGATTTTGTGATATGGCGATTGCACTTGTGTTATCGCAGTAAATGGGTGTCTCAGACTCGTTTATCACATAATCATTAAGCTGATGCTAAATCCAAAGCATTTGTGAGCAGCAACTACCTGCGGCTAGGTATTCGGCTTCAGCTGTTGTCGTGGCAATTGATGTCTGTTTCTGTGCCACTAGTGCTTTTCCTGTCCAGCTTGCAGCCGGCATAATCGGCATCCATGTAGCCATGCAGTGCGAATGAAGAGTCCTTAGGATACCATAGTCTTACGTTGGTCGTACCCTTGAGATACTTAAGAATTCGTTTGGCAGCTATGTAATGACTCTGTTTTGGGTCTGCTTGAAATCGGGCGCAGAGACATACGCTGTACATGATCTCTGGTCGGCTTGCTGTTAGATACAGCAAGGACCCAATGAGTCCTCTGTACTTGGTAGTCCTACCTTAGTACCAGTTTCGTCTTTGTTGAGCTTGATGGAGGAGCTCATGGGAGTTGCGGTTGGTAAGCAGTCATTGAGTCCAAATTTCTTCAGCAGCTCTAGAGTATACTTTTGTTGACATATAAATATTCCTGGACTCATTTGCTTGACTTGAAGTCCTAGGAAGAAATTCAGTTCCCCTAGCATACTCATCTCGAACTTGTCTTGCATGAGTTTCGACGCTTTCTTGCATAGCTTTGGGTCTGTGGAGCCAAATATTATGTCATCTACATAGATTTGCGCTAGCAAGAAATGTTCTCCTTTGGTGAAGCGGAACAGGGTCTTGTCGACAACTCCTATGGTGAAATCGTGATCGAAAAGAAATCCGGTAAGAGTCTCATACCATTCCCTGGAGCTTGCTTTAGACCATAGAGAGCTTTCTTGAGCTTGTATACACGGTCTGGTTTTTCATGATCTTCGAAACCGGGTGGTTGAGCTACATATACTTCTTCAGACAACACTTCATTTAGAAAAGCACTCTTGACATCCATCTGATATACTTTGAAGTCCTTATAGGCTGCGTAGGCTAGGAAAATCCTTATTGCTTGTAGCCTGGCCACGGGGGCAAAGGTTTCGTCGTAGTCGATACCTTCTTCTTGTCTGAATCCCTGATCAACTAATGTAGCCTTTTTTCTCATGACAAGGCCATCTTCATTTACTTTTTGTTCTTGAAAACCCACTTGGTACCGATTACCGCCTGTGTGGGACGAGGAACTAAGGTCCAGACTTCATTTCTTTCAAACTGGTTCAGTTCCTCTTGCATGGCTGCAACCCAGCTGTCATCTTTTAATGGTTCATCAATCCTCGTCGGCTGTGACTGAGATATGAATGCATAACTGAAGAGATTTTGGAGTGAGCGTCGAGTCTTCATTGGTGCCTTTGGGTCACCCATTATTAGATCTGAGGGGTGATTAAGTTTGGTCTTGTTCCACTTAATGCATTCCCCCTCACTTGGTGCATCTCCCATATTTGTAGGAGCGGGACTGGATTCTTTCGGTGCTATGTTCAGTTCATTTGAAATGGGCGTTCGGCTTCCTGAAGATATTTCAAAGCTGGGTACCGGAAGTCGTTCGGTACTGGTTTCTTGTGAGTTTTCTATCGTCCCTGGCAGCGTTCCTCTGTGCTCGTCGTTTAGTTTTGGACCCTAAACATCCTCATCACTAGACTCCTCTAGATGTGCGTCTTCCAGGAGCTCGCTTAGACGGTTGATATTTGTTGGTAAGCTGTCTTCTTCTTGAGATTCCTCGAAAGTTACATGAGCAGATTCTTCAATAGATAAAGTCTTGTTGTTGAATACTCGGTAGGCCTTGCTTACAGCAGAATATCCCACAAAAATTCCTTTATCTGCTCTATTCTCGAACGCTGATAGATGGCTCCGGTTGAGGTGAATATATCATCGGCTTCCGAAGGTTTTGAAGTATTGTACTGAGGGGACGTTCCCTGTCCAGATTTCATAAGGAGTTTTTCCTAGACTTTTGCAGATCATCGAGCGGTTCTGAGTGTAGCATGCGGTATTGATTGCTTTAGTCCAGAACTTCTGAGAGATGTCAGCATCAGCCAACATGGTCCTAGCTGCTTCCTTAAGTGTGCGGTTCGTTCGTTCAGCGACTCCGTTTTGTTGTGGTGTCCTGGAGGCAGATAACTCATGGCAAATGCCATGGTCCTCGAAAAAGGTGTTAAGTATGTTATTTAGAAATTCAGTACCGCGATCACTCCGTATCGTGTTGATCTTAGAGCTTTGCTTATTTTGAGCTCTTTTCAGTAATTTGATCAATATAGAGGGAGTTTGATCCTTAGTTCTTAGAAACAACACCCGAGTATATCTTGAGTAGTCATCAATGACAACTAGAGTATATTTGGCTCCTTTTAAGCTGGGTACTGGTATAGGACCGAATAGATCCTGCAGCAGATCTAGGCAGCACTTAGACGCTGTCTTTCCTTTGCTTTTGAAGGTAGATCTTACTTGCTTGCCGAGTTGACAAGCTGCACATGTTTTGTCCTTGTAATAATGCACTTTAGGTAGTCCATCAACTAAGTCGTTAGAGCTCAGTTTGGATATAGTTTTAAGATTTAGATGGTTCAATCTTTTGTGCCACAACCAACTTTTAGAGCTTTCAGCTAACAGATAAGTTGGCTTTGTCAGAAATTGTTGTTTCCATTTCACTATGTAGGCACCGTTGGTCCTCCAACCAATGAGCATCGTTTTCCAAGCGGATCAATGACTTAGTATCTATCCTTTTTGAAGTCACACGTGTATCCAGTATCGCATAATTGACTTATGCTAATTAAGTTGTAGTGCAGATTCTTTACAAGACTTACGTTATTTAGTGTAAAGTGGCCATAGGTAAGCTTACTCTTACCGATGACTTTACCTTTTCCATTGTCTCCAAAGGTGACAGTTTGGCCTGTGCATGGTTTTATGTTAGAGAGCAATCCTTGGTTCCCCGTCATGTGCTTGCAGCAGCCACTGTCTAGGTACCAGCTGGACTTGCAGATCACGTTAGCATGTTCCTACAATGAGTGGGTTTATGGTACCCATCTTTTGTTTGGGTCCATGTCCAAGTAAGTGTTTGGGTATCCACATTTGGATAACCTTGAAGCACCTTCATGTGCTTCGATCTACGAGCATCCTAAGTAAAGTCTTCCCCGTACCTAGGTGTCGAGTATTATCGGGTTTGAATTTCTGAGTTTTATACTGAGTATGAATCTTTTCTGATAATGGTTATGGTACTCAGTAGGCTTTTGCTGAGGTTTTCTGTTTATCCTTCCATGTGTCTTAGGAACTGGCCTTTTACCCATAGATTCCCAATGTTTTGGTTGGAAATTCGTTGGTAGCATCTTGGGATCGAGGTTTATACCCTAGCCCATATTGGCTCTGTTTCTCATTTGAAGGGTGCCAAAATTCGGTTTTTTCCATTGATTCTGAGGATTTTACGAATTTAATAAATTTAGAGACCGAGCTAGTAGGATTTAGAGGCTCTGGACCGTATCCTAGACCCGTCCTATCGCTAGGATTTTTGGATAATCCTTGCAAGGTCTCGAGTTTCCTTGACGACTCAGACCAAGATTCAGACATCGTGCGGAAGTCAAGGAACCTGGGTTTCCTTTTGATAGAACTCTCTCTGAGGAGTTCATTTTCAGCTCTTAGAGACATCACTTCAGCTTTAGCCTTAGCGAGTTCTTCTGTACTGATACCGGTAGATATTATTTCCGGTTCTGGTATTACTCGCTTTAGAGTTGCGAGTCTCTGATACTCCTTGGCCATCTCATGTAAGGCTTGTATCAGATCCTCACGAGTGAACTCGGGTTGGGAAAAATCGAATACCTCGGATTCGTCGATGTCTGCCATCACACACTCGACTTCTTCATCGTTTGATTCTCCTTCTGACTCTGAGTCGTCAGAGTCTATTTCTGCCCATTTCTTGTCTTCAGCTACAAGAGCCTTCGGTTTCCGGTGGAATCTTTTCTTGCTTTCCTCTTTGCCCTTATCGTTTCCGGGATTTTTGCAGTCGGCTATGAAGTGGCCTTTCCTGCCACAGTTAAAACAAGCGTTATTGTTAGAATCATCCTTAGTGTTTTTCTTACCCGACTGTGGCGAGTAAGTAGGTTGATTTCTTTTCATGAATCGCCCGAATTTTTTAATGAAGAGTGCCATAGCCTCTTTGCTCATGTCCTCGGCGGACTTTGACGTGCTTTCTGCGACCGTCAGAGCTTTTACTGGTGGCACCGCCGTGACTTCTTCCATTCGAGTTTGTAGCTCGAATTCGTACGCCTTTAGGTCGATCATGGAGCTGTAACTTGCTCAAATCTTTAACCTCCCTCATGGCCATTGTCTTGACGTCTCATTCCCTAGGGAGCGCCTTCATGACTTTTATGGCCATGTTTCTGTTCTCGATGGTTCTCCCAAGTGCCGAGAGGTTGTTGATGATCGTGGTGAATCGGTCCTCAAACTCTGTCATGGTCTCCCCGATCTTCATCTTGATCGAGTCATATTTTGAATAGCAACCACGAGTTTATTTTCTCGAGTTTGCTCACTCCCTTCACAGATCTGACAGAGTTTTCGCCAGAGCTCTCCAGCTGTTTTACACAGCATCACTTGTCTGAAGGTTCCAGTGTCCTTGGCCACTTTGTCGAGATTCATAAGTTTCTTTTCGGCATCAGTCCACTCGCTTTTGATTTTTGAAACTTGTTGCGGTTGTGAGGGGTTGCTAGCATGAGCTGGATTTATTTTGAGAAGCGTGGGAGGCCCATCAGTGACAATATCCCACATATCTTTGTTTTGCGCTGATAAGTGCGACTCCATTCTTATCTTCCATTCCAGGATGTTTTCTCTGCTGAACATCGGCCTCTTGTTGTAGGTACTCATTGTGTGAAAGAAGTGAAACCCGCTCTGATACCACTTGTTAGGATCTGGTCGGTACTACGTAGTGTTTAGAGGGGGGATGAATGAACACTACTCAGATTTTTCTAAGTGTTTGGCTCTTAGTGCCGAAGAGTTTCGGTACTATGTGTATTTTGTGTTCTAACACTTGATTCACTTAGTAACGCAGAAGTTATCACTGCTGAGTACCGAATAGTATTGTGTTTGTGTTTTGACATCGAAGTTGTTTATGAAAGTTCGGAGTGTTAATGAACTCCTACGTCTCCCCTTCTTCCCTCAGGAAAGCACCTTTAGAAATATGGTTTCTTAACGTACAAGCTACACCTTCTAACTACAATAGATTTTTACAATCCGTTGTTACCTGAATACAAACACTCAAGAACGTAGACTTAAAGATTACAAAGTGATTACAAGTGCTAAAAGAATTGTATTTTTTTCGTCTTGAGGTTCTTCGGCCTTTTATACTTCGCGCTCCTGAAGTAGCCGTTGCGATTTGAACGCCTGAGCCCGCTCTTTCTACATTTACTTCTTTGCCTCTTTTGGGTACTGCGGCTCTCAGTGTTGACTCTGCGTCTGGGTACCGCTTTTGCCTCTTTGGAAAAGTCTTATGCTTTCCTCCAGTACTCAGCGCAACCTTGCATTCAATGCGTTCGTCTGATGTCTGCACCTTGTCCCTCCTTGACAGATGCTGTTGCAGATCCGGTACTGGCTTGCTCCAGCTGGCATCCAGTCCTCCGTAGTGGTTTCGGTACCGACGGTTCCAGTTCTTGCTCAATCAGTAAAACTAAGCATCCATCAGCAATCATTAACTTAATGCCATTTTCTCTTTTTAGGAAACTAGAACTTGGCGAGCCAAAGCCTACATTGACTATCCTTCAGCTCGCCGACGGATCAATCACATACCCACGAGGGATAATGGAAGACGTATTAGTGAAAGTCGGAGATCATTACTTCCCGACTGATTTTATCGTACTTGATATAGAAGAAAATGATGCCTTCCATTAATACTTGGACGCCCATTCCTGAACATGGCGAGAACTCTCATTGATGTCGGTAACGGTAACCTTATTTTGCAAGTAGGGGATGAGAAAGTAGAATTTGATGTTTACAAACCTTTGAGAACCATACTAGCAATACATGCTCATATATAGATATTTTTGACCTGTGTACTTTTAAGTGTTCTGAGTCTTGCAAGGATAACTTGTCTGGAGAGAATACCAGCAAGCTGATGGACCTTCAGAACACAAAGACTGATGCAAAAGCAAATCCGTCAGACGGGAAGAAGAATAAATCTAATCTTAATCTAGGCTCTTCTTTATTTGAGTGTAACAGGTGGACACCATGGACTAACAAAAGCAGCGGTACTGAAACTCATTATAGCAAGGTGACCCAGCCGAAAAAGAAGAATAAGAAAAAGTTTCGTCAAAAAGTCTACACAGATACTGAAATCTGTAGAGAACGAAAGGAGTGTCATGGACCCTACTCGATGAAGCACACTTTCCCGCCAAGACGAAAGGAAGCAAAGGTCTAAAATGATCGGGATGTGTGGAAAGAAGACTCGATCAACCTCGACCATCCACCGAAATAAGAGGTTTGAGAGTCGAGCTAACGACTATAAAAACAACGCTTCTTGGGAGGCAACCCAAGGACCATCGATGCATAATATATTATTTCTAATTTCAGTCTTATTATTATTTACGTCTTATATATTATTTTCGTTGTTTAGAATTCGTTATCACGGTGTCGTATAGTCATGTTTTCTCGCAGGCTCGTAACCAGTTTGGGGGTAGTCCGTTCACTAAGGTAGCTCATTACTGTGGAGCAACCAAGTCTTTTTCACGTCCCACCCTACATCGATCGACGCATTATTCAGGGCAGTGGCACTTAAACTCTTTCTTTGCTTTCAATTTTTACACATTGAGGACAATGTGCTAATTAGTTTGGGGTGGAGTAACACATGCTAGATTTCATATGCTTATGTGCCTAGGTATCGATGTTCATGAATTTCTGAGTGGTTTATGCTAATGAAATTTTGATTCAAACGTCATCTGTGAAATCTCATGTCAGAGTGATTTGACATAGAAAAGAAATTTCAGCTTTGGTGAAAGTGTGTCTTGGAAAAGATTTAAATGTTTTCTCGGAAACCAGTCGCATAAAATGTTTCTTAGAATGAATTTAGATTGAATACTTCATGAATGAATACAAGCATATAGAATTATAACCATCACTAGTATATAAGTCGTGAGTCATACGTTGAGAATTCATACAATTCACATTAGAATGATGAGAAGAATTGGGAAAATTATTTCCAAGTCTAGGCTTCTTAAATGAAGATTTATTAAAATCATTTGATGCATATGATGAAGTTTGTTTGCTAGAATTTGGAATATTTTCTTTAAAAGGAATATGAGAGGAAAACTTTTGCTCTTGAAAAGTCCGTTCTGTAGCTTTTGAAAATAATGTAGTTTTTCCTATCTCATTCCAAATTTCCTTTCTATTCTTATCATTTTTGCTTAACATTTTCGCATAGGTCAACGTGGAGTCAGAAGTCGTCATGGTTGACTGAGAATGAGCAATCTTTTTATTGTTAGAACTAGAAGGTGTTCTAATAGATATAGGCACATGGTGGTCACTTGCGAGGACGTAGTAGAAGGAGTAGATAGAGAATTAGTAGAAGTAGAAGTAATTGGATGAACTATTTTCTTCTTTCCTACGTTATTATTTTCCATAAGGGAAAAAAACAGGAGAATAAGTCGAAGCCATGCTTGAAGTTGGAATTTTCGTAAGTAAAGAAATTTCTTCTAAAAGTTTTTGATTTTCCGTTTGAAAATCTTTTCTTTCATTTACAAATGAAGATGTTAAATCGGCATTTTATAACAATCTTTGGAATGTAGCAAAATTTGGATTTATATTTTCAAATTCCGAATTTTCTTTAAGTAACCGTTAGAGACATAAAATAATAATAAAATAATATATAATTTTTTTATTTATTTGAAATTCGTAAACATGACACTAACCGTTAATGGTTGAGAAAAATGTGGAGAGTGGAAATTGTGTGACATTTAAAAATAAATCGTGCAAAATATGATTATAATAATAATTAAGTTGAGATCAAGTGAAACTAATCGTTTAGGTGTTCCGATGAACGCATGAACCAAGTCAGGATAAATGTTCTTCTACTAATGCAAAATGAGAGATATAGATACTAGACACGACATATTATTTATATGTATACCTAAAATCTATAAAACAAAGAACATAAGAAGAAATATAGCATGATCAAAATGACTAGTCACAAATGTTGCTCAACATTTAACCCAACGTTTTCAAAACGATTTACTTCATTTTCTGTTCAACACCATAGATCACAATTTTCTTTCATTTTCTGCCATTTTCTCACCTTTATTATTGATAGAGAACATTGTGCACTGCTCTAAAATGATTTCCATTTCATCAAGGTTCAACCATTTTTGCACGCATAGAATACATTGTCACCGCGAATGCCGTGTATTAAGGATTCTTAATATTGTGAACTTGTATCTTGAAAAGGATCATGAGCATACTTGTGCTAGGGAGTGAGTCATTTCAGAAAATGGCCTAGGTGAGTCAAATATTTTCAGGAATTTAACAAAGAGAATGTTAGACAAAATATCAAAACAGTAATAGTCATATTTGACATATGCCAATGTTGATCCAGATACTGGGCCAACATTTACAGACAATGACAGAGACTTATAGACTTCTTTACGCTTGAGAACCTTTCGAAGTTTAAGGCTTTAGTGAAAATATTCGCTAGCTGATTCTTAATATCTATATGCTCTATTTTCACTAATTCTTTCTCAACTATATCTCTCAAAAATGATGTCTAATGTCTATATGCTTAGTCCTAGAATGCTGAATCGGATTTTTCGAAATGTTTATGACACTAAGAATATCATAATACATCAGCACGGTTTCGCTCTCTAACTCATAATCACTCAACATACTCTTAAGTCATATGAGTTGTGTACAAAAGCTACCCGCTGCCACATACTCAGATTCGGCTGTAGAGAGAGAAACACAATTTTTCTTCTTACTAAACCAAGACATTTGATTATTACCTAAGAAGAAGCAGTCAACACTTGTGGTCTTGCGATCATCTTCATCACCTGCCCAATCTGCATCACTGAAACCAACTAAATTAGTGTTAGTATCTTTTGAAAACCATAAACCAAGGTTACATGTACCACTAACACACTTCAAAATTCTTCTGACAGCGTTAAGGTGAGAAACCTTTGGTTCAGCCTGATATCTCGCACACATACAAACACCATACATCATGTCTAATCTACTCGCAGAAAAATATAATAAGCTTCCTATTATAGAACGATATATTGTTGGGTCAACATTTTCCCAGCATTATCTTTACTTACCTTCTGCGTAGACCCCATAAGAGTTCTCATTACCTTGGAATTATCTAACCCGAACTTCTTCATTGTATTCTTTGCGTACTTTTTCTGAGACATAAATATGCCATCCTTGCTTTGTTTCACCTGTAGACCTAGGAAGAAAGTTCACCGATCATACTCACAAATGTGGAATTCATAGCTTGGATAAACTCATCCGACATAGATTGAGATGTTGATCCGAAGACTATATCATCCACATAGATTAGAAAGATTAACACTTCATTACCAACTCTTTTTACGAAAAGAGGTCTATCGGCTCTGCCTCTAACAAATCCAAAATCTAAGAGAAACGAAGTTAGTCTACCATACCAAGCTCGAGGAGCTTGCTTTAAACCATAAAGAGCTTTTTGCAACTTAAACACATGATCAACATGGTAAGGATCTTCGAAACCTTTCGGTTGCTCAACATAAATTTTTTTATCAATAAAGCCATTTAAGAACGTACCCTTAACATCCATCTGGTGGAGGGTAATGTTGAGCCAACATGCAATAGCAAGTAAGAGTCTTGTAGATTCTAACCTTGCTTCGGGGGCAAAGGTTTCATCAAACTCTATACCCTCAACTTGGGTATAACCTTGGGCAACTAAACGAGCTTTATTCCTAATAACATTCTCATACTCATCAGATTTATTTTTGAAAATCCACTTTGTACCAATGATGTTACCGTCGCTTGGTCGTGGAACGAAAGTCGAAACCTAATTTTTATCAAATTGAACAAGCTCTTCTTGCATATTATTGATCCAAAAACTGTCCTTGAGGGCTTCAAGAACATTTTTCGGTTCAATTTCAGATACAAAAAATTAAATCTTACCTCGTTGTATACGGAAGTAATGCATACATTTTTTTACCATAGATCTGTAATCTCTTCGTGGTTTATCCCTGGTCTTCCGTCTTTCATCCAGTCTGCCTATGATTTGACCAGAGGGGTGAGACTTCTGAATCCTAGCAGGGGGATCTCTCCGAACATTTAAGGTTTCATGTTCAGTATCCTGTTCAGGAGCTAATGTTGAGTCAGATGTTGACTCAACATTGTTAGCTTCCAGATCCTCTGCTGGACCAACCATCGGAACAATATCTGCAATGTCAACTTGAGGAGTATTTCTTCTAATGTCAGCGGAATCACCAAAAACAATATTAACAGATTCCTGAATAGTTTTCAATCTAAGATTGTAAACACGATAAGCGTGACTATTAGTAGAATATCACAAGAAAATGCATTTGTCACTTTTCGAATCAAACTTTGTCAAATATTCACGATCATTCAACATATAGCAAGAATATCCAAACACGTGAAGATACTTGACCGTAGGCTTCCTATCCTTCAAAATCTCGTAAGAGGTTTTCTTCGTCCCTTAACGAAAAAAACTCTAATGGAGATATGACAAGCCGTGTTTAAAGCTTCAGTCCAGAATCTTTTAGAAAACTCTTGGATTGTAGCAGTACACGTGCCATTTCCTAAAGACTTCTATTCTTCCTTTCGACTATCCCATTTTGTTGAGGTGTCTTAGGAGAAGAAAACTCATGGATAATACCGTTTTTGTCACAAAAATCTTTGAAAAATTGATTTTCAAATTCTCTACCATGATCGAACTTAATACGAAAAATGGGAGCACAAAAGTTATATTTGATCATGGCACAACAAGGTTTTGCATAAATAAAATGTTTCAGATTTCTCTCTAAGAAAAAATATCCATGAAAACCTAGAAAAGTCATTAATTAAGACATACGCATATTTTCTACCGCCTATACTGTCTACTTCCATAGGACCCATAAGATCCATGTGAAGTAGCTGAAAGCAGTGAGCAATTCTAAAATGATGACCAACATTTTGATAAAATATTATAACTGGCATGTTTCTGCTTGCCTTTCAGACATTGCTCACAAATAATATTTCCACAATCCTTAAGGTTGGGAATTCCTCGGATTGCCTCATGCCAAATCAATTGTTCTAAGGTTCGATAATTAACATGGCCTAATTTATGATGCTAAAGAACAATATCATTTTCTGTTTTGGACAGCTTACATACCTCTTTTCGTTCATCCTTATCACCAACTTGATAGCAATTATCACTCGACCTTCTTCCTGCCGTTACACACAAATTCTTGTCATTAACAACTTCACAGCATTCTCTATTAAACCTTACCTCAAGATCGTCGTCACATAGGTGACTTATGCTAATAAGATTAGCAACCAGTCCATCAACATGGAGGACATTCCTTACGGCAGGAAAACCAACCACATTAAGTTTACCTCGTCCGAGAATTTTACCTTTTGCTTCACCTCCAAAAGTAACCGTACCATTACTTAATGGAGTATAGTCTATCAAGTAATCTTTGGTACCTGTCATATGGCGTGAACAGCCACTATCAAAGTACCAAGATCCTGAAACGTTAGTTTTCAAGGACCTGTAAACAACATTACAATGAATTGGTGACTTTCGTACCCAAACTTTCTTTTGAACCGATGGACTCCAAAAAGATGTATTCATATGATTAACAGAACTTGAACTAATGTTGTCTGAAATATCTCCATGTATTCTCTTCAACACTGATTTCTCAATGTTGGAGCGAATGTTGGATGATTTTTCATCAACATTTGCTTTTTGAAAATCGCATCTTTTAGTTTCCAACAATAAGGTTTAATATGTCTAGGTTTAAGACAAAAATGGCACCTAAAACTTCTAAACATGGACTTCGATGCAGAATGCTTAGATTTTTTAGGATGGGATTTGAATCCTAGACAATGGTTAGAAGTATTAACGAAAGAAAGTACCTTGTAAAGTGTTGACTTGCCTTTATTCATCTTTGAAAACGTATTTGAAGCCTTGTTGACTTGCGTTTGTAGCTTGTTAATTTCGTTGTCCTTTCTGGTAAATAAAGCTTCCATCTTGCTCATCCCATCAAGCAAGCCATTGATTACCTTTTCGTTGTTAACGTTTTCCTCAGCACTTGAACGGAATCCTTCAGTTTCGAGATTTCAACCCACTCTACGTACAGTTGTTTGTACGTTTCTTGCAGTGATTCACCATCCTCAGCATGTTCTAAACGATCTCTTGAATCATCTAACAACAAATATTCATCAAAATTGTTTGGTTCATCATAATAAAAAAGAATATAGTGTTCAGATGTTGAATCCAATGTTGGATCAACATCCGTTACCGCATTAAACTCAGTATGATATTCCTCTTCTTCGTTGTCAGAGAAGGTTGGATTTGGGATTTTAGTCCATTGGGCGACCTGATGCGTATTCCTTGCTGGCGCATCATCTTCGTCATCAGATAGGCTGGCCCAATATCCTTTTCCAAACCTGCGAAGACTGTTAGCACATTTATTTGTAAAATGACCCCAGCCTTTACAAGCATGACATTGGACAGAGTCCCTTCCAAGTTTGTCGCGCTTTATCAGCAGAATTTCTTCTGTTGATAGAGCGATTAGGCGTGGATGAAGACTCTTGAGCGTTGAGAACATTCTTGATTGTTGGACCAACATTCAACTCTCTCTTATTTTTCAGTAATCTTTTGAACTTCCTAACTATCATAGCCTTATCCTCATCATCGTCAGGATCAACCTTAGTTTCAACAGCTAATGGTTGCGAGACTAGAGCAAGACTCTACCCTTGACGCATTTTTCTGAACTTCGAGATTGGTCTCGTAGTTCTTCATAATGTTCATGAGGGTATTGAAGTCGAGTGTGGCTAGATTGTGGGCTTCCTCTACAGCTGTCACCTTCACATTGAACTTATCAGATAGTGACCTAATAGCCTTAGAATTTAAAACTTTGTTAGAAATAGGTTCACCTAGACTATGGCACTTGCTAGAAATATTCAAAAGCTTTCCAAAATAAGCAGTGATGTCTTCATCGTCCCTCATACGAAGGTTTTCAAATTGGCTATTTAAATGACGCAACTTTGTGTCTCTTACGGTCGCATCACCCTCACAGTACCTTTGCAACATGTCTCATGCATGTTTCGCATTAGTACAGTTTTGAATGATTTTGAACATAAAGATATCGACGGAGGAAAAGATGGCATGTAAAGCTTTCTCGTTAAAATCGGTTGTTGCTCTTTCAAGAGCAGTCCATTCGGCAATGGGTTTGTCAAACACTTCTCCATCAGCATCAGGAGGTATTTTAGGAGGGGTATAACCATTAAGAACCGAATCCCAAGCACGCGAGTCAGTCGACTTTATGCATTGTCGCATTCGGATTTTCTAATTGGCATAGTTTGATCCGTCTAAGACGGGTACTTTGCCAAAATAGTTTACGCTCAAGGCATCCATATCAAGGATAAAAATGCTTAGTGTATCAACAGTCGCTCTGATACCAATTTGAGAGTGCGGGAGGTCGTGTAAAATGATATGGAAATAGCTAAGTTAAAAGTTTTGCACACGGAAAGCAAAACTTAGCAAAACAATGGAGACAGAAAATATGCAGCAAGTTAAATAACTTGCTACACGCCTTCAGGGCAAAATTCCACTACAAATAATGGATTACAAAAAGTCGAAATATCGAAAGATAGTAAAAACAACCTAGTAAAGAATCTATCGACTCTTCTAAACTTCACATAGATAACCTACGATCTATGCAAAGGTAAAATACTAGGTAAAGAACTGTATGACGAATATATGTTGAGAGCTCTCTCGTTTTTGTTTTCTTCTCGTTCGCCACTCGTTATGTGATCGATATCGGAGTCTTCTATTTATACTCTTCGTAGCTTCGACTCCAATCCTCTTCACGTTCTCCATGATGTCCATGACTTCACATCTGAGATAGTGTCTCGACTTATTTAGCCATGAACTCCATCACTCATATTTTTAGTAAGCACTTTGTAGCTGTTGAGTAGTGCTCTTATTTGTAGTATCCACTTCACTCCACTCTTATTTGAATAAGTCCAGCTCGTAAGTAACCTCTGCACACATTTAAATAAAGCCACAATAATAGCGAAAACAGTTTTTGGGTTTGAAAGACAAAATTACGGTTGGACCGAGTTCGAGTCAAACGATGTTGACTCGTCCAAGCCAAACGATGTTGACTCAGATGTTATGTCCACATTGTCATTGTTAACAATGTCAACATTAACAGGATATTATAGGATATCCGCTTTTTTTTTGGATTTTAAAAATCGGATATCGAATCGGAATTCGGTTTTCGGATATGTCACCCCTAGTTGCTTCTGCTGCGGGAGATGAAACGCTTAGATTTGGAATGTCTTCGGGACTCCGGAGGTGGCCAAGCCTGCCCCGAAGGTGAGCTAGGAGCCATTTGCCTATTGGAACCGCATCAGATAATAATGATGAAAGAAAACGATGCTGTGATAACGTCTATGCTGGTTGTATATTTTTTTTTTTTTCAATTTTGTGTATATTTACAGTTTAGGGGTCTGTCACAATTACTCCAGAGTTGTTATTGAGCCACTATCGTGGAGAAAATATTATAAAAGTAATTTTTTTTTTTTTACAAATCCATGGTTTCATATGATAGAGTTCATTTACCTAACTCATTTGATGTGCGGATGGGCGATGGGAATATCCAAGTCAAAAAAGGTGGACTTTACACATCAATATCATACATAATAAGATTATTAAAAGATATAAAATAAAACAAATAATAGAATCTCCTTCATTTCGGAGAAAAAATAATACTCTTGAACTTATGGAACGTGGGTTTTAAAGAAAAAAATATCACATGCAATACTGGCGAGATTTCAAAGTAAAAGAACGAAAAAACATGTATAATATGTTAATATTGTTCAAGATTTTCTTTGGAGCTCAAAACGAGCTAAAATGTCACGCATTGATGATGTTCGATAAGTGGACTATTGAGGGAATACATAAATCAGATTAATACAAGATATAGAGTGACAAAACATATTATTACGTAACAAACAACAATGTGGTAAAAGTACGAGAACTAGTGAATTTCTACCTACGGAGAAATCAACTTTCCAACTTTGATGTAATAAAAGAATAAAAAAAAAAGTGTCACGTGAGAATCAATTTTCCACCTTTTAGAAAATAACAACTCTTTGGATAAGTATCTTCGTCATTTCACAACTATTGTCTCGTGTAGTTGTACAACCCAATTATTTCGGTAAAGAAACGACGTTAACTTCTAAGTAATGATAACACCATTCATTCCCTATGAAATGGTATTAAATATGATTTCCAAACCTATCGAACCTTTATAATGTTATCATATTCTACTTGTATTTCATATTCGATTTCTATTGAAATTTTAAGATCGATTCGAATTTAATTAGAAAATATTTGAATATTCTTTTCAAAATTATTTCATTCTTTCCCATAAAATTGGTTTAACAAAAAATATAAATAACATTCCATTTGAAATAAGTGAATTAGAATGTATTTTATTTAACTATACAATATATTGAATTATTCGAATGAAATATTTGATAATATATTTGAACCGAATATTGTGATACTTGTATTCATATTTGGATATTATCTGAACGAAAATTGATTTTATTCGAATTCAAATCTTAAATATCGAATCGAATAAAAAAATTTGATTTATTGCAACTTATGTGACAAAATTAGTATCTTATTCATTTCTCAATATATATATATATATATATATAGCCAACGAGACCTGATTTTATGGCCGGTTGGAGAGATATCTCCTGTTTATTGATGGTTTACCGGATTAAACAAAATATAAATATATATCAAATTCTAGAAGTAGATATTTGACTTTTAGGGATAAAGATAAAAGAAAGTTGAAATAAAAAATGAATAGTCAATTTTCCGGATAAGAAATTTGAATGTTGGAAATTCTTGCATAAAAATTCATTTATTTTTCAACACCGTTAGTCTTAACGGTTGCTGTTAAGCCTCCGTGGTACGGCGTGAGTTAGGTGAATCCCCACCCCAAGACATGAAACACGCACTTAAAAAGCACAGATGAACAATACTACACCTCCTTCCTCGCTATAAAAGGACCTCGCATTCCTTCAACCTTTTTGTTACGTTGTGAACGTTTTCCCTCTCACCTTTTCCTCCTCATTCTGTTTGAGAACCATCGTCCAAAGGAAAGCTTCATTACTTGTATGGCAGCTAACTTGCAGAGCCGTCGACTGGCGATCTTTGGGAAGCGATTTGTTGGTCAGATCCATTCTCGTGACTCCGCTTCCGTTCTCAGGTGCGTGCGTTTGTGTAGTGTATAGTTCACGCTTGGTGTTTAGCTCTGTTTTGTCCTGCATTTTTATTTTATTTAATGGTTGTTTTGGCGAATTAAAGCTTACTTTCGATCGATCCGAAGACCTGTTGTACAGTTCCAACGCAGTGATTTTGTCTCTCAGTCTAATTTCTGAATTGAATGTGCCTAGAACTTTCCCCATTCCTGCATGAAATCGGTTCTATTTAGTTTCCGATTTTAAGATTCCTTTGTCATTTCGAAGGATTAATCAGAAGATGATCTTCTTTTGATCGTCACTCCCCTGAGAAACGCAGCTTTGTTTGCAGATTTCCCTGAATAATACCTCTGCTTTAACTTGATCAGTTCTGTTCTGCAACTTGCGCTTTCTTTTATTTGTTTAATTACAAAATATAGTTTTGATTTATCTGAGGTAGGTGTTTGGTAGGCCTACAAGTAGTAACTGGTGGTTGTTTCTTGAGATCTCCAATGGCATTTATTATTTTATTAATAATCTTAATCAACCCTATTCGATGGACGTCCTATTTCAATGGATGATATTACTTTGTTATGTTCTCAAGAATATATTCATGCAAGTAAGTTTCCGTCTACGGCAAATATATTCTGTAACCAGTTTGTGGTGTAAAAAAAATTGATGAGATTTAAAGCTAATTACCCTTGTGAACGAATTTGGACGTCTAAGCATTATTTTGTTATTAGAATAAATATAATTAATAAGCCAACCCATGGTAAATAGTCTGGAACCATCAGATAAATCGTAACGCCTTTTATGTAAAGACATCACTCAAACAATATCATAAAGTCTAGCTAACCAATCTTCATATTTCGTTCTTTTTTCTTTTTTCTTCTTATTTTGTGTATTTTCATGTCAACCATACCTATTTGTTGCGGTCATTAATGCAAGTTTCTCTAATCACTCTCCACTCTTACCTGACTGTTGTGTGCACACATCTTTCAACCAAAGAAAAACCCTTAAGAGTGGCCATTTAGAAAGGTAGATGGTGAGGTATCAAAAGGAAAAGGGTGCAACATCACTTTCAAATGATAACAAATCTCATCACCAAAAGACTATATGGGATTATATATTTTATAGTTTGTTCTCTTGCTTGAAAAGTAGTCAGATGCAAATTTTATATGATTCATATATGTCTGCTAACCATTTTTTCTAATACGGCAACTAATAATAGGTTGATCAACTTGGTTTTCTTAATCCTCAACCTGCATGGTCCTTGTCTCTTTCATTAATTTATTTCTTACCTTTGAATGATGGTGATATCTAGCTATCTGTATATGTTTTTATGTACAATTTAGGAGTGGAGTGCACACTTCGGTCTACGAGAAGAACGTAGAAGACAATGTCCATGCAACCGTAGTCCCAGATAACATAATCCCTCCCCAGCCGGATAAGTACTGGTCTCCTCACCCTCAGACCGGAGTTTTTGGCCCCGAGGCCGATCACGGCAAGTCGGCTTCTGCTGTTTCTCCCACGGGTGATTCCGTGTTGGAGCAGAAAGCGTTCTTTCGCCCCCTTGAGGATTTGGAGAAGCCAATTCAGCCTTGAGAGAAGGGAAAAAAATAAAAAAACACAGACACCCTTACTTATATATAATAAGTAGTTGAATAAATAAAACTTGGGTGTGTCTGAAAACTAGCTTTCTTCTGCCATGTTCTCTTGTGGATAGATGTTTGATTCTCTGTTTGTAATGTGTTGCTTTGATGTAATTGTTCAACAATGCTTTTGTTGTGCGGTGGATGGCGTGTTTGTGAAAGAACCTTGTGTTGCTTTTTGTTGTTCTTTTTTCTTTATTCTGTAGCACTGCAACACTTTGACTGGTTCTTTATCTTGAAAGAATCCTTCTATAGTCCTGTCTGAATACATCACATGCCATTAGATTACTCTAAACACCATTTCTCTAATCGCCTCCTCAATCATCTTCTAGGTCATCAGCAATTCTTCATCCAATTGTCTTGTGCTAGTAAAAGAATCGTTCCACATGTTAAAAACTCATTTTCATTATAGATCTAACACATACAATGAAAATATTTGCAGAGTACATCAACAATATAAAATAAACACAGTAAAGTGTACACTGCAGCAGAACGATACAGAGAATACACAAAGAGAGGGCTGTTCTTTCTTCCTCAGCGACTATATAGCAGAGTACAACAGTGAAATCAATAGGAAAACCCTAGATATCAATACAGGGAATATTAAAAGCCTTTTTTGGGAGAGCGTAGAAAAGAAGCGTGAGATAGATGCTGAGATGAGAGTGTGTGTTGCCTATCTGGAAACCCGATCTCCTCTTTAAGTCTCTCTCCTGGATTTTATTGCATTCGAGTACCTCATACTTTTTCCTGCTCTTCATTTTAGTCCATCTGAATTGTATTTTATTTTAAACACCCATTTGCATCCTATTGGTTTTCTATTTTCAGGTAGATTAACAATTTCCCAGTATCATTTTGTTTTAAAGCTTTCATTTCACAATCCATAGCAGATTTCCAAATTTTGTTCTTAACAACATCATGAACAGAATAAAGCACACTATAACAAGTTTTATCAATGTTGTTCACATATATCAAATCATTCAGGTCTGAATAATCTGCAAATTCATGCAGGGGATACTTAGTTGAATATTTAGCAATATCACATTCATAATCTTTAAGATAGGAAGGGACTTTTACCTGTCTCTTAGGTCTGCCAGAGGGTTTTCTCCACTGCCACTATTTGTCTTAGAATTATAAGGAACACCGCAGTGAGTTTCTGATTCTATACTAGGATATTATTGATTTACAAGTGGGGTCTCCGATCCACTATTTGTCCCCAATAATTCAGACTAGGGCTTTGCAAACCAACATCCATTTGAAAAGAATTACCATTCTCATCATTGACACTGAAACTAGAAAGGTTAGAGTATGGAGAAATAAATTCATTATGCTCTTGCAAGAAATTATCTGAAAAGCTATTATTTTTAGTTTTAAAGGGAAATAATGTTTCATAGAACTTAACATCTCTAGAAGAATTCTTTTTATTATTTTCTAAATCATACAATTTATATGTTTTTTTATTCTCAAAATACCCAAGCATAACAGACTTTACATCACGTTGATCAAATTACTATCTTTAGTTAAATTTGTAGCATAACAAAGACACCCAAAATTTTTTAAATGTTCATAAATTGGTTTGCAATTAAACAAAATTTCAAAAGGCGATTTGTCATTTAGAATAGGTGAAGGAAGTCGATTTATTTAATACACGAAAGTCATTACACATTCCTTCCAGAGGAACCCCGGACTGAAAGTACAAAGTTCGAGCAATATTTAATAAGTGTCGATGTTTTCCTTCGACTACACCATTCTCTTGTGTGGGGTATAAGCATAACTAGTTTGGTGTTTTAAACTTTTTTTTTTGTTAACAAAATTAGTAAAATCAGAATATAAAAATTCACAACCATTATCAGTTCTTATTATTTTCATTCTTTTAGAAAATTGAGTTTTAACTAATTTGAATTTATTTTTTTGAAAATTATGAAAAGTTTCTGATTTCAAATTTTGAAAAAATACCCAACATCCTCTAGAGAAACCATCAACAATAGTATGAAAATATTTTGTTTCATAGTCATTTACTTTAAAAGGTCCCCAAATATCGAAGTGCACTAAATAAAAAACAGTTGTAGTTTTTGTATCACTTAATGAAAAAGATTCTCTAGTTTGTTTTCCTCTATGAAAATAATCACACGGATCATAATTTTTAAAAACAGAAAGTTTCAAATCATGAGTTAAAACTTTTAAAATATGTTCGGAAGGATGACCTAAACGTTTATGCCATAGAGACGAAGATGCAAAATTTATAAATTTAGGATTTATACCTCATGAGCGAAATTATTTTCTAAGCAATAGGGTCCCTCGACAAGCTTACCAATCCCCAACAACATTCTTGTTTGCTGGTCCGGGAAAAAACAAGCAGAATCATTAAATACAACACTATATCTATTATCATATATAAGTCGAGATATAGAAATTAAGTTGCATCGAAAATTAGGGACTATTAAAAATTCCTTAAGTTTAAGACCCTTAGCTAAAGTCATCTGCCCCAAATACTTCACAGAAATCTCATAACCATTAGGAAGTCTTATCTTCAAATTTTTATCAGAAATCTCAGACACATTATCCACATTATCAAAAGAACAAACATGATCTGTAGTCTCTGAGTCTATTATCCTGCTATATTTACAGTTTTTTGAAAAGGACACAAACACCTGCCATAGAATCTAGGTTGATTCCTTGTGTTTCTGAGTATTCCAACAACTTTAACAACTTGTGTACTGCTCAACAAAAAGGTTAGGAACTACAGAATTTGGAATAGAAACTTCAATTTCCACTTGACTAGTGGATCTATTTTGGTTTCTATTCCAAGTGTTGTTATTACCTCTTTTGTTGTTTCTACCATTCTTAGAAGTGTTATTGCTAGAAATTATGAGATTCTTCCCTACATATGATATTAAATGCATGCATGACACCAGGGAGGGGATCAAACATAGGTATATTGCTTCTAACTAGATGATATGAGTCATTTAATCCCATAAAAAACTCTATAAGCCTAGAATCATCTTCAATCTTAGAATTATGTGCAGAAACATTACAAGAACAGGGTTCAACACATACTAGTGCATCATATTCATCCCATAAATGTTGTAGCTTAGAATAGTACACAGAAACAGTCAATTTCTTGACGAGCATTAGCTATTTGTTGTTTCAACGAATACTTCCTAGAACCATCTACTTTCTTAAAAGTTTTTTCAAGTGATTCCTAAACCTTTGAAGCAAGTTTAACATAAATGAATATGTTTCTACGTTCAGGGGATAACGAGTTTAACACCCATGACAGCACAATGGCATTACACCGTTCCCACTCTACACTAGAATCCTTATCAGCAAGTTTTGGCAAAGTACCTAGCACAAGCTCAGATTTATTTTTACTTTTCAGAACTAGCAGTATGGAATTAGACCATGCTGCACAGTTCTCAGAACCAACAAGACTAATATTAGTTATATTAGTCACTGCTAGGTCTGACGGATTCAAGAATAGGGGACTCTTATTAACAATACCATTAGAAGATTGATTAGAAGTAGATGCCATACTCTCACAAATACTTCAATCAACACAGATTTCAGAAAAGATGCAGCGTAATATTAAGAACATATATAGTTAGAAAGATATCACCGCAAGTCTGTATGAACTTAGACGATGATTGCAGAAGTGTTGGCCACTCAAGAAATATAGCACCAGTAGCGCTTCTAATTCAGATCTTTATGAATTTGCGCAAGAAAAATACTTTAGATTCGTAGACGCTGCCTTTAGCTCTATACGAGATAAATAGATAAAAAATGCTAAGAGTTTTTTTTTTTAAATCTCAGCAGACTGGTTTTAAAGCAGAAAGACGTTAATAGTAACACGAAACGTAAATCATATATAGAATTAACAATAAGTTCTCCAAGATTTACGAAGCAGAAAACCTAGAGTCAAAAATAACTTTGACTGCTAGCGTTATAAAATGATGTAAACTTCAAGATCGATGGCTTTATTAAGACCAAATCGAAGTGAGTTACTTAGGAATCACACCAAGAATCTCAGATCCGAGACCAAAAGACAAAGAGACTGTTCAAAAATCAAGCGAGGAACCTCAGATTTTTTCAGATCTTGGAGATTCTTTACACATACTACAAGAAACCTTCAGATCCTAGTAAAACGGCGAATAATCTGTGCGATATGTTGCGTATCTGGAAATCATATCTCCTCTTTAAGTCTCTCTCCTGGATTTTAATTGCACTCGAGGTCCTCATACTTTTTCCCGCTCTTCAGTTTAGTCCATGGCGAATGTTCTAGGATATGGGCTGTTACGTAATTTCAATCCATAGCCCAAGAGATTTGCACAACCCAAAGAATGGTTTGGGTCTTCAAATCCATTTTAACACGACATCAAACAATTATGATTTTTTCAAGCCACTTCACGACTCAAAGATGATTTTGTTAGGAAAAAATTCGGCACGACGGAAATTGAATTGGACGCTGCGATAATTTGTTTGTCGGATAACGTAGTGGCACCGAGAGAACATGCTGCTCACATTTATTGTGTTCAGTATAAATATATTGATCTTAGTCTTGTAGGGTAAATAGTAGTTTGGGTTTAATCGTAACTAAGCCATAGATTATGACTATTTAGCAAGTTTGGTATAAAGAACCCTAATGTGTTGTATTAGGGTAAACTCTCTCATTAGCTTTCAATGTAAAAATTGCAGAGAGAGGAAGAATTCATTTGTGTAATATTGAGCTTACATCGTGAGTCGGAGAACAAGCTTTAGAGAGAAATACCGAACGCTTCCGCTACTCATTATTACGGTAATTCATCTTTAATTCTTCGATTATTGAATTTTTTGCATAGCTGCTTCAGTTGGATTAGAAGCAGACCTATTAATTGGTATCAGAGCAAACGTGTTAGGATTTGATCGAATTTTTGCATTTTTCGGTTCGAATTTTGTTGAAGAATACGCGAGGAAATGTTTTCGAGTTTCGGTTTGATACTTCAAATTTCTATGTAATTTGCTGTTTTTGAGCTTCGATCGAGTGTTTTAAACATGTCTGGGGTGAATTTTGATTGATCAAAATGTTAAATTTTGCGAATTTGAAGATTCGATAAATCGTATTCTTCGTGGAATTCATTCGATTTCTTCAAAATTGGACATAATTTGTTTTTTTTTTCTGGTTAAATTGAGTGTTAAAACCTGAAATTCTACACGTTTCGATCAATAACCCAAGCCTAATTTGATTAATTTTGTGTTCGGATTGAAAATTATGATTTTTTAAGAGTTCTCTACACATCAGTATCGTAAAAATTTATCGTGAAAACTGTTATCGAGAAAAAAAAATCGTAAAATTTCACGCAAACCATTACTGAAAAAAATGATCGTAAAACAGTATTGAAAAAAAAAATTATCGAAAAATTATCGACCGCAACCTGATGGAAATTATTTTCTCGACGAAAACCCCGTTGTTATTGCCGTCAAAATCACTCTCCACCGAAATCTCGTCGAAATATTCCGACCATCACCCCATCTATCGATCTTCCACCAAGTTCCTGTCCCAAGAGCCGTCGACCACACTGCCGTGATATTTTCGTCGAAGTCGTCTTCGACCTGTGGCACATCGAAATCCCGTCGACGATAGCAGACTTTGCTCGATTAATTTGCCGTCGAAGAATTCTGCTAGCAGCCCCAGCCACCGAACGAATTATTTTGACCTCCCACCACTGACTCGTTGGGAATTACCCACCAAATAGCCATTGTGCTTGTTTTCGACCCTATTCCCGTCGATCGTTTTGTTCGACTGCTGTCCCGTGGAGATATTCCGACGATTGTCTGATTCAATTGTTTCTCCGTCGAATGCCCGTTGAAAAATTAATTTTCGTATAAGTTTTCGCAAAAAGTTTTTTGTAAAAGATTTTTGCAAAAATTTTTCGGTAAAGGAATATCTAGATACTAAGAGAGTTTATCAGCGAATTTTTTTGTCGTAAGATAGTACTGACAAATTTTTTTCTCGATAAACTGAGTCTCAAAAGTTTTTCTCGGCACAAACATTTTCTCGATAAACAGTGTTTTATTGAGAAACTTTCTCGACGATTAAAATTTTTCTTATCAATTAGTTTCTTGATATCAAATTATTTATCGATAAGCCTAAGTTCGAAATAAGTTTTTGACTCATTATAGCGAGTTTGGTAAATTTTCGAAGTTTTTGACATCAACTCAAAACTTTTTGGTACACACAAAAAGTTTTCGTTACTTAAAATTTTCGTAACTTCACGATATTTCATGTTATGCCACAACACAAAAATGTTTTAAAGCACACATTTTTAAATTCAAATATTTTTCGACATATCAATTTTTGGCACACTATAAATAAAAATTTGGTAAATTCTCGAAGTATTGAACATCAATTTTAAACTTTTCGGTACACACAAAATACTTTTCGATACTCAAAATTTTTAATACATTACGATATTTTTCGACAATGCCAGAACTTTTCGGAAATGAAACTTGAAAGCCAAATATTTGCCGATATTAGAAAATTAATGTTTTCGATACTTACACTCCAGGTACCAAAGGTTTTCGGTATACACAAAATTTTTGATACTAAACTTTTCGACACCAAACTTTTCAAAACAATACTTTTCGGTCCAAAAGTTTTCGATATCCACATTTTATCCAAAAAACTTTTCGATACCTACTCTATTCTTCGAAACTTCTAGTAAAAGATCTCAAATCCACATAACGCGTCAACGATCAAATATCCAACCAAGAAAACTAAAATGGACGCTTAATCCGTGAACGAAAATACACTATTAAAGAGCTAGAAGCAAGGTTAGAAAATAATCTCGGTGTCTTATTAGAATTACGCGAAAAATATGCTTATGAAAAAATGCACTTAAAAACGGCTCGTGACAACGTCACGCCATTAGAAACTAAGGTAGAGACCTTAGAAACAAAAATAAAAGAGCTAACCGGAAGCTTAAATACCGTAGAAATAGAGCGTAATGAAGGTTTATGCCGATATAACGCTTTAGTCGAGGAACGCAAGAAGCTTTACTCGAAGATTAAAGTCTCGAGGATATTCTTGCTAAAAGGGATCAGACAGACCAATTTTCCTTATTCAGCATACGGACACCGAATTTTATAATCCTAGGGAAGACTTAGGATATGAAAACCCACGTCACTTAAGTAAAGTGACATCCATTCAATTGTACGATATACGATATATGAGAATCGGGTTAACTAAGCTCATGGCCTTGACTGAAATTCCGTACGCCAATAAGGAATTAAACGGAAGTTATAAAACGACGATAATACCCTTATTTTTGGACTATGAGTCAATCCCTATACCCCCTAACGAACCTGTAGCTAATTCTCTCCATCATCGAATTTTTTACCGTTACAGACTTCACCTATTTACTCGCCTGAAATCTCTTTCATAACACACAAACCCTTTTACATTATCTCTGTAAATTTTAAGCTTTCTCATCTCGCAATCAAGTTCGAAAATTCTCCATACTTTCAATCTCTGCTTTTATATTTTCTTCTATGGAGAACTCATTCAACTCTGAGACGCAGAATGTTGAATCAACATCGATTGCCATTTTTATCGAGACTAATCCACTGGCGATGGTGATTATGGAGCGCCAATGCCGGTCAGAGCCACGTTTCCTCTTCGAGACGACGCTCCAACCTCTGAAGTGCACCCGCAGGAGTCTGGGAAGGATCCGAGCCCAATGCCTCCGTCGAGCTCATCTTCAGATTCGAGTGACAATTCTGAAAACTCTGACGAGGATTTCGTTCCTATAACGGTCGATTCCTTTAATGAGCTCTGAATCTGAGTCGCTGGAGGCTTCGGGAGAAGAAGAAGCCGTCGAAGAAACCGTTCCCGCGGATGAATCCTTTCCTGATGACGCTCCACTACTGGTCATCATGAAAATGTTGTAGAAAAAGCAAGGGAAGAGGAAAGCTGGATCAACTCCTCGCGCATCCAAAAGGGCGAAAGTGGCTGAAAAGAAGCAGACTGTTGAAACCAATGTTGGGTTGAATACTGACCCACCATTCCTTCTCTGATGACGAGATGTCTGAAGGATCTGACTGAGAGATTCCTTTACACCCACAGAAGTTCTACGCCCAAAAGAACAAGATTCTCTGGAAGTCCTTCTACTCCAGAAACTGCGCGTAGAGAGAACAGTGGACAAAGCAAGCTTCTCTCAGCAAGGTGTCCTACAATTCTTGGAGTCCAGACACCTCGGGAAGGTTGTGCTCATTCTGGGAGAACATTGCGACCATGTGGTCCGCGGCGTATACTCTAACCTTTCTCCCAAGTTAAATGAGCCTCACTCAAAGAAATTCGATAAGATTTACTTACGGAATAAGTTTTATGAGTTGTCTTCTCATTCGATTAATGAATTTCTTGGGACTCTAGAGGTTGATCATTTTTCTGAAAGTGGATGAGGTTGTGTCCTTCATCACCGGGGGTAGGGTGGTGAAATGGACTCACAATTTCTCCGCCACTCACCTCACATCACTCTATACCGTGCTATTTAAAATAGCTATCTATAATTGGCTCCCCACAGCCAATGATAGTAGAGTGACCGAACCTATGGCACAACTGATGTATGCTTTAGAGAAAAATCTTTCCATTAATTGGGGAGAGTATATCCATAACCAAATAGCATACCAAACCGAAAGGAAAGGGAAAGGAATACTTCCTTTTCCCTCAATTATTTGGTTGTTGCTAGTTCGAGGATGTTTCAAACATGCTCAAGCTGATACTGTGATTCACAAGAAGATCCCTTACACCATTGCGGCGAATCACTTGATGGGGCTAAACAAAGTTGTCGATCTGCCATGGCATGGAGCTACAATTGCTGAACCAAATGTTGGTTCATCATCCGCTCCAACATCCATCCTGGCGAAACATATCAAGTATCTGGATGATACTATTGCATCGGTGGTTGCACAACATGATATTCTTTAGGGTCTTCTCTCTTCCAAAAAGGGGGAGATAATGGTGCAGAAGCTGAAGCCGGGACTGATGCTGCTGGTGAGGAAAACGAAGATGGGATATCAGCTGCGGGGGAGCTGATCATGGAACTGATGTTGCTGGAGCTGCTGGAGTTGGAGAAGGAGGAGCTGAAGAAGAAGAAGAAGTTGCTGCTGGAGCTGGAACAGGAGAAGCTGAGGCTGAAGAAGGAGCTGCATCGGATGAATCTATTAAGAGTCTTAGCATTCTTATTGCTTTCCTATTTTTGCATGAAGACTTCTATTTTGTTTTGTGTGTGTTTTGCAGATATGACTAAGACATCTAAATGGCTATGTATTAACGTTTCCTATTTTGATCCAATTTTTGTTTTAAGTTACTTGATACTTTCAGGGGGAATTCTATGGATTTGAAGTTCTATGGATTGAAACTTCTATAGAAGGGAGTTCTATGGATTTGAAGTTCTATGGATTGAAACTTCTATGGATTTATCTCTCCACTGGTTTTGGGAAGAAAGACAAAAAGGAGGAGATTGTTAATGTTGACATTGTGAACATTGACAATGTGGACATAACATCTGAGTCAACATCGTTTGGCTTGGATGAGTCAACATCGTTTGACTCGGACTAGATCCAACCTTAATTTTTTCTTTCAAACCCAAAAACTGTTTTCCCTAATATTGTAGCTTTATTTAAATGTGTGCAGAGGATACTTACGAGCTGGAATTATTCAAACAACAGTGGAGTGAAGTGGATACTAAAAATAGGAGCACTACTCAACGACTACAAAGTGCTTACTAAAAATAGGAGTGATGGAGTTCATGGCTGAATAAGTCGAGACACTATCTCAGACGTGAAGTCATGGACATCATGGAGAACGTGAAGAGGATTGGAGTCGAAGCTATGAAGAGTATAAATAGAAGACTACGATATCGATCACATAACGAGTGGCGAACGAGAAGACAACGAAAACGAGAGAGCTCTCAACATATATTCGTCAAACAGTTCTTTACCTAGTGTTTTACATTTGCATAGATCGTATGTTATCTGTGTGAAGTTTAGAAGAGTCGATAGATTCTTTACTAGGTTGTTTTTACTATCTTTCGATAGTTCCACTTTTTGTAATCAATTCTTTGTAGTGGAATTTTTCCCTGAATGCGTGTAGCAAGTTATTTAACTTGCTGCATATTTTAAACTGTGTCTCCATTGTTTATACTGCTAAGTTTTAAACCTTTCCGCTGTGCTAAAACTTTCTGATCCCAAGTGTTTGTTCAACATTAGAGACAACAGTGCTGGTTTACTTTTAACTTAGCTATTTCCATATCATTTTACGCGACCTCCCGCACTCTCATATCCGATATATTTTAATGTAAATCGGATCAAATACTGTTGAAAATAATGTTTGTATTTCTTGATATTGTGTGTGTACATTACAGGCTCATATTGACCTATGTTTATAAAAGATAGATCATCTAGTATTGTGGCAAGTAACCATTATAGAGTAATCAATGCTATGATCTTATTACCCTAATTTTGTGATTCAACCTTCACCCTTGATCTTTGCCTGATTTGCAACTTGTCCGAATATGGTAAGTACGGATGATTTCCATGATTGTCTCATTCTTCAACACTCACCCTCAAGTTGGACTTTGAAATACTATGATAAGTGCAACTTGGAAGAGATACTTCAATAGACGGTCGATGTGACTTCTTCATCGATCTTCTTTTTTTGTTGGAGTTTGAGACTCTCGCCGGGACTTTTCGCTCCAATGTGATTTTTATACAGTGGTCATGGCCCTCAATATAAGTTCTACCATTAGTATTTTCCGGGTGGCTCCTCCATAGGGTGCGCAGGGTGGCTCGATGTGTCGGGCACATCGGTGTCTGTCTCAATCTGTCTCAGATGATACATGGATTTAGTTCAATGTATTTATATATATAAATATATATATATATATATATATATAAAAGAAATGTTAATTTACTTCCCTTTTTATAGCCGTGGTATGCTGATGGTAGTTTCCTCCACGGTGGCTCCTCCGATAGTGAGTGTTTTTTCAGCAGTGAGTGTTTTTCAGCAGCTTGGAGACAAATAAAAAGTCGCTGCCCTAACCGCTCTGATATCACGTTGAAAATAGTGTTTGTATTTCTTGATATTGGGTGTATATATTGCAGGCTAATATTGACCTATGTTTATACAAGTTAGATCATCTAGTATTATGGCAAGTAACCGTTTTAGAGTAATCAATGTTATGATCTTATTACCTTAATTTTGTGATTCAGCATTAACCCTTGGTCTTTGCCTGATATGCAGCTTGTCCGAATATGGTAAATACGGATGATTTCTATGATTGTTTCATTCTTCAACACTCCCCTCAAGTTGGACATTGAAATACTTTGATAAGTGCAACTTGGAAGAGATACTTCAATAGACGGTCATCGTGACTTGTGCATCGATCTTCTTCTTTTTGTTGGAGTTTGAGACTCTAGCCGGGACTCTTCGCTTCAATGTGATTTTTATACAGTGGTCATGGCCCTCTATTACAGTTCTACCATCTGTATTTTTCGGGTTGCTCCTCCGTACAGTGCGCTTGGGTGGCTTCGATGTGTCGGGCACTTCGGTGTCTGTCTGCATATGTCTCAGATGATACACAGATTTAGTTATATATATATATATAAGAAATATTAATTTACATCCTTTTTATTGTCGTGGTATGCTGATGGTGGTTTCCTTCATGGTGGCTCCTCCGATGGTGAGTGTTTTTCAGCAGTGAGTGTTTTTCAGCAGCTTGGAGACAAATAAAAAGTCGTTGGCCCAACCGCTTTGATATCACATTGAAAGCAGTGTTTGTATTTCTCTATATTGTGTGTGTACATTGCAAGCTCATATTGACCTATGTTTATATAAGATAGATAGATCATCTCTTATTATGGCAAGTAACCGTTTTAGAGTAATCTATGTTATGATCTTATTACCCTAATTTCGTGATTTAGCCTTCACCCTTGATCTTTGCCTGATTTACAGCTTGTCCGAATATGGTAAGTACGGATGATTTACATGATTGTCTCATTCTTCAACACTCCCCTCAAGTTGGACTTTAAATTACTTTGATAAGTGCAACATGGAAGAGATACTTCAATAGACGGTCGCCGTGACTTCTGCATCGATCTTCCTTTTTTGTTGGAGTTTAAGACTCTCGCCGGGAATCTTCGCTCCAACGTGATTTTTATACAGTGGTCATGACCCTCTATGACAGTTCTACCATCTGTATTTTCTGGGTCGCTCCTCGTACAGTGCGCTTGCTTGGCTCTGATGTGTCGGCACTTCGGGTTTCTCTCTGAATCTGTCTCAGATGATACACGAATTTAGTTATATATATATATATATATAAAAAGAAATGTTAATTTACTTCCTTTTTATAGCCGTGGTATGCTGATGATGGTTTCCTCCTCGATGGCTCCTCCGATGGCGAGTGTTTATTCAGCAGTGAGTGTTTTTTAGCAGCTTGGAGACAAATAAAAAGTCGTTGCCCTAACCGCTCTGATTTCACGTTGAAAATAGTGTTTGTATTTCTTGATATTTTGTGTGTATATTGCAGGCTAATATTGACCTATGTTTATACAAGATAGATCATCTGGTATTATGGCAAGTAACCGTTTTAGAGTAATCAATGCTATGATCTTATTACCCTAATTTTGTGATTCAGCATTCACCCTTGATCTTTGCCTGATTTGCAGCTTGTCCGAAAATGGTAAGTACGGATGATTTACATGATTGTCTCATTCTTCAACACTCCCCTCAAGTTGGACTTTGAATTACTTTGATAAGTACAACTTGGAAGAGATACTTCAATAGACGGTCGCCGTGACTTCTGCATCGATCTTCTTTTTTTTGTTGGAGTTTGAGACTCTCGCTGAGAATCTTCGCTCCAACGTGATTTTTATACAGTGGTCATGGCCCTCTATGACAGTTCTTCCGTATGTATTTTCCGGGTCGCTCCTCGTACAGTGCGCTTGGTTGGCTCTGATGAGTTGGGCACTTCGGGTTTCTGTCTGAATCTGTCTCAGATGATACACGAATTTAGTTATATATATATATATATATATATAAAAGAAATGTTAATTTACTTCCTTATTATAGCCGTGGTATGCTGATGATGGTTTCCACCTCGATGGCTCCTCCGATGGTGAGTGTTTTTTCAGCAGTGAGTGTTTTTTAGCAGCTTGGAGACAAATAAAAAGTCGTTGCCCTAACCGCTCTGATTTCACGTTGAAAATAGTGTTTATATTTCTTGATATGTTGTGTGTATATTACAAGCTCATATTGACCTATGTTTATACAAGATAGATCATCTGGTACTATGGCAAGTAACCGTTTTAGAGTAATCAATGCTATGATCTTATTACCCTAATTTTGTGATTCAGCATTCACCCTTGATCTTTGCCTGATTTGCAGCTTGTCCGAAAATGGTAAGTACGGATGATTTACATGATTGTCTCATTCTTCAACACTCCCCTCAAGTTGGACATTGAATTACTTTGATAAGTACAACTTGGAAGAGATACTTCAATAGACGGTCGCCGTGACTTCTGCATCGATCTTCTTTTTTTTGTTGGAGTTTGAGACTCTCGCCGGGAATCTTCGCTCCAACGTGATTTTTATACAGTGGTCATGGCCCTCTATGACAGTTCTTCCGTATGTATTTTCCGGGTCGCTCCTCGTACAGTGCGCTTGGTTGGCTCTGATGAGTTGGGCACTATGGGTTTCTGTCTGAATCTATCTCAGATGATACACGAATTTAGTTATATATATATATATATATATAAAAGAAATGTTAATTTACTTCCTTATTATAGCCGTGGTATGCTGATGATGGTTTCCACCTCGATGGCTCCTCCGATGGTGAGTGTTTTTTCAGCAGTGAGTGTTTTTTAGCAGCTTGGAGACAAATAAAAAGTCGTTGCCCTAACCGCTCTGATTTCACGTTGAAAATAGTGTTTGTATTTCTTGATATGTTGTGTGTATATTACAGGCTCATATTGACCTATGTTTATACAAGATAGATCATCTGGTATTATGGCAAGTAACCGTTTTAGAGTAATCAATGTTATGATCTTATTACCCGAATTTTGTGATTCAGCATTCACCCTTGATTTTTGCCTGATTTGCAGCTTATCCGAAAATGGTAAGTAAGGATGATTTCTATGATTGTCTCATTCTTCAACACTCCCCTCAAGTTGGACTTTGAAATACTTTGATAAGTGCAACTTGGAAGAGATACTTCAATAGACGGTCATCGTGACTTGTGCATCTATCTTTTTTTTGTTGTTGTTGGAGTTTGAGACTCTAGCCGGGACTCTTCGCTTCAATGTGATTTTTATACAGTGGCCATGGCCCTCTATGACAGTTCTACCATCTGTATTTTTTGGGTAGCTCCTCCGTACAGTGCGCTTGGGTAGCTTCGTTATGTCTGGCACTTCGGTGTTTGTCTGAATATGTCTCAGATGATACACAGATTTAGTTATATATATATATATATTTTATATATATAAGAAATGTTAATTTACTTCCCTTTTTATTGTCGTGGTATGCTGATGGTGGTTTCCTTCACGGTGGCTCCTTCGATGGTGAGTGTTTTTCAGCAGTGAGTATTTTTCAGCAGGTTGGAGACAAATAAAAAGTCGTTGGCCCAACCTCTCCGATATCACGTTGAAAGCAGTGTTTGTATTTCTCTATATTGTGTGTGTACATTGCAGGCTCATATTGACCTATGTTTATAGAAGATAGATAGATCATCTCTTATTATGGCAAGTAACCGTTTTAGAGTAATCAATGCTATGATCTTATTACCCTAATTTTGTGATTCAGCATTCACCCTTGATCTTTGCCTGATTTGCAGCTTGTCCGAATATGGTATGTAAGGATGATTTACATGATTGTCTCATTCTTCAACACTCCCCTCAAGTTGGACTTTGAATTACTTTGATAAGTGCAACTTGGAAGAGATACTTCAATAGATGGTCGCCGTGACTTCTGCATCGTCGAAAGACCCCGAGGTGAATAATGCAAAGCGTGCGTTCATTTTTTGTTGGAGTTTGAGACTCTCGCCGGGACACTTCGCTCCAATGTGATTTTTATACAGTGGTCATGGCTCTCTATGACAGTTCTACCATCAGTATTTTCCAGGTCGCTTCTCGGTACTGTGCGCTTGGGCGGTTCCGATGTGTCGGGCACTTCGGGTTTCTGTCTTAATCTGTCTCGGATGATACACGAATTTAGTTATATATATATATAAAAGAAATGTTAGTTTACTTCCTTTTTATAGCCGTGGTATGCTGATGATGGTTTCCTCCTAGATGGCTCCTTCGATGGTGAGTGTTTTTTCAACAGTGAGTGTTTTTGAGCAGCTTGGAGACAAATAAAAAGTCATTGCCCTAACCGCTCTGATTTCACGTTGAAAATAGTGTTTGTATTTCTTGATATGTTGTGTGTATATTGCAGGCTCATACTGACCTATGTTTATACAAGACCGATCATCTAGTATTATGGTAAGTAACCATTTTAGAGTAATCAATGGTATGATCTTATTACCCTAATTTTATGATTCAACCTTCACCGTTGATCTTTGCCTGATTTGCAGCTTGTCCGAATATGGTAAGTACAGATGATTTCTATGATTGTCTCATTCTTCAACACTCCCCTCAAGTTGGACTTTGAAATACTTTGATAAGTGCAACTTGGAAGAGATACTTCAATAGACGGTCATCGTGACTTGTGCATCGATCTTCTTTTTTTTGTTGGAGTTTGACACTCTAGTCGGGACTCTTCGCTTCAATGTGATTTTTATACAGTGGTCATGGCCCTCTATTACAGTTCTACCATCTGTATTTTTCGGGTAGCTCCTCCGTACAGTGCGTTTGGGTGGCTTCGATGTGTCAGGCACTTCGGTGTCTGTCTGAATATGTCTCAGATGATACACAGATTTAGTTATATATATTTACATATATATAAGAAATGTTAATTTACTTCCCTTTTTATTATCGTGGTATGCTGATGGTGGTTTCCTTCACGGTGGCTCCTCCGATGGTGAGTGTTTTTCAGCAGTGAGTGTTTTTCAGCAGCTTGGAGACAAATATAAAGTCATTGGCCCAACCGCTCTGATATCACGTTGAAAGCAGTGTTTGTATTTCTCTATATTGTGTGTGTACATTGCAGGCTCATATTGACCTATGTTTATATAAGATAGATAGATCATATCTTATTATGGCAAGTAACCGTTTTAGAGTAATCCATGTTATGATCTTATTACCCAAATTTCGTGATTTAGCCTTCACCCTTGATCTTTGCCTTATTTGCAGCTTGTCCGAATATGGTATGTACGAATGATTTACATGATTGTCTCATTCTTAAACACTCCCCTCAAGTTGGACTTTGAATTACTTTGATAAGTGCAACTTGGAAGAGATACTTTAATAGATGGTCGCCGTGACTTCTGCATCGATCTTCTTTTTTTGTTGGAGTTTGAGACTCTCGCCGGGAATCTTCGCTCCAATGTGATTTTTATACAGTGGTTATGGCCCTCTATGATAGTTCTATCAACTGTATTTTCCGGGTCGCTCCTCGTACAGTGCACTTGGTTGGCTCTGATGTGTCGGGCACTTCGGGTTGCTGTCTTAATCTGTCTCGGATGATACAGGAATTTAGTTATATATATATATATATATATAAAAGAAATGTTAGTTTACTTCCTTTTTATAGCCGTGGTATGCTGATGATGGTTTCCTCCTCGATGGCTCCTCCGATGGTGAGTGTTTTTTCAACAGTGAGTGTTTTTTAGCAGCTTGGAGACAAATAAAAAGTAATTGCCCTAACCGCTCTGATTTCACGTTGAAAATAGTGTTTGTATTTCTTGATATTTTGTGTGTATATTGCAGTCTCATACTGACCTATGTTTATACAAGACAAATCATCTGGTATTATGGTAAGTAACCATTTTAGAGTAATCAATGGTATCATCTTATTACCCTAATTTTGTGATTCAACCTTCACCGTTGATATTTGCCTGATTTGCAGCTGGTCCGAATATGGTAAGTACGGATGATTTCTATGATTGTCTCATTCTTCAACACTCCCCTCAAGTTGGACTTTAAAAACTTTGATAACTGCAACTTGGTAGAGATACTTCAATAGACGGTCATCGTGACTTGTGCATCGATCTTTTTTTTTTTGTTGGAGGTTGAGACTCTAGCCGGGACTCTTCGCTTCAATGTGATTTTTATACAGTGGTCATGGCCCTCTATTACAGTTCTACCATCTGTATATTTTGGGTGGCTCCTCCGTACAGTCGCTTGGGTGGCTCTGATTTGTTGGGCACTTCGGTGTCTATCTGAATATGTCTCAGATGATACACAGATTTAGTTATATATATATATATATATATAAAATTTTAATTTACTTCCCTTTTTATTGTCGTGGTATGCTGATGGTGGTTTCCTTCACGGTGGCTCCTCCGATGGTGAGTGTTTTTCAGCAGTGAGTGTTTTTCAGCAGCTTGGAGACAAATAAAAAGTCGTTGGCCTAACCGCTCTGATATCATGTTGAAAGCAATATTTTTATTTCTTGATATTGTGTGCGTACATTGCAGGCTCATATTGACCTATGTTTATATAAGATATATCATCTTGTATTATGGCAAGTAACCGTTTTAGAGTAATCAATGTTATGATCATATTACCCAAATTTCGTGATTTAGCCTTCACCCTTGATCTTTGCCTGATTTGCAGCTTTTCCGAATATGGTAAGTACGGATGATTTACATGACTGTCTCATTCTTCAACACTCCCCTCAAGTTGGACTTTGAATTACTTTGATAAGTGCAACTTGGAAGAGATACTTCAATAGACGGTCGCCGTGACTTCTGCATCGTTCTTTTCTTTGTTGGAGTTTGAGACTCTAGCCGGGACTCTTCGCACCAATGAGATTTTTATACAGTGGTCATGTCCCTCTATGACAGTTTTACCATCTGTATTTTCCGGGTCGCTCCTCGTACAGTGCGCTTGGGTGGCTCTGATGTGTCGGGCACTTCGGGTTTCTTTCTGAATATGTCTCAGGTGTGACAAGAATTTAGTTATATATACATATATATAAATTAAATGTTAATTTACTTCCCTTTTTATAGCCGTGGTATGCTGATGGTGGTTTCCTCCACGGTGGCTCCTCCGATGGTGAGTGTTTTTCAGCAGTTAGTGTTCTTCAGCAGCTTGGAGACAAATAAAAAGTCGTTGCCCTAATCGCTCTGATTTCACGTTGAAAATAGTGTTTGTATTTCTTGTTATTTTGTGTGTATATTACAGGCTCATATTGACCTATATTTATACAAGATAGATCTTATGGCATTATGGCAAGTAACCGTTTTTGAGTAATCAATGCTATGATCTTATTACCCTAATTTTGTGATTCAGCATTCACCCTTGATCTTTGCCTTATTTGCAGCTTGTCCGAATATGGTAAGGATAATTTCCATGAATGTCTAATTCTTCAACACTTCCCTCAAGTTGGACTTTGAAATACTTTGATAAGTGCAACTTGGAAGAGATACTTCAATAGACGGTCGCTGTGACTTCTGCATCGATCTTCTTTATTTTGTTGGAGCTTGAGACGCTGGCCGGGACTCTTCGCTCCAATGTGATTTTTATACAGTGGTCATGGCCTCTATGAGGGTTCTAGCATCTGTATTTTCCAGGTCGCTTCTCCGTACAGTGCGCTTGGGTGGCTTCGATGTGTCGGGCACTTCGCTGTCTGTCTGAATCTGCGGATTTAGTTATATATATATATATATATATATATATAAAAGAAATTTAAATTTACTTCCCTTTTTATAGCCGTGGTATGCTGATGGTGGTTTCCTCCACGGTGGCTCCTCCGATGGTGTGTTTTTTTTCAGCAGTGAGAGTTTTTCAACAGCTTGGAGACAAATAAAAAGTCGCAGGCCTAACCGCTATGATATCATGTTGAAAATAGTGTTTGTATATCTTGCTATTGTGTGTGTACATTGCAGGCTCATAATGACCTATGTTTATACAACATAGATCATCTAGTATTATGGCAAGTAACCGTTTTAGAGTAATCAATGCTATGATCATATTACCCTAATTTTTTATTCAGCCTTCACCCTTGATCTTTGCCCGATTTGCAGCTTGTTTTATATGGTAAGTACGGATGATTTCCATAATGTCTCATTCTTCAACACTCCCCTCAAGTTGGACTTTGAAATACTCTGATAAGTGCAACTTGGAAGAGATACTTCAAGAGACGGTCGACGTGACTTTTGCATCGATCTTCTTTTTTGGTTGGAATTTGCGACTCTCGCCGGGACTCTTCTCTCCAATGTGATTTTTATACAGTGGTTATGGTCCTCTATGAGGGTTCTACCATTTGTATTTTCCGGGTGGCTTCTCCGTAGAGTGCGCTTGGGTGGCTCCTATGTACCGGGCACTTTGGTGTCTGTCTGAATCTTTCTCAGATGATACACGTATTTAGTTATATATATTTATATATATATATATATATATCAAGAAATGTTAAATTACTTCCCTTTTATAGCCGTGGTATGCTAATGGTGGTTTCCTCCATGGTGGCTCCGTCGATGGTTAGTGTTTTTGTTAGCAGTGTGTTTTTCAGCAGCTTGGAGACAAATAAAAAATCGTTGGTGTAACCGCTCTGATATCATGTTGAAAAAAGTGTTTGTATTTCTTGATATTGTGTGTGTACATTGCAGGCTCATATTGACCTATGTTTATATAAGATAGATCATCTTGTATTATGGTAAGTAACCGTTTTAGAGTAATCAATGCTATGATCTTATTACCCTAATTTTGTTATTTAGCCTTCACCCTTGATCTTTGCCTGATTTGCAGCTTGTCCGAATATGCTAAGTACGGATGATTTCCATTATTGTCTCATTCTTCAACACTCCCCTCAAGTTGGACTTTGAAATACTTTGATAAGTGCAACTTGGAAGAGATACTTGAATAGATGGTCGTCGTGACTTCTACATCGATCTTCTTTTTTTGTTGGAGTTTAAGACTCTCGCCGGGACTCTTCTCTTCAATGCGATTTTTGTACATTAGTTATGATCCTCTATGAAGGTTCTTCCATTTGTATTTTTCGGGTGGCTTCTCCTTAGAGTACGCTTGGGTGGCTCTGATGTGTCGGGCTCTTCGGTGTCTGTCTGAATCTTTTTAGATGATACGGATTTAGTTATATATATTTATATATATATATATATATATATAAAAGAAATGTTAATTTACTTCCCTTTTTATAACCGTGGTATGCTGATGGTGGTTTCCTCCACTGTGGCTCCTCCGATGGTGAGTGTTTTTTCAGCAGTGAGTGTTTTTCAGCAGCTCGGAGACAAATAAAAAGTCGTTGCCCTATCCGCTCTTATATCACGTTGAAAATAGTGTTTGTATTTCTTGATATGTTGTGTGTATATTACAAGCTCATATTGACCTATGTTTATACAAGATAGATCATCTAGTATTATGGCAAGTAACCATTTTAGAGTAATCAATGCTATGATCTTATTATCCTAATTTTGTGATTCAGCCTTCATGTCACACACCCCGAAAATGCTTCCAAAAGGTTCAAAGTCTTAACTTATATCATCTACGAAAAATGGATACACGTCAAAAACCACCCTCCACCCTTTATGAGTTTGGCCTGTTTATGTACAAGTCAAAAGTTGATAAACGTACTACGCAAGGGACTAGCCAAAAATGCGTTCGATGATTACTATATACACACGCTACGCATAAACTCGAACTTTTCAAAAACAAAAGTCCTAAAGTATCCATTAGTCGGTCACAGGTCGTCCCTCACATGCGCCGCCATAGCCCTGTCATAATCGTCCCATCCGCTAAGTATTTCCTCCCGAAGGAGGATCTGAAAAAAAATTATAATAACAGGGGTGAGTCAACAGACTCAGTAAGTACAATAGAACATGCATATATACACCCCAAATACGTAATTATGCAAACAAGAATAATCGAACACAAATCAATGACTCCCACATAAAATCGAACACAACTCTTAAGCAACAGCACTCTTACCGGCCACACACACACTCCGACCCAGAGCTGCTGTACTTAATCGTTCGGCCCACATTGGCCCCAAAACATACACTATCACAGTCAACGGCCCACATTGGCCCCTAAGTCAGCACTACAGAGTCACGCGCTAACATACGGTGACTCCATCAGCCAAACACATAAGTTCCAAGCACACCGAATAATCCACCCACTCACATCACACAAGTAATTAATCATTTGCTAAAGCGATGCATAAGATCGACAATCCATTACGTAATGAGAGTAAAAACCCATAATATTCTCGAGTTAAATTCCATTACAACTCGTAAGCCGTTAAACAGGTCAAGATCGAGTCGATACTTCAACATAATATGCATTTGAATTATATATATACAAGTACTACTCCCTCGTACTTACCTCGGCAAAAGCTTAACGTTCGTTCTTCCAACCCCTAAAGAAAGTCGACCTCCTTATTGCTTCGCCTTATTGCTCGAACTTTGCCTCGTTCCGTAACTACCAATATCATAGCGCAATCCATCAAGAAGTGCCTTAAGATTGCATGCCACTCTCATGGACATTTAAACAAACACTTGGCGAGCAAAATACTACCCATAAGCCTTAGAACCTCATTAATTCAATTCTTCCCCAATTATCAAGCTTCTCACGAAATTAAGCATATACCTATTCCTAACATACTCCAAGAATGCTCATTAACCCTTCAACATCATCATATTAACGCACAATCACATGAAGCCCAACAAATTCGCAACTCTAATTTGTCACATCGTACTTCCTTCCACAAAAGCTTAACCACAAAGAGTAGAGACACGAAAGGGTTTATTTACCTATTATGAAGCTCTTGATCTCAAAAATCTTCCACAACCCTTCACTCCATAGCTTTCACCTTATCTCCTTCCTTTCCATAGCCAAAATGACGTGAAGGGGTCGAATGATGGGTGAGGGATGATAAAATAAAATGTTTTTATTTACTAGTAAGTCTTCTTTCCCTTTTCCATTTATATTTCCACCCTACTTACTTAATTTAGACAATTTAGTCCTTATATTTTATTTCTTCCACTACCCCTAATTTTCTATATTTTCAATTCCACCTTAAGATTAATAAAAATTATTTTATTAATTTAGGTGGGGATGTTACACTTCACCCTTGATCTTTGCCTGATTTGCAGCTTTTCCGAATTGGTAAGTACGGATGATTTCCATGATTTTCTCATTCGTCAACACTCCCCTCAAGTTGGACTTTGAAATACTTTGATAATTGCAACTTGGAAGAGATACTTCAATAGACGGTCGCCGTGAATTCTTCATCGATCTTCGTTTTTTTGTTGGAGTTTGAGACTCTCGCCGGGACTTTTCGCTCCAATGTGATTTTTATACAGTGATCATGGCCCTCTATGAAGGTTCTACCATCTGTATTTTCCGAGTGGCTCCTCCGTAGAGTGTGCTTGGGTGGCTCCGATGTGTTGGGCACTTCGGTGTCGTCTGAATTTTTCTCATATGATACACTAATTTAGTTATATAAATATATATATACATATATATATACATATATATATATATGCTGATGGTGGTTTTCTCCACGGTGGCTCTTCCGATGGTGAGTGTTTTTTCAGCAGTGAGTGCTTTTCAGCAGCTTGGAGACAAAATAAACGACATCATATATTACCATAATTGTCTCATCCAAATTTAATATAATAATGGCCCTTGTTTTTATGAAAAAATAAACTAAAATTTTTCTAAGCGATTTTTATTTTAAATGTTTTTTTTAATTTTTCATAGTAGACATTAATATATTATTTTTTAAATTATATGCCGGAAAAAACATGATTATAAAGCAACCAATAATCATTATCAACAAGATATTTGATGTATTGATTGTTTGCATTTGAATGTCGAAGACATTTGGTGCAATATAACATGATTATTTTGGATTTATAAATTTTGTTTATTATAATTTTTTATTTCTTTTTTTACTATAAATATAATTTTGATGTGATATGTTGACTTGATTTATTATTATTTACTATGCAATTTTGAGATCATATATTTTTTAAATGTGTTTATGATTCATGTGAATTATTATGTAAGAATTTTTAAATGACATATAAACTTTTTTATGTTAGAAATTGGAAAATTGCTTAATTTTTGAAGAAAAAAACATTTATTTAGAAAAAATATTCAAGTGTAAATTTAGAACCGGATGCGGATATCTGGTTTTAATTATCCAAATAAATCAAATATACGGGATTGGGATATCCGAATGAAAGCGGATCGGATACGAATATCATTTTTAGATATCCGAAAATCCGGATATCCGCTTTTGCTCACTCCTAGAAGCAATTGTGCATTCATCTGGGGAATATTTAAGTAAATAGCATTTGAGTGGGTCAATTTTAAAAAAATGGCCTCCAAAAAATTTGAAGTCTATTCTACCATTACTAACTCAGCGAAAAAGACTTATTTACCCTTATTTAACCCATTCAACAACTCAAAGTAAAATTAAATAGGTTTAATCGATACATCTTCACTGTAGCATCACAGGTCTTCTTCTTCACCGAGTTTAACTTCATTTTACAGTTAAAATTGAACCCGAAAGACACATAACGAAGCAAAAACTTCTCCAGATCCACGATACTTACTTCGTCACATTGCAAGCACGTTTAAACCGACTAAAATGGCAATGAACGCCCGTCCTGAAAGAGTGCAGGTAAGTTTAATGGGCTTCATTCTTCCTCATGAGCAGGTCTCGTGCGTCGAATTGGTTGGGTCCGGTGCATGGTTTCCCAATTCTGCAATTTGGACACTTGTTCGCAAGGGAACCGTGGGGCGGACTACCTAGTACCCAAACCTACGCGCAAATCAGGGAACCCGTGATTGTATGCTTGGGACCCGAGCACAGACGCATGGTACCCATACGCGTGCGGCCCCTTGCGGTTGGGTGCGGGTACCATGCGCTTGGGTGAGGGTACCTTGCGATTGTGTGAGGGTACCATGCTCTTGCACGTGGGTACCATGCACATGCGTACATGCGTGCGGGTACCATACTGACAGCGTGCGGGTACCATGCTTTCTTGTGCGAGTACCATGCGAGTCTGTATAGGTACCATTCGCTTTTGCACGGGTACCATGAGCGTGTGTGCAGGTACCATCGATGAATTTGACTAATTTGTTGCTTACTCTTATGACTTCGAGTTTCGCTTGACAATGACCGGACTGTACACGGAGGCTAGTGCAAAGATAAGGAACAGTCTCAACGGCAATGAGCGTGTACAGTGCGGGGAGTCCATTTGGTCGACTCGTCAACGCTGCAGCCGATTTCAATCTATCTGCCCAGCTGATTTTGTTTCTCATGAGGAGGCAGAATATGTTTCACGACCGCGAGAAGTTGTGGGTGATTATTGGGAACCGACCACTCGGATTTCCTAAAGCGGAGTATTGCTTGATTGTCGGCCTTAGGTTCTCGGACAAAACTCCAGAAGTAAACCCCAATGGAGAGTTCGCGGAGAGAAACTTTTCGGGAAGATCCACAATCCGTCTGTCGTACGTTGAGGATTGCATGCGAGAGTTGGCAGCGAACGATGACGGAAACGTCAACATCGATAAGTTGAAGTTGGCAGATATTTAATTTGCCGCCGCCGTCTTGCCCCGACCGTCGAAGAAGGACACAGTTGTTCGGTCATGGCTGCTTTCATTAGTCGAAGACGACGTCGCCTTCGCCAACTTCCATGGGGCAGCGTAGCTTTCGAAGAGGTGATACAGTCGCTGAAGATAAACCTGAGGGAGAAGATGGATTTTGTTCGGGAACGAGCCTGAAACGGGGGGAGCAAACATTGCGGGCTACTGATTAGTGAGTTCGTACATCCGATTCAGGTCCGTCGTCACTTAAAAATAGTAGATATATATTTAATTTTGATTATATATTTTCTAATTTGGTTTCGTTGCATTTTAGATTCTGGCGTACGAGTGCATATCGGGTATTCGGTACGCGCTTGCCCATCGGAGAGAGGAGGCGGATGTGGTGGCCCCACGGATCTTCTGGTGGGTCGCCAATTACTGGGTATCAAAGGGTTCTCCGAAGATGGAGACGATCATCAATGCTGCCAAAGGGTCACCCGTATCTGGGTTGATGAGCACACATTATCGGAGATGAACGCGCACTACTTCCGGCGGCGCGTTTTCCAAGTTGAGGAGCAGCATGAAGTCCTCGGCCATATTACGATGCTGCTTGAGCAAGGTGCGGAGGTAAAGTACGTGTGTCATGCAGTGGCCGAGGACGAGCCCGCACGCACGCAAGTCGCACAGTTCATCCCGCAGCTATCACAACGATCGCATTACGAGAAAGAGGCGGACCAATTTCTCCCCCCCTCACCGCCACGATACAACATCCCTTCTCCACATCAATACTCGGGACCTACGATTGATCAATTCGACGAGTTTACACGACGCATGGACCACAATTTTGAGATGGTGAATAGTCGTTTCGACGACGTTTGCACCAGCATCTCACAATTTCGAGACTTGTACGAGGAACGTTGGTCCACGGCTCAAGAGTGGGGCGCGAGTATCTTCGGCTTGCAGCAGTCGATGCAGAACTTGCAACAGGGGTGGTACGGGGTCCATCGAGAGTTTCGACGCACCCGTCGCATGGTAAAATTCGTATAATTAATTTGTTGCATTAGTTTTTCTAAAGTAGAAATTTTGACGTTGAAGTGTTTACTTGTTGGGTTTTGAGGCGGGTGGCTCGAACCAAGCATCCTACCCTTTGGAACCCGAGGTACCGGTAGAGCCCGAGTGCACGGCGCAACATGAGGTCCCGTTGGCAACCGAGGTCTCGGTGAAAGCCCAGGTCTCGTCGGAAGCCGAGGTCCCGATCGAGTGCCCATGCACCGCGATACCGGTAAAGGCATCGTGGCGGAGTCGACGTCGCCTCACGAGAGTAGGCCTTCCAAGTACCAGGTAACCCCGTTCACTGATCCGAATCAAAATCGCGTGCCAAACAGTCACAACCAACAGCTGGAGAGGCACATGAAGAGAAAGCTGAATTTGTGGCCTCGGGTAAAGCATAGGATCGATTCGATGGATGAGAAGGAGTGCCTGTTATGTTTGCTTGGTTCGTACCGAACCAAGGAGTGGTTCCAACAGCTATACACCCCTTTGTGGTGGCTCGACGATGCAGTATGAAGGGGACTTATACGCACGTACTAATCCTTTAATACGTTTTTTTAGGTAACTTGTTTCCTTTTAGTTTTTAACACATTGACGAATTCATTAGAGGGTTCCTCGAAATGCAGAGAGTTCATAACTTCTGCTCTCGTGTTATTGCTTTCTTGGGATTCGCGTTGAAGGAGAGCATCGACCGGAACTGCATAGTAAACGAGAAGTTTGTAAAGGACATGATGACGTATTTGGTCCACTATGCAGAGAGACGTGATCAGGACTGGCCGGCGGTGTCGTGGCGAGTTGCTAACTACATCCCGGTACCGGTGCAGACCATCGCTCACTGGGTTCTTGCAGTCCTCAATTGGAAGAACAAGTCCATACGGGTATTCGACTCCAGTCCGTCCTGCGATGTTGACATGCGCAACATGAACAAGGCGTTGAGCGGGCTACAATTAGTGGTACCGCTTGTACTCAAGAAACTTGGCTTAATTCCAACCGCCTTTAAAAAGTGGAAGGTCGAGAGGGTCCTCAATTTCAAGAAGCAAGAAAATTCGTAAGTGTAGTTGTCATAATTCCATTAGTAGTTGATTTTAGTACCTCTTATCTCATTATTAAATTGTCGCTTGTTTTCAGTGGCGATTGTGAGATTCACGTGTTGCAGGCTGCATTTCATATGCTCTTTCGTGGTGACCCCATTGTGGATCTTACCGGGCGCCAAATGACGCAATTTCGGGAATTTCTTTGCACCGCCATTCGCCTAAATGATTGGGGTTCTTGATATGAATAAGTTGTGCGTATTGTCGATGTTGGATGTTACATTTTGATTTTCTAATGTTGGATTTTGATTTTATAAACTTGGAATTCGTAAATTTCGATTTTGTAATGTTGGATTTTGATTATGTTCGCATGGTACCCGCACACTCATGCATGTCACCCGCACACTTATGCACGGTTCCCGCATATGCAGACGTGGTACCTGCACATACGCACGTGGTACCCATACATAAGAGCATGGTACCCGCACGTATAGAGCATGGTACTCGCACATGCAGGCACGATACCCGGACATGCAGGAATGGTACCCGTGCCTGTGCGCGCATTGGACCCGTCCAAACACGCACGGTACCGGTTCTTTTAAAAAAATAATTATTTTAACAATAATTTCATAATAATTTTTTAATGATTATCGCGATTATTTTGTCGTTTACAATTATTGGTGAATGATTATTCTGATGATTTGATCTAAAAGATTATATTTTTAAACGATTTGACGTACTGACAACGACTGACGTAAAGTGATAACTCGACTGATGTAACGTACTGACAGCTTCTGACAAAGCAATTATCACAAATTATCGCCTTACCAACTGTACGCGCACGAGACCCGAATTGCAAACGGACGGTACCCACAAATGCGCGCGTGGTACCTGCACATGCGCGCACGGGACCCGCCCATGGGCGCGCTTAGTACCGCGCTGATGCACACATGGTACTCGCGCATGCGGCGCAAGGTACCCGCACATGCGGTGCACGGTACCCACACAAGAGGCCACGGTACCCGCACAAGCGCGAACAGTACCCGCACAAGCGCGCACGGTACCCACACAAACCAACATACCAACATGCCATCATACATTGATCCCATAAATTTCCAATACACACGTACAAATCTATTATAGTACACACGCAAATATCTATTACAATACACGCGTACAAATTTCCAATACATACGTACAATTTACCTCCTCCTACCGCTCCAATGGAAGGCATTCTATTTTTTTGTGCTCTGCCTCGTTTTGGGTCAACGATAGGTGGAAGCATATTCATAATTCCTTCAACACGCTCGGTGATAGGCCATATGATACCCTCGTACGCTAATTTCCATGCCTCCAAGCTGTAATACGCATGCACTAGCGAATAAACACCTACATTAGCGACACCACAAGCCGCAATGGCGGCGCACATGGGATACGATCGATATCGAATATCTTACAACTACAGAACTTCGTCTCGATATTGACCACCTCGTTGACTCCATGCTCGTATACATTATACCTTTGAATGCCAATTTCCGCGACGTGTAGATTTTGTGAATTTATGTAGTGCGACCGTAGAATTGACTCGACCTTCGGCGTAAATGACGTGGCATTGGCTGCCATCGAAGATTCGTAAGTTCTTCGATGCTACTAAACGAACTTTTCGTCAAACATTGTATCGAATCAAACAACCCTATTAGTAGAAGCTCTCTATCCGCCCGTAGAGCGACATTTATCGACTCCGAGCCGTTGGTGGTCATGATGTTGTACCTTGATCTCGGGCAATACGATCTTGTCCATTTTGCCTTGGTGTTGACATCAAGATATGTATGCAACTTTAAGTACCGGTCATTTACTGTTTTCAACAATCAATCACATTCACTCTTGGTGTAGGCGTATGCTATATTAAGGAATAACGCACACACACCTTTCTCCTTCATACGGGTCTTTATATTTTGTTGAATATGTCACGCACAGAATCCGTGAAACGCATTTGGAAATATTGTCGGGACGACTGTCTTTATACCGCCATGTCTGTCAGAAATTATGACGAGATCATTTGTGTCGGCCACGATCCGTTTTAATATCGTCAAGAACCACGTCCACGATTCGGTAGATTCGGTGCCCGCAATTCCCCAAGCGATAGGATATTAATGGTAATCGCCGTCTTGCACCGTTGCAACGAGCATCACCCCTTTGAACTTTTCCTTTAAAAAGGTGACGTCTATAGAGATTACATTCCGCATGAAAGCAAATCCCGCTATGCATGCATCGTATGCCAAAAACAGATATTTGAATTTGTTTTCCTCGTCCATCTCCCAATCCGTGACACGTCCCACGTTCACTTGCTTCACAGCTTCCAAGTACGCCGGGATCAAAGCGTAACAATCGTCCCCGTTACCGACCAACTCCTCCGTAGCGAGATTCTTCCCTTTCCAAACCTTGTAATAAGAAACATCCAACCCCCTACTTTGCATCATAGACATGATAGCCTCTGGTGCAGAAATGTCTTTCGGCCCGCTAAAATTGTCAAGAAGCATCCTCGATACAACGATGAACATCCTTATCGATGTCTTCGACGTCGACGAGACACGTCGCATATGTGTGTGCCGCAATATGTCTGTATCGAAAAGAAAGGGGAATCCCTATCTTTTGCAGCTCGTAAGCGCCACGAACATTGCTCCATCGTGCATCTCACTACATACAAACTCTTGTTCGGCTTTACTAATTTGCACTCGAATGACGACGCCAAGGAGATTTTAGAGATCTCCTCAATAACTCCTCCTTGTCACGAAACTGTTGTCCAACGTGTAGGCTTGAATAGTCCGAAAATGCGAAAGTACAATCAGCAGCCTCGTCTATAGGGTTACGATCTACATCGTCATCTTCATCGTTATTCTGATCACGTGCGATGAATTCCTCTTCCGAGTCGTCAAGGTGTTCGATTGGCTCATCTTCATTTTCGTTCGAATGCCAACCCGAGTCATCCCTACGCCCGGACGGTCTAGCGAGGTCTTCTTGAAAACCCTCATCTTCGGTAACATGGCAATATTGTGTGTTAGATGGGCTGCAACCGTACCCCTCAAACGGTTCGATTTGCGCATTTTAATCGCAATCGGCTATAAGTCCGATATTATAACTAGAGGAACCATCAACTGCGGCCGACCGAGCCACACTGACACATTCCACCACCTCGACATGAATCACGGGTCTCGATTGAGGATCACCAAAATCCAAGTAGGCACGTAGAGCATAATCGTTATCGTTGTATATGAGTATGGGATAACTGTAAGCTACATTTGGCATATAGCTTAGCGTCAGTCTCGCATTGTCGTTGCAAAACGATAACACCGCTACAATTTGGCCCTTCACGTCTTGTAACGTGCATGCGTCCTCATCCACCAAAATTGAATGTCAGCTACTATTTTCCGCTGGGGACCAAGTCGAGGTATTGTCCTCGCCGATTAACCACCGACCATCGAATTGAAATACAATGTTGGTAATTGTCATATTGAGCACCTGCAATATTATTCAAAGTTATTGTTTAGAAAACGTTTTTCGTCATATAACATGCGTATATATGATTTTCAGTGCATGGGACCCGAACATAGGATCAGGGGACCTGTGCATAAATGCAAGGGACCTTCACGTGTGATTTTCGACACATGGGACCCGAGCAGAGAACCACGGGACCCGGACATACAGGCGAGGGACCTGCGCATAAATGCATGGGACCTGGACGTAAAAGCAGGGTAAAGACAGGGGACCCGAGCGTAAAAGTAGGGTACCCGCGCATAACTGCATGGGACCCGCTCACAACACTAGCGGGGACCCTGCACTTATAATTGGGTACCATGCTTTTACGTTTGAGTCCCCCTGTGTTTTTAAGAATGGGTCCCCTGCACTTAAAAAACAGCAGCCCATATGCGCGGGTACCCTGGATATATGCTCTGGTACCCTGTATATACGTTTGGGTCCCCTGGGTTTTTCGCATGGGTCGTGTTAAAAATTGATGTTACTTCACAATGTTGGGCCAAAATATTCATTCTCAAGCCCATTAAGAGTTATGGCCAAACTTTATTATAGCTGGGGCATAAAACTTAATTAAGCATAATTTCGTGGGCAAAATCAATATGCTACGAGATTCTATGAAGCTTGTTATAATTTTTCTGAGACTATTTTGCAATTTCAAAATCCTTAACCCAAAACCCAAAATTCAGCCCGAGCTGTATTTTTTTCTAACTGATAAAAAATATACAACTACTCTCTCTCTCCGACTGTACTTAATAATTTAACGAAAAAGCCCTAGCATTACTCTTAATCTTTATCATCATTTCTTTCCATATGTCCGTCTTAAGCCTTCTCCCCTCTTATATCCGAGCACGAAGTCGACCTATAGTCGCCTTCGTTGTTCAACAGTCCCGGTTAAAGCCCGAGAATCTCGCAGCTATATATTATGTTCATCGAAACAGATAAGTTTGTTTTTATTCTTTTATGTTGCGTCGTGTATTCGATATGTTTGCAAATCTTTGTAAGGTCATATGTTTTGGTTCAGATTTTTTATTATTCGTACTGTGATGTGTTAGTTGTGCTAGATGTTTCGTGTTTGACTCATTCGCTTGCAGTTTGTGTTTTTTAACAGGACCCTCCACAAAAACTGGACCTCAAAGTCTGTATTTTCAGATCCGAATTTTCGTAATAACAACTGAAAAATCGCACATCTGGCAATTACACAGTATCTATGAGATAACCCATTCATTTTCGGGGGTAATGGACTGAAAATTCACCATTTTCGACATTAAAATTGCAATTTTCATGTAACGAATGCTTACTGGTAAAATACGCTGAAATGCTTGATGTTTTCTTGGTTTGAGAAGTTGTTTTCCGACACTAAACGAAGAGAACAACTCGTGTCGCTTTAGGTTTGTGAGAGAGGTGTGTGTGGTTACCCTTTGTTCTTTAAAATGGAGAAGATAATGCATTCATATTGTTTGTATGGTTATGCTTAAAGATGGAGATGGACCCATGTTCAGTTACTGCAACATGTACGGCCATATTTTCGTTTTTATTTTTTTAATGTGTTAAGTATGAGAATTAGTTAATATGGTTAACGTTTAAACAAAGTGAAGGTTATTGACAAAAAAAAATGGTCAACGAGGCCATTTTTTTTAAATTGACCCAGTCAATGACCATTTTTTAAAAAACCATCCATCTGGGTTTGGTAGAAAGAACAATTATAATCATCAATTTAATTATATCTCAATAGTTTATATAATAAATGAACGAGACACTGTATTCACCATATTAATATCTTATACATATTTATCTCACCACTATTTGCATGTGATATTTATCTTAAAAACCCAGGTTCCATAGTTCTATCACGGTGATGTGAGTATCACATTAATGTGGAGTAAGGTGATATGTCATCAATGTGTTTGTTTTGTGGTGATATTTCATTTTGTGAATCAAGGAGATATTGTAATATTGCGTTTGTTTAATCAACATGGTGTATATGGTGATTTGTGTAAATGACATAATTAGCCCTGAATTATAGAGATTAATATTATATATATATATTATTTCAAATTATCCATTATTTCATAAAGAAGAATAAAATATGTTTACAAATCTTATAATATTTAAGTATAATATTAAAATATAATTTAAATTTAATTTAACTATAATATCATAATACGTCTAAGTATATTATACTATTATAATATGAAAATATAATTTATTTTAAGTATAATATTATAATATGTTTTAAATAATATTTAAACATCATAATATATCAAATGTTTTAATATTATAATAATATAAATATTAAAATATTAAATATTGAAATATTATAAATATAATTATTATAATATTAAATGTTTTAATATTATAATAATATAAATATTAAAATATTAAATATTGAAATATTATAAATATAATTATTATAAATTATTGTAAATATTATAAGTTCTTCAATATTATTATTTAAAAAAATGATATAATATAATTTATATAAGGAGTAATTTTGTTTCAAAATAGTAGGATAAATAGCATATAATCTAGGTGTGATTTAAAAATTAAGCGTAAATTCTAAAGCAGCCTAATACTACTAATACACCCATACGGTTTACTTAATTTTTGCACACTCTCTATCCGGTCAAAGAAAACTCAAGGGTCAGACAAAACTTAGAATACCCATTTTACCCTTATTTGACACAATCTAACTCGAAACAGTGGGATTTCTGCGTTGGCTTCTGCGAAGAAGATAGAGACTCCAAGCAAAGACGCCACATGTTCACCCCAAGAACAGCCTCTCGTACTACCATTGACTCTGAAGCAAATCAAAAGCTCGATTTAAACTACGACTCGATTTAGGGAACAGGGCTCAGTTTCTTCAACCTACGTGCAAATATCTGGTGGGTCGCACTAGGCTGTCGTCTAGGGAACATGGCTCGATTTCTTCAGGCGATGACTCGATTTAGGGAATGAAGCTTCCGTTTAGGGAACAAGGCCGTCGTGCCAGTGGGTCGAACGAATTTGCCGTTCCAGCAGGTTTTCGGATTGTGGCTCGAGAGGCTGGTTGTTTCGAGGCCTAACGAATAGTGCGAGATGCTGGGAAACTAGTGGGATAAATGCAATCTCGATTTCTCTGGCAATTTTTGTTAGGAAATCGGTAAATTTGTCTTTCAATTTTTTATTAGATACAATTTCGCTGTAAGATGCAGTTCCAATTTGAATTTTTTATGTTCGATTTCGATTTATTCTCCTGCAATATTGGTGTTCGTGCCTTCATTTGCCCGATTTATCTGTAAGATGCGCTTTCAATATCGGTTTTCTATCACATGAGCTGATAATAATTCTAAAATTTCCAGATTTCAATTTGCCCGATCAGCCAAGCTATTAGATTCATGTGTGTTGGGTGGTGGCGTTGAGATGGGGAAGATGATATTTGGGGTTATTTTGGTCATTCACGCCAAAAAATATAGTCAGATCCTATAACGTAATCTCGGGCCGAATCTGCACCCCGGGGTTTATGGTGCTATGTTTTAAAAACTATAATGGTTCTTTTGGATTCGCGGATTTCGATTTGAAATTCGGATTCCTACAAATCATCCGTTTGGCAACCGATCGGATTTGGATTTCGATTTCATCCAAATTCGAGGTGAATTCAAACCCTTTGTTGTTTGATGATTTTGAAATTCGACCTCAAGTGGTCCGCTTTCGAAATCCGAATTCTCGCCGTATTAATTTTCATAAATAATAATAATAAATAATAGCTTGGCTTAAGCTCGACGAACGACGAGTCGAGCCGGCTCGAGCTCGACGAGGCGGTTCGAGCTCGATGTACGACGTCGAGTTGGTTTGAAAATAGTTTGGCTTAAACTCGACAAACGATGATCGAAAGCTCGCGTGCCGACTCACGAGCTTATTTTCTTTTGTTAGTTTTTATTTTATCTTTTTACATTTTAATTTTTAATAAAAAGTTTGAGGTCGAGCTCGACGTTCATGAGTTGGAGCTCGAGCTCTATTTTGAAATTCGGATTCCGAAATCCTAACCGTTTGCCAAACGATGAATTTGAATTTGAAATTAGGATTTTGAGATTATAATTTGAAATCACGGATTTCAATTCAAATACACCAATCCAAACGCACCCTAAGGGAGTTTTGCGTAATAAAAAACTTACATGGATTTTGGTGCATATTTTCTAAACCATAGATAGGTTATATGCTATTTACCCAAAATAATTTAAACACATCACGCCATCACCGTGATGGAGGATCAAGGTGCTTTTTTGGCATGATCTGAAACTCGAAATATCACGGTGTTTTCATCACGTACGCGATCCTTCATTACGGTGTTGCTCATTATGTTGGCTAAACAAACGACGTGATGAGAACCGTGATGGCGGATCATGATGATGTTTTCGTGTCTCACGGTGACACAAACACCCCCTTAATTCTTTCTTAAGTAAATCTTATAATTGTTGGGTACATTTTCATACGTACGTCTATATATATTTATATATATAATAATATATTATACATCGAACTCACACGGGGACGACGCATAACTAATTTTATTGTCGAGGCTAGCGTTCGACGCTATGTCTTTAAAACGATATTGCCATGCTCGCGGTGCTTACGGAATATGGCAATCGTTTTCCAAGATACAACGACAAATGTCTCGTAATAGGAGCACTCCAAATTACGAGACCAACGAACTTAATCGATGCTTTTCGAACTCTGATACGAGTTAGGAAAATGAAATATACAAAATCTAGTTAACGATGACAGAAGAAGATGCTTTATGTTCCTACAATTTTTTTAGAGAGGAGGAGATGGTTCGATGTTTTTCAAATGAGGGAATGGACATCACTATTTATGAATGAGGTTGGAATTTGCAGGAGAGTTATCGTTGTTCATGATTGGTGACAACTTTTCACCTTTGAACAAACTCAATCTCTTAGCCGAATAGATGTAATTCTTTATGAAGTGTTGCTAACTTACACCTCTTCAAGTGAAGAGTTGTTTTCTTAAACCCCCTTCAAGTAAATATTTAAACTATTCGGTTTATTCATATTTAATTGTTTCAACAAACTCCCACATAAATAGGAATTAATGTCTACAAGAAAGCTGACACTAACGAAGTCCAATCGATAAGTCAATGCATCTGGATATATACCTATGGTTTTGAATCTTCCGTAGTGGAATACTATTGAGCATATTCGCTCTGCAGTGAACACGATGTCTTGAATTGCCCAGCATTTTGTGTACACTAAGACAATAACACCCACACAGTGACTTATCTCACATCTTTAAGTTCTCATGGCTTGTTCTGTATAGGCCATGGTTCATGAATGTTTCATTGAACCGGTCTGATGTGATCCGTCGGACCCGTTGTTTAAATGTCTTAGGGCCAAATGTACTTGTTGACTTCGGCTTTGAACTTAGCTTAATTGCAAGAATATGTATCGGACAAGCATGGAGAAAGAGACATCACATTTGGACAACTTCATTGATTGAGAATCAAGAAGATCAAAGCATAATTTTCAAAAATTTAATTGGAGCTGATTTGATAAATTTTGGAAGTTCAGGGACTAGAATGCAATTATTAAAAACATTTGAATGACCAAAGTGCAATTTTCGTCCTTGGAACAGATTTTGAACGAAAACTGCATTCAAATATTTAAGGATTTAGTTTGTTATGATTTTCCTAGATTTTTGCTTAAGTATCTCTTAGCTTGTTATTTTTATTTCCATAATAGCCCTAGCTATTAATATAAATAGGTCTTATTTCTCATTAGAGAAGAACCAACTTTGATATATATATTTTTGAGTTTCACTATTGAATCTCTTCAAGTCTCTGTTACTCTTTCGTTCGACGTTTAAAAATCGTCTACCTCTTGCAAAAGCCGTGCGTTGTGAGAATAGATCTGAGACTTATCGTACGGCCCCACACACCGTTCTTGACGTCTTTCAATCCATCGAGTGTTCCATACGTGGCGATCAACGCTGTGCGACTTTGGAATTCGTGATTTCGGGTGAAATAGATCGGGGTTCCTTATCAAGTGGAATCAGAGCTAATCCACGTTCGGTTCGTTATCCAGGACCGTTAGAACATCAAGAAGGAGCGCAACACGTCAACCGTTTCCATAAACCGGTGATTTTCGTTCGTTCTTTATATATATTTTATCGTTCTGAAAAACAAAAAGTAAAAAAAAAAAGGTGCAGACAAAAATCACTCTGAAAAAAAAAATCTGCAAAAAAAACGTGAAAAAAAGAGATTATGCAGAATAAAAAAATAAAAATAAAAAACTCCGCTCAATCTGAAAAAAAAAAAAAAAAGGAGAGTAGCCGCGGTAGGTAAAAAACATGAGCAGGAAAACATTTCTGAAAAAAAAAATATATTTTTTCTGTTTTTTCTTTTTTGTTTAATAATTAAAATTATTTTTTTTAGTTGAATTCATTCTTTAGAATTTTAATCGTACAAAATTTCAATGAACTATTATTTCGACAATATCTATGATTGTCACTCTCCCGAGCATCAATCCTTCCTAAAAGAGTTCACAAGAGCGAATGAAGAAAGTTTCAAACGGATTGATGAGCGGTGTGCTAGAAAGAAAAAAGACCCACTACAATCTGCAAGAGATAAGTTTGAGGACGGATTTAATCGGACTATTCCACCATTTAATGGAAGAATCGATCCAGAAGCATATCTTGCATGGGAGTCACAAACCGAATTCTTCTTCGACCACTACGATTATACTGATCGTAGGAAGGTAAAGCTTGCTACAGTTATGTTTACTGATTATGCTAGTACTTGGTGGTTTGAGTCGATCAGTAGACGACAAATCGGGAAGGCGTCGATTGATACTTGAAAAGAGTTAAAGGAAATCCTAAGGAAAAGATTCGTACCTCGCTGCGGGATGATCAGAGCGAAAGCAGATTTTCAGGATCATCTACATGGAGGAAGAATTTTAATAGAGATGACACGAGAGATAGTCAGACCAAAAGAGTTCAATGATTACCCGACGTGAATCTACCACCACAAGCAAAGATCAGTCGGCCAGTGGCGAAATCCACCCCCCGTTAAATCACACAGCCTTCATCGCAGAATTCCTCTGACACCATAATCAAGATGTCGAGAATCCACCATTGGTCGATCTACTCACAAGCTCTACCTTATCGGTCAGCATTGAGGCCCCCATCGATCCTCTATTGGCGGAATCGACGATAAAATCGATGAGCAATACTGAAAAACTTGTTGCAGCCCCAACTTCAAAAATTGACGAAACTCTGGGTTAACCAAAGGAATTTGCCATCTCCAGAGCAGATTCATTGAAGATTTTTGCGACGTTGCCACAGACAATAAACTGCACTCTTCGCGGGATTTCGTATCGGACGAGCATGGAGACAAACAACGTCACATTTGGACAACTTCATTGATTGAGAATCAAGAATATCAAAGCATAATTTTCAAAAATTTAATTGGAGCTGATTTGATAGATTTTGGAAGTTCAAGGACTAGAATGCAATTATTAAAAACATTTGAAGGACCAAAGTGCAATTTTCGTCCTTGGAGCAGATTTTGAACGAAAACTGCATTCAAATATTTAAGGATTTAGTTTGTTATGAATTTTCTAGATTTTTGCTTAAGTATCTCTTACTTTGTTATTTTTATTTCCGTATTTAGCATTAGCTATTAGTATAAATAGGTCTTATTTCTCATTATAGAAGAACTAACTTTGATATATATATTTTTTCGAGTTTCACTATTGAATCTCTTCGAGTCTTTGCTACTCTTTTGTTCGACGTTCGAACATATCTATCTCTTGCAAAAGCAGTACATTGTGAGAATACATTTTAGACTTATCGTACGGCTTCACACATCCATGCGTGGCATCTTACAATCCATCGAGTGTTCCATACATGGTGATAAATGCTGTGCAATTTTGGGATTCGGGTTCTCGGGTGACATAGATTGCGGTTCCTGATCACGGTATGTCTTCACAGTCACATAGGTGACACATCTATTAAGAGTATCCTACCAATACCCCACTTTATAAAGCTATAGAAATCACTGAGTCAAAACTCAACCTTACTATCTGTCACAAGACAACAACTATTCATCCTAGGAAGGGATAGAGATAACATGTCTCGTGTGTTGTAGCAACAACTTCTGTAACTTAGTGTTGTTTTTGGTACGTTGGATATGTCGGTATCTGCTCGGTGGCAGACCGGTCAGAATATCTTTTCTACGTTAAGTCGAGGCACGTATTTTATACGATGTCTGTAAGACGATATCGCCTCGATAATTGGTCCTCACTCGTTTTAACGACAATCATCCCCAAGATACGATTTCTACAACTTCGGAATCGCCGCACTTTCAACTCGACGAAGTGTTTCGGCGAATCTTACTAAGAGACTCGGCTCTTTCTTGCTTCGAGAACTTGGGTGAGTGTGCTGGAATGCTTGGGAGTGAACTGGATGAATTTTCCAATGTTGTTGGGGGCTATTTATAGGTTTTCAAGTGATCTGGGGTGAATCTGCGAAGAGATGCAACTTCTGGGCAAAGACTATTTTGTGAATAATCACAACTGTTGGTTATTTGATCAGGTCCGACTTGTCACTGAACGTCATCACGTCCGCCACGTCAGCAAGAATATCATGTCATCGGCACATCAGGCACCACGTGGGCCACACGTCATCATCACGCCTTGCCACCTAGACGACGTCACCACCGGTGCCACGTTATCGAGGCATAAATTTAATTTCGTGTTCGGGATTGGGCTTGCGGGCCGCTCGGGTGGGGCTCGGCTCAAGGCCTTGAGCCCACCTCCTTGAGCTCACCACTTGTTTGAGATATAATAATGGGAAATCATATATAAAGAGCGAAAAAATGAATTGTTTTTCCAATGTGGGATGGGATCTCCCCCGTTATATATAACTCATTATTTTATCTTTATTGGGTCGAAATTTAATAATTAATTTGCAATTCACCCAACATCGATTTTAAGCAAATTAATCATTGATAAATTCCTCTCAAAATGTTGATTTTGAATAGTTCATCAGAGGTTCGACTAACGATGGCTTTGAATCTTCCGTAGTGAAATGCTATCGGATTTACTTAGTGCTCAATGAAAGTGATGTCTTGAACTGACAATTTTGTGTAAACCAATATACACAATGAATCTAATCTCTTTCGATTCTCACGTTGTGTTCATTTCGGCCTTAGACCATATCTCGGCTTCATAAGTGTTAATATGAAGCGACTCATTTCTCAATTTTATAGGTAATCGACTATTAGAACTTAATTCAGGAGTAGCCCGAAATACTCCACCATTTTTTGTATAGTCATTGCATTAATGCTTACCCTACCACACGTCATCGGGAAATTATTGGACAGTTGTCGAGAATGGACTTCAAAATTTCCAAATATTCGGTAGAACCGGTCTCAGCTAATTGTCTCATTGAACAAAGTTTGTGGCATCTTCACCCATCATGGTTTAGTTACCACCGAACTCCTTCCTTGGTCTGTGGATTGTAAGTCGCATTCCCCTTACTGCGGAGGTAACTGTTCTCTAGTGATACCTTTCATCAACTGATCAGATATGTTCTCCTTAGACTTTAATAGTCAATGGAGATAATTCTGCTAGAGATTAGTTATCTTACGGTGTTATCTCTAACGAATGTGTCGAGACTTCCGTTGTAAATACATCTTTGTGCCCTACCGATAACCGCCAAATTATCGCAATGTATCATTGTAGGTGGCACAAGTTTATTCCAACACGGAATATCCTCCTGAAAAGTGTCTTAGCCGGAGGATCATCGAAGGCTTGAAACTTCTTCAACACATTCTCGACACAGTGAGATTGTGTCAGTATTACACCTTCGGGTGTCTTAGAGACGTTTGTCCCTAATATGACATCAGCCAAACCCAGATCTATCATGCTGAAATAATTTTTCAACATATTTTTTGTATTTGCAACCACTTTGTAAGTGGTTCTCATGATCAGCATGTCGTCTACGTAACGACAATCACAAATTCTTTCGGTGTGCCCTTAATGTAAACACATTTGTCGCACATTAATTTTGAACTCATTCGATAGCAAAGTCTTATCAAATTTCCCGTGCTTGCTTAAGCCCATATAACGATTTCACGAGTAGACATACTTTGTTCTCTTGCTCGGGTGCTACAAACCCTTCGGAATGTTTTATGTAGATTTCGTCTTCAAATTCCCCGTTCAAGAAAGCAGTTGTCACATCCATTTGGTGTATCTCGAGATTATGCCACGCGACAACAGCTATGAGAGCCCTTATGGACGTAGTCCTTATTACGGGCGAATATGTATGGAAGAAGTCATATCCTTCTTGCTCATTTAACCCCTTAGAGACAAATCGAGCCTTATATTTCTCGATTGTCCCATCAATTTTTATTTTCCTTTTAATGACTCATTTGCATCCTAAATGCTTGCATTTCTTCGGAAGACCTACTAATTCTCACATGTGAATTTGCATGATTGACTCAATTTTGCTTCTAACAGCTTCTTTCCCAAACAGAGTTTCTGGACTAAACAATGTTTCTTGCAATGTTCGGGGTTCATCATCCGTCATATACGTCGGAAAGTCAGGTGCAAATGATTTGGCCACTTTGTTTCTTTTACGATGCCTCGTTCCTCATTTTCTTGAGGTGAACTCTCAACGACATCGTATGTTCTTTTTCCAGAACTAATTTCCTTCCTTTCCTTATTCAGAAAGATATTTTCGAAGAACATTGTGTTCCTTGATTTGATTATCGTCAATGCGTTCATGTCATGGATTTCTGACTTGTGCACCAGAAATCTGTATGAACTGCTGTTATTTGCATATCCGATGAAAATGCAATCGACAGTCTTGGATCACATTTTAACTTGCTTTAGCTTAGGTACTTCGACCTTTGTTGGGCACCTCTACACTTTAAGGTATCCGTAGGATGGCGTCCTACCTTCCATAACGTGTATGATGTCTTACCCATTTTCTTATATGGTAACATATTCAGAAAGCAATTTGCTGACAGGATGACTTCTGTCACGCCCCGACCTGTGTCGAAGGAGCGACAGCTGCCACGTTACTCAATAAATGCAAATTGTCGATATCAACTCAACTCATAAGCCATAAAAAGACTTAACGAAATAAATATATTTCATATCAAAGGATGTTTTACATTTATACATAATAGCCCAAAACCTCGACCAATGAAGGAATACATACACAAAAAATATCCTCCCAAATGATACGCCCGCCAATGGATCCTCCATATAAAAGAAAAACAGAGCATCAAAGCAGCAGATGCAATGATCAAGTATGGAAAACCTTCGGTCAAAAGGGAAGTCAACAACCTGGAAAAATACATATATATGGGTGGGAGGTGAGCAAACCACTGGCTCAATGAGATGAGAATACAGACACGTCTTCTCCTCACAGAAGGCGTGTCCTAAACGATGAGGAAAATAGTTACCAACACTCGTATGAGGAAAATACAACAGTAAAGAATCACAAGACATATCAAAACATCAAGAAGGTGCACATTATTACATAAGTGACGTGTGGGCTGCTATATCCTACCTCAAACTGAACTCCCTGTCGAGAGTCAGACGAGTCCGTCACCGCTAAACTGAATGCCATGATCAGCCGTATCAACTAAACCCTAAACATTCATATCAAATATGTATGAAATGCATGTCCTAAACCACTGACGTTGGCCGAGTCTCACAATCGACTTTGTAACCTCCCCAACGATAATCCTCCAACGATAATAATACATGGCAAAAGACGGGTGAACTCGTTAGGCTCAATCACACGGGTTTACCGAGCCACAATCTACTAATCGATATGTCACTCTCACTCACCCGAACGTCGCAATTCGGGCTACTTACTACTCGGTACCGAGGCTATACAACATCGACATCAATCAATCATCAACACGGATCACGAAATAACATAGAGTGCTGACATGTCATCCACTCACGTAATCAATCAACACGGATTACGAAATAACATATAAGCCCAAGTTCTTGTAAAACACAACAAAACATCCTATAGCCGGCAAGGCTCACTATCACATCCACCAAAAATATTGCATGAATTCATAAAAAAATACAATAATAATTCATCGTGAGGTTTACTCATCCCATGAAAGGAAGGTGCCCCCGTATTATCAACTCACATCGTAAAGCTCTAGCTTTCTCCAACGTCTGAGGTTCTTGTATTCTTGCTCAATTTCTCAAAAAATTCGTAATAAATTGTAGGAAGGTCCAATTGAGATGATTTCAGTGGCTATGAAAACCTCAAGAACTTAGCTTTAAAACAAGACTATTTTTCAAAAGATCGGATCAAAATATCTAGGTCAAGTTTGCAAAATACGAAAGTTGCGCACATATTCGATTTCTGAAGAGTACCAGAAAAAAAATGTTTCTCGGCTGAATGCTTAAAAATTAACTAAAAAACGTATTAGTATTGGATTTGGATGTTTTAAATGGTTGTGGAAACCTGAGAAATGTAGCTCTCAAGGGGGATCAATTTCGAAACAATTGGTGCACAGTAATTAGGCCGAACTGAAAATTACAGAAGTCGCACATGGTGTATTTTATTCAAAGACGGAACATGAAAATAAGAAGAACACTCCTTACCTTAAGAAAGTTCAACTCAAGCAAGAATTATGGAGATTAATGTGATGCTCCAGTTGTTTCTCGTTTGCTCAATGTCTCAGGTCTTCTACTCTTAATTTTGTCTGTTAATAATGAAGGGAATAATGAGATAATCATAAAAAAAGGAAACCAATATTGGGGTGAGCTTTGGGCTATTTTTTTAACCGGCGGAAAATTAATTTATGGGCTAAGCTTGAATTAATATAGATGTTATAAGATATCTCCCCCTTCAAAAAGTTTCGTCCAAGAAACATAAACTTTAAACGTACATAGGAATCGAATAAATGCGGATATTGATGATGCATGAGTCCCTCCGACTCCCAAGTTTGATCTTCTACTTTGTCGCTTTTTCAAATAACTTTTATCATTGGAATAAACTTTCTACGAAGCTTCATCTCTTGTCGATCCAAGATTTGAACCGATTGAACTTCGTAAGGGAGATTGTCTTTTAACTCTAGTGGAGGAGATTCGAGTATATGCGAAGGTTCGGGTTCGTACTTTCGAAGCATAGACACGTGGAAGACATTATGAATTTGAGATAACTCAGATGGTAGGTTCAATATATACGCTATACATCCAATCCTTTCTTTGATGCTAAATGGGTCGATAAATCTTGGGCTTTCCCGCGATGCCGAAATAGTAGCATGCCCTTCCACGGAGAAATCTTTAGAAATACTCTCTCAGTTGCAAATCCAGGACTTAGAAATTTTTTTTTCAAACTTCCGTAGTCCCGCGCGCTTCACAACCGGCTCGCATCTAGTCGATCCTCGCTCGCCCGATTCATGATCTAGCCGCGATAAGCCTCTCTCACCCTAACCCTGTCTTGTAACGCGAAAATGTAAAAGGACAAAACACGGTTATTCGAAGGGACAACCGGGGTCGCCTCTCCGCCTTGCCGTAATCTTTATTAAGCACAAAGTTTACAACGTAGGAAGAAACTCAAACCCGTGGCACCGAACAGATCTCGGCCTCACTCGCCTAAGATACCAATCTCACGGTTATCTCCTACGTCCCTTTGTTGGGATCTTAATCGCTCGCACTACCCGCTCGCAAAACCCTCTCGGGATCCCGTCCAAGTTCGGCACTCCGAACTCGGTGATGTGGCTCGATCGCTCGAAGTCGCCGCGCTCACCGAACTCACTTTCTCTCTCGAGTGTCTGTTTCTCGAATAAGGTGGATGTCGATCGAATTCCTCTTGTGTTCTCGGCTGCATCCTTTATATAGGACTTCGGGCGAATATTGCTCGGAGAGATTTTCTCAACAATCTCATTCAAATTTGAATTCGGCTGTTGCGAGAATCTCTCCCCGAGATTTTCTCCCATTTGACTTGGCACCCCAAATCCTCTCAACAGCCCGAGACTCGGTCATCCTTCACGCGGATCGAAGACTCTATCTTGATCCTGCCCAACAGCTTGCCCAAATTTATCGCCAACCTCGTAAGCCCGCCGCGCGCTGTCCCGCGCGCGCCCCACCACCTTCGTTTGACCGAGCTTGGCCGAGCAATTTCCGACACCGCCTTCGACCTCCACCGTCGCCGCTGCCGTCCGCCAGAGCCACCGCCGAGCACCGTTGTGCTCGGCCGGACCCTTGTCGAACCACCGCCCGTCGCTGGCCTGGGCTCGATCGCCCAGAGCCGCCCGCCGATGTTTGGCATGTGGCAGGGCCTCGCGCCCTGCCTTGGCAGGCCGTGCGCCCAAGTACCGAAGCATTGGGGCGGACCATCGTATCGCGCGCGCTGAGCCCTGATGCCGCGCGCGTGTGCCTGGCTTGTCCCGATGTCGTGCACCCCATGCTGTCTAGGTTGCGCGTCCCATGTGACGATGTTTATGCCCCATTTGTCCAATTGTTGAACCGCTCCAACTCGTGCCCCTTGAACCGGGAATCGTTGCTCGGGTTTGGCTCGGCAATGAACGAGCCGATGACGTGGCACTTCAAGGTTGTCACATTCTCCCCCACCCTCCCCCCGGAGAAAGTCGACGTCCTCATTGATGAAGTCTTGTAACCAGCACTCTGCTTCTAGTACTAATAGTCCGCCACCACTTTCTCGAATTGCGCTATATCCGTGAACTTCTTCCACGAAGTCTCAGACGCATCTTCGCATTCCCACTGAATAAGGAACTTGATCATACCACCTCATCGCCGATGGTCGAGTATCCTCCGAATCCGCTTGTCGAACACCTTCGCCGCGGTGCGTGGTGGTGGTACATGCCTCATTTGCTCCGTCGAAGTATCGCATGGGTGGAACTTCTTCAAGAAGCTCACGTGAAAAATGGGATGTAACTTCATGTGCTCCAGTAACTTCAGCCGATAGGCCACACGCCTCACTCGAGACTCGATCTCGAACGGCCCATTGTACTTTGGCATGAGCCCCTGCGCTAGCTGCTCCTTCTTGCCTACGTCACATGGTCTCCACATATGCGGCCTAAGCTTCAGAAGCACCTTCTCGCGCACCTCGAATTAGACCTCTCGCCGGTCTTTGTCCGCGTATGTCTTGATGCGCTTCTGAGCTTTAGCAATGCTATCTCTAGCTGCGGTCCACAACTCCTGTCCGAAACACGCGGACCTATACGCTGCTGGGCACTCCCCGATCATGCGCGTATATACCATCGCTGGCTAGTTCGATTAAAAGCCATACACCATCTCGAATGGACTAACTTTCGTCGCTGAGGCTATGTTCAGGTTGTAGCTAAACTGCGCCGCGTCGAGAAAGTCGATCCAGTTCGTCTAGCTCGCCGTAATGAAATGCCTCAGGTACTCTTCAAATGTTTGATTCGCCTGTTCCGTTTGGCCATCCATTTTGCGGGTGAAATGACGTCGAGAACTTCAGCTTCGTCCCAAGAAGTCTGAATAGGAACGTTCAGAACCGTCCCGTGAACTCGCATCTTGATCGCTCACGTTCGACGTTGGCACACCATAGTGCTTAAAAACGTGCCTGAAAAATAACTCTATCGACTCCTTCGTTGAGCACTCCGCTGGTGTCGGTACGAAGATTGTCATCTTCGAAAACCTGTCAACCACAACAAGAATCGAAGTACACCCCTGTGCTTTAGGTAATGTAGTAATAAAATCCATCGAGATTGATTTCCACGGTCTCGACGGTATGGGCAGCGGCTCCAGCAAACCGGCATGCATTCGACGTTCGGCCTTCTGGAACGTAGACGCGCCCACCTTTGGCCACCAAGATTCCCTCCTCGAGCCAGTATTATCGCACCACTCCTTCGTTGACCTCCTCAACGAGCTTCTTATGAGCCTTGCTCGCCTCGGCCGCCTCACGCACCTTCCCCATGAAGTCTGAGGTAACCGCACTCAGCGCGCTGACAAAGACCTCAACGCCTTTAAGGCTTAGGGTGTCGGCAACGTCGTTGTGCCGACCCGGCTTGTGGATCCATTGATATCGAACTCCCCGATGAATTCCTGCCATCTCGCCTGCTTCGGGGACAAAACGGGCTCCGATGCTAGCGCCTTCTTCAACTCCTCGAAAGCCTCCATGGCCTTTTCCGACCAATGCTATCGAGCTCCGTTCTTCAGCATATCAGTCAATGGACTAGCGATGTGCGAGTAGCCCTTTATGAAATGCCGGTAGTAGTTTGCCATGCCGAGAAAAGAATGTAGCCCCGTAACGTTCTTCGACCTCTCCCAATCAATCATCGATCTCACCTTCGTCGGGTCCCTCTGGATCTGACCCCTCGATATGATGTGGCCCAAGAAGGTGTCTCCCTCGGCCAGAAGTCGCACTTATCCCGCTTGAGGAAGAGTCGATGCTTTTGCAAAGCATCGAACACCGCCCGCAAATGTCATGATGCTCCGCCATGCTTTGCGGGTGGATGACTATGTCATCGAGGTACACAACGACAAATTTGTCCAAAAAATCATATAGCACATCATTCATCAGGTTACAAAATGTGGTTGGTGCGTTGGTGAGCCCGAAAGGTATCACCAAAAACTCGTACGACCCGTAATGCGTCCCGTAAGTCGTCTTCGGCTCGTCGCCCTCCGCAATCCGCACCTGTCAATACCCCGATCTCAAGTCCACCTTCGAGAAGCACTCCACCCGAGCTAGCTTATCGAACAAGTCTAGCGCATTCGGAATGGGGTACTTGTTCTTCACCGTAACCTTGTTCAACGTGCAGTAATCCACACAGAAGCGCACCGAACCATCCTTGGTCTTTTGGAACAGAATCGGTGAACCGTAAGGCGCCTTGGACGGTTGGATCAGCCCCGCCTCCAGGAGCTCGTCGTGTTGCCTCTTCAACTCGGCCAACTCTGTCGGGTTCCTCCGATATGGTGCTTGTTCTGGCGCCTTGGCCCCTGCCTCCAGCTCGATGCGATGGTCTATGGCTCGCTGGGGCAGCAATTCTCGGGGAAGTTTGGCTGGCATCAAATCCTCGAACTCGGACAGCACCTCCGCCAGCTCGCTCGGCACCACTGTCTCGCCTTCGCACGCTTCCGCGAACAGCGTAGCCACATACGTTTGCTCGCCCCTCCTTACTCCATCTCGTAGTTGTAGTGCTGAAATGGCCTGGACTTCGCCCGTCCTGGCCTCGGCCTTCCTCGGCTCGCACTCGTCTGCTCCAGCACTTCCCTAGCCAATGCGAATAAGGCTGCTCGAAGTGTCCACCGTGACCCTCTCAGCTTTCATGACCCTCGCAATCGACCTTCTTGGCATTCTTGCCGCCGTCTCTCTTCTTAGTCTTTTCTCCCTGTTTGCCCTTTTAGAAGTGTTTGCCGCGGTTTCGCCCGCCGCGGCTTGTGCTTCGGCCAGCTAGTACTCCACAAGCCTCTCGGCCGCCGTGTATGCCGATGTGAGGTCTTGGACCCCTTTTCGGGTCAGCTCCCCCTGTACCCAACCATTTAACCCCGACATGATGTTGAATAGCTGATCTGCCTCCGACATCTCCGCGATGTCCATCATCAGTGAGGCGAATTGCTTCACGTAGTCGACCCCGTCTGGTGCAATATTCGAACCGCCTCGCGTGCCCGCCATGACGAGTCCGGCATGAATTGCGCCTGCAATTCCCATTTTAGCTCGTCCCATGTGGCCAACCTCGTCCAATTGAGTTGAGCATCGAGTGAGAGTCTCGTTCGCCACCACAGTTTTGCGTCCCCGTTGAGGTACGTTATCGCCGTGCTCACCTTCTCCTCATCAGCTACCCTTGCCCCATCGAAATAGGACTCAATGTCGAAAAGGAAGTTGTCTAACTCCTTTGCATCGCAAACCCCCGTAAAGACCCGCGGCTCCCGCGCGGATCGTCTAGGTGCAGCCGCAGTAGGGACGTCGCCGCCCGCCACCAAGACCCAAAGGGCCGCAGTCTCGGCCTCGAGTCGCGTGACCTTGGCCTCGAACGGCTCCCGCGCCTGCATGAGTGTCAGGATCTCGGCTTTCATCTATTCGACGTTCGGCATCGCGTCGAACAGCTGTTGGGAGGTAGTCGCCCTGCTTCTAAGTCCGCCAAACGTGATCCCATCGCTCGGCTTCCGTCAGCCATTGTGCAGAACGAGTGGGTTTATATTATTTTAAAACCATAGGGTTTTTTGTGATGATTTTCAAAACCACAGGGGGTGTAATGATTTTAGCAACAAAAAAAAAGCAGAATCAATGTTGAGGTGGACTTTTAGCTAAAATTTCTTTTTTTTTTTAATAGGCTGAAAAGTTAAATTTTGGGTCAACCTTGAATTAATATAGATGTAATAGCTTCCCTCCACAAGTACAGTGGTTGCCCCGAGCTGATCATCATAGTAGTCATCGTTTCCTTTAGAAATCTATTTTTGCGTTCAGTAACACCGTTTGATTGAGGTGAAATGGCGCGGATGTTTGATGAATAATGTCATGTGCTTGGCAAAATTCTTCGAATGGTGCCATGTATTCTCCTTATCGGTCACTTCGAATTATCTTAATTCTCGAGTTAAGTTAGATTCTCAACTTTACTCTTGTTAAAGGCATCTAGAGCTTCGTCTTTGTCACTCAACAGATATACTGACAATATCTCGTGCAATCATCGGTAGACGTAATAAAATATTTTTTCCAACTCTTGTCTGCACAAACTTTAGATCACATATATATGTAAGGATCAGTTCTAGAGGCGAGCTGCTTCTCACTACGGAGAAAAACGGTGTTTTGGCCATCTTTGTCTCAACACAGGCCTCACATCTGCGTTGTGAGTCGATTTCCATTGGTGGAAGCAAGTTTAAACTTATTTACTTTTAAAGTTTGTTTTAACCAACATTTTATAATATGTCGTGTCAGAAACTAGAACAATCAACCAAATAAGATGAACTGAGTTTATTACTAGTGAGCTAAATCTCGCATTTTACATGCAATACATTCAGTTTAAAAGGCCTTTTTCAAAGTAGCACTTGCCAACATTCAGTTTAAAAAGCCTTTTTTCAAAGTAGAACTTGCCAACGAAATGATCATTCTTGGACAGTACATACTTATTGGCCTCAAACACATGTCTAAATCCGGCTTTGCTCAGCAGGGAGTCTGAGAGTAGATTCTTGTGGATGTCTGTGACATGCTGCACATCAACCAACGTCAACTCTTTGTTCAAAGTTGTCTTGAGGACTACTCTTTCCAATCCGAAAATTGAAGTCGTCGCATACCCCATGTATAGCATCATACCGGAAATCGATATGTATTTGGAGAACCTGTCTTTGTCGGAGCAAATATGACTCGTAGGTCCGATGTCGATGTTTCACGACTCCGGGTTCTCCACGACATTGGCTTCATTTACGACCGCAGTGAGGTCTAACTCTGACAGATCCAAAATAGATAGATTTTCCTCAATCAGATTAGCCCGTTTCTTGCTGCCCTTTTTCTTCTGGCAAAAGTCTTTAGCCAGGTGTCCGAGTTTGTCGCAGTTATTGTAGTTTCCCTTGATTCTCTTGGAATCCGGTTTTTGTTGCGGGTTCTGCATCTTGCCCAACCACTTGCGCTTCTTGTCGGAGCATGATTCGGCCAAGTCCGCTCATGCATCGATGTTTCCCTTCTTGTTATTAGCTTCGTTCTTCTGATTATCTTCTTCGATCCGAAGCCTCACAATACGGTCCTTAAGCCCCATTTATTATGTTTGTTCTTGAGATAATTCTTGAAGTCCTTTCACAGTGTCGGTAGCTTCTCTATAATAGCATGTACCTGAAAGAACTTAGTGATGTGCATAGTCTCCGCATGTACATCGTGGATGATCAGTTGCAGATCTCGAACTTGAGCCAACACTGGTTTGGAGTTCGCCATCTTACAGTCCAAGAATCGCCCGACTATGAATTTCATCAATCTCGCATCATCAGTCTTGTACTTATTTCTAACGAGTCCCAAAACTCTTTCGTTGTCGTAGCAACTACATAAACGTAGTATTGGAGTCGATGAGAGCGTTCAGGATGTAGCTATGACACAGGAAGACTTTATGCTTCCAAGGGTCTAACACATCCTTTTCCAGCTCGTACAGCTCATCTACGGCTTCATCCGCATTTGCTGCATCGCCAGTATTGCCGATATTAGCGGCACGTTCGGCCACCTTTGGAGAAATCTCCTTCAGGAACCAAACCAGGTTCAGCATGGTCAAGTCAAACATCATTTTTTACTGCCAATGCTTGAACTCAGCCCCGTTACATTTTGTCGCCCTTTCGGCATGGTTGTTGTCGGCTGTCACAGGTAACGGTAGCATAGTAGGAATGTTCGCCATCGTACAGACAAGATACCGTCTTACGATTCTTCATTCTGGTACGTTGGATATGTCGATGTATGTTCAGTGGAAGACTAACAGTCATAATACCGTACATTTGGTCGAGGCACGTATTTTATACGTTGTCGTAAGAGGATATCGCCCCGATAATTCGTGCTAAATCGGTTCAACAGCATTCATCCCCAAGATACGACTTTGGAATCACAGCAGTTTCGACTCAACGAAAGTTTTTCAACGAATCTTACTACGAGACTCGACTCTTTTTTGCCTCGCGAACTCGGGGACGAGAAGTGAGTACGCTGGAATGCTTGATTGAATGGATTTTTCAAGTAATTTGTGGATTGTTGTTTGATCCAACGATCCAGATCGCACCACTTCTGATGCGACCCATCAAACTGTGTGGGTTTCGGGTCGGGTGGAACCATCACCAACTATTCTCTCTTTCGCGAACCAGTGCGCCTCGTCAACCCAACGGGTCGAGCCACCTCATCGTCGTCTCACGTGTTGATGCGTCAACACCACGTCGTCCCTCATGCCGATGTGTCACTGACACACCATCAAGTCTTCCAGGTCAGCAACGTTGTCGCATCATCGCACGTTGTGCACCACATGGGCGACACGTCATCATCGTGCCTTGCCACCTAGGCGACGTCACCACCGGTGCCACGACATCATCATGCCACGTCATCGGAGCATCATTTATTCCGGGTTCGGGCTTGGGCTTGCGAGCCATGCGCATGGGCTTTGGTCGGGCTCAGCTCATGGGCCTTGCGCCCACCTCCTTGGGCTCACCACTCGTTTAGAACTAATGGGAAATCATATATAAAGAGGGAAAACTTGAAAGGGGTGTTTCTTTTATGGTGATCCTCACATTACCTCCATCACTACATTTGTTTAGCGTAGGTGGTGAGTCATCACCATGATGGAGGATCACATAGGTGATCAAAATGGGGAGATAGTCCTTCTTTTGGAACACCCCCAAAAAGTATATTTTACATCACCGTGATGGAGTGATAATTTCAAATTTTCTTTGCACAAAATTACCCTTATATTTTGATATTCATTCCTCTTATACCCTTATTCCTCTTTTTAATTGCATAACTAACATATTTAAATCTTAAAAATATATTTAATGATTCGAACAATAAAAGAGTTATATTGAAGGGTTATATAAAATACTTAATTTAAAATATGTGTTTAAAGCTTAAAAAAAAGAATTTTATCGAAGAATTATATAAAATACTTATAATTAATGCTTAAAAAATAATACTTAATATTTAAACACTAATCAGTATCACGTAAAATATCACCTCAAAATTAACATATTAAAACACTTTAACTACATTATGGTTAAATATGTCATTTACACAACATCACCCCACACATCACTGCGATTAAACAAATACAATATTTCAATATCGTCTTGATATGCAAAATAAAATATCACCTCTAAACAAACACAGTGGTGACATATCACCTAGGTCCACATCACGGTGATACCCACATCATGGCGATGTGAGTATTATCGTGATGTTGAGTCACCTCAAACAAATACCCCCGAAGTGTTTTTGTAATGCGGGATGGAAACTCTCCCTTTATATATAATAGCTCATTATTTCATCTTTATCGGGACGAACTTTAATAACTTATTTCTCATTCACCCGACATCGGTTTGATCAAATTAATATTCGATAAATTTCTCTTGAAATATAGATCACAAATCTTTCATCAATTTTGAGTTTCGACTAACGACGGCTTCACGATCTAATAAAAATTGATCACCTTGGATTTATTAGGTTAATTACCCCATTTGGGCCCAATTGGTCCAAACTAAAAAATCCAACATTTAGTAGTCACATTGAACCAATATCTTAGGATCTCCAGTCAACAAGTTTGGTATCCGCTAAAGTCATTTTAGTGGCAGATTTTTTATCTCATTCCTCTTGATGTGCAATTTATATGATATCGAGTTACTATTTTTAATTCCAGTCAGTGTTATCTCTCTATTTGACATCGTTGATTACAATCATTTTGAGATCAACTATCTACGGCGTATAAGTCGTGACTTACCATTCTACTTCCACTCTTTGTCTTTCTAATTGTCGATTGACGATCACAATGTACTAGTACCACAAACACAGGTTTGTTCTAGCTAAGAATTTCTACTTAAGAAATTTCAGTCATTCAGCCTCTTCTACGACTTTATATAGGGTGATAAACTCGGGTTGATCGAGCAACGTACGTTTGCTTGATGGATTTTCAATACATTGTTTCACCATCAATTGAGATTGCATATCACTTGAATTATTTTGTATTTGATATCAAGTTTGCATCATAAACACACCCTAACAATTAATGATACATGTCTTAGTATCATTTATATGTTCTCATTCATAAATCAATCTGCAATACTGTTATTGGTAATTTCCATAAATATTTCATTGATCATTTTAGGCTCGATATTTTTCTTAGGCATTTCAACCTTACGAAGTACCCTCTTACTTCTAAGTATTTATTCAAGGGCCGATATATTCTCAAAAGATTACTTCGTGAAAATTTGTATCTTTTCTCGACATACCACCTCTTTGCTAGTTGAGCCTTTTTACATATATCACAAGTCTCCAAATAACCACATCTTTTCGTTAAAAGTTATTCCCGTTTGGGAAAGGTTGTGTCTTTCTCCGAAAGGCCGCACCTTTTCGAGAAAGATCATTGCTCTTCGCATAAGGTTATGCATTTTTTTCATGAAAACTCATAGGTTTTCACAAAAATATCGTGTATTTTCGTGAGATCGTGTCACTTCTCAAAACACCATACCTCTTTGTGCATTATATCTCTTCGCAATCTCTTTGTGAGATCGTACCTATTCACGAAAAGTCGAGTCTCTTCCTGAGATCGTAGCTCATAGCGAAAGATTGTGCCTCTTCATGAGAAGTCATAATCCTTCGTGAGCGCCGTATCTTTTCGTGAGATCATACCGTTTCCTGAGATCGTACCTTTATGTTAAAGGTCGCATTTGTTCGTGAGAACATACCAATTCGTGAAAGTCCCCGTCTCTTCGTGATATAATATCTTTTCATAAAGTGACGTATCTCTTCATGAAATCGTACCTCTTCGCGAAAGGTCGTGACTTTTCTTAAGAGCGTACCACTTTGCAAAGTCGATCTCTTTGTGAAAGGCTGCATCTCTTCGAGAAATCATACCACTCCGTGAAAGATCGCATCTCTTCGTGAGAATGCACCTCTTTGCAAAAAGTCGTTTCTGTTCCTGAGATCACATCCTTTCGTCAAAGGTTCTCTTCAAAATATTTCAGAATGGTTTAGTTTTTCAAACTGTCAATTCACGGAATTTGGCTCGTTTGTTTAGCAGAAAAAATAAGACATCTTTTCAACCGACGAATTTGAACTAATTGTGACACAGTTGAGCGTTTCTGTCCAATCGCTACATAAACACAATACAATGTCTCATTCTCAGAGGTTGCCTCACTGGCTGCAGATCTAGCTCATTCGACGCAACTCATCCGTAAGGGCCCTCTACTACACGTTTTTGAATCAAGGAAAGAATTAGACAAGCCAGATGAAAGTACAAACATAAGTAAGAAAGGACATCAAAGATTATTCGAATAAACTGGAGCTTCATTGCCCAATAGATGCTTAGAATCTAAACCGTACGCCTTCTAACCAGCCTTCTTGTTGTGACCACCGTGCTTTGATTTTTTTCTTTTCTTTTCCATGTCTCTGCTTCCAACCGTATATTTGAACTTCAGATGTTGGATGTGGTTGTTGTTTCTAACCAACAATGAGTTTCGTCTTGGATTGTGGACAGCAGCTTGCTTGTTGAATTTAAAAAAAACAGACCGATTTTAAAGTTTGGATTCGTCTTGCTGCTTGCTTGGAGCTGCATGCTTTGACCAAAAAAATATACAATTTCTTCTTTAGAATCTTATCGTAGATCCGATGTTTTTAGTTTAGGTCGTCTTCGGCATCAAAGCAGCAAATGAATTCAACGAAAATTCTAAAGTGATGCACGTGAAGCACGCCTATCACCATATGTCAATTTCTTCGATTTTTCTCCCGAGAGAATATTTTTCGGAATATTGACTCTCAAATTCAGAGTTGTGTCTGCTTTCACGAGTATCATTTAAAATTGTCGATGTTGACAAATAAAATCAGTTTGCTACAATATCGTTTTAAGATTGTTGGGGACAATTACGTGTGCACGTCTATATATATTTATATATAAAATAATATATAATACACCGAACGCACATGAGGATGCAAAATTGATTTTATTGTCGAGGCTAGTGTACGACGCTATGTCCATAAAATGATTTGTCCCGCTCACTGTGCTTACGGAATACGACAATCGTTTTTCAAGATACAACGACAAACGTCTTACGAGAACAACGAACTTGATCGATGTTTTTCGAATCATACGAATATGAAATATACAAAATATATTTCACGACGACAGAAGAAAGTGTTGTACGATTCCTACGATTTGAGAGAAGAGGGTATAATTCGATGTTTTTCAAATGAGGGAATGGGCATCCCCATTTATAGATTGGGCTGGAATTTGCAGGAGAGTTACGACTGTTCATGATTGGTGACAACTTTTCACCTTTGAACAGACTCATCTCTTAGCCGAATAGATGCAATTCTTTATGAAGTGTTGCTAACTTACACCTCTTCAAATGAATGTTGTTTTCTTAAACCCCTTCAAATGAATAGTTACAACTATCTGATTCACCTATTTAATTTTCCGAACAATCATCTTATTATATCATGGCTAAAAATCATAAAACACCCCCGTGATTTTGAAACTCATCACCAAAAACCTATGGTTGTAGAATAACATAAACCTCCCCTCCTGGTTTAGTTAACTTTTCACATTTTTTCCATTTTCGGGGGGTACGGTGATATGTTTTCTGAACCATAAGGGGTGTGATGATATGTTTTCGAAACCATAAAGAGTGTCACGACGTTTACAAACCACAAAGTAATAACGTGATTTTTCAGTTTAACCACAGGGGTGTAAAAGAGTTTACCCTTATAACATTAATGTTTAATGTATCTCTCGACCAATTGTGAACTATCTCTCTCTCTCTCCCTCCTCACTCTTTCCTCTCCCTTCTTTCTCAAATCCTATCTTCAAAATAAATTCCGTTCTTCCCCTTCCTCTACTAATGAAGATTGGGATAGCCTTTTTCATGGTTTTCTTTTCTTTCTAATGTGGGTTAGCTTTCGTTGATGTCGATTATCCCGGGTTGGGACCTTAATCTCCTTATGTAAGTGTTTCTCTCCCTCTTTGAGAGTGTCCCTTATGTAGGTGTTTCTCTTCCTCTTTGAGGGTGCTCCTCTTCAAGAAGACAAAATTCTTGAAGAAGGCAAAATTCTTGAAGAAGATAACCGGAAAAGGTGAAATTCTTTTGGAAGAAGACAAAATCTTGTTCGGCTATTTAAGCATTGAATAATCTTGTTTGTGAAAAATACAAAAACAAAAAAAAAAAAGGCTGGTATTCCCTTCCCATACCAGTACGTGCAGGGGCGGATCTAGTATAGGACCCGAGGGGGCCACAGCCCCCCTGAAAATTTTCGAAATATTTATTATTATATTTATAGATATAGTTATTTGTTTATGTAGAAATATACTGGAGCAGGAGACAAAGTAACGACATAGCCTACTGGTTTTGTAGTCTAGCGAGACTTTTGAATCTTCTTTTAGAGACGTGGGTTCGATTCTCGCTTATTTACTTTTTGATTCTTTTATTCTAAATTTTCGCTTATAACACCTAACGCTTTTGATTCTTTTACGCTTATATTTTAAGGCTAGTTTGGTTCCACTTTTGATTCAGAAGCACGTCTGGTAAATGGACTTTTTCCAAATGTAGCTTTTATAAATGTAAATTTATTTTTTTAAAGTGTTTGGTGGGAATGGACTTTTGCAAAAGTTGCAGGAAGTAATTCTGAAAAGTCATTAAAAGTTGCTTCTCTCAAATGAATTTCTTGAAAAGTAACTTATTTTAAAAGTCCATCTCAAAATTTTTACCAAAGGTATTTTACTTTTCAAAATGGACTTTTAGGTTAGAAGTCCATTTCTAACACGTTTGATTCTTTTATGATAATTTAATAATTTTAACGGTTTTTAAGGTCTATAGTTTTCTTTATAATACACCATTTCTTTTAAGGGGCAACCTCAACTAAATCCCCATTTCCTAACTTTCTATCAACTAACTCCCCATTTCATTTTATTTTTTACTAAACTCCCTAAATCAAAACATTCTTACACATCACTACCTACTTACATGAATGGACGATTTTGCCCCTCATTTATTATTTTGTAAATATTTTCTTCTCCAATTCAACCATCAAAACACACGTTTCAACCATCACCTCTGGAACTTCTATGCGAAGGCCGTAGGGAAACGGATTTGAGCTCGAGGAAAAGCTTCTGCCTCGCCGGAAAAGGATTTCAACCATCACCTCTTGCCTCGCCGGAAAAGCTCCTACCCTTTCCAATCACTGTGGGTTTCTCGGTCCAGGTAAGTTTTCCTTTTTTTTTTGCACCGAGGGTTACTCGTCGAGGTTCTTGACTCGAGCGAACGGATTTGAGATCGATCGAACGAAATTGAGCTCGAGAACGCTCCGCTGAGGTGCACAGTGAACGTTTGTGGCAGTGAGATTGACCTAAATTGGGTGTCGAGCTGTGGGTGTCGTGTTTTGGGGGTCGAGCTGTAAAAAGTTTGATTTTCTCCTCCATTTCCTACCATTAGCATATTGTGGGTGTCGAGGGAGGTGAGTATTTGGTTAAATTTTGGGTAATTTATTGGTTAAAGCAATTTGTTATATGCAGTACCAAAGCATATCGAATTACCGTACTCACATTTATTATATGAAGTACATTTTGAAGCTTTCTAGAAATATCATATGTCGAATTAATTTTAACAGGTCCTATTATATGAAGCTATGTTGTCTACAAATGTCTTTGGTGGGCTCACGATGTTTGCATTGTGTGACTATAAGAAGAGCACATATTTATTGATGATCAATGAAACGACGACTCTAATAGATTTATATGTAACCCTCCAAAGAAGATGGCCGGACATCGATTCACGACATGACTGGATAAAGTTTCGGGTTCCGTTTGAAAGTATTTACGCAACTTTGAAAGAAAATGGAGACGTGTTCAATATGTTCCAACTCTATCAACGGCTGAAATTTTCTGTGATCTATATGAAAGTCGAACGTGATGCTGGAAATGGAATGGGTGAAAGCAGTCGGGCAGAGAGGTTTGTTTTATTATTCTGAATTTTAAACGTTATTTTTATTAATTTCCTACCAATGATTAATGACATTTTTTGTATTTTTCTTATAGTGTGGAAGAGAATGAAGACTCCATCGAATTTAACATTGACAGAAATTCTATAGATGCATTTCATCACTGCATTCGTGGAGAAGGGCAAACCTTCGAGGATGCAAATGATTTCAGACGGGTTTTAAAAAACTACTCCATTGCCATCCGTCGTAACTTTTTGTATAAGAAGAATGATTCCCAAAAGATCATAGTTGTTTGCAAGGATGAGACGTGTCAATGGCGGATATATGTATCACTTCATAAAAGGGATAGGTTATTTGGCATTCGAAGATGCATTTTGCGACACACTTGCGGAGAAGATAGTATTAAGAGTCGTGATCATCCCCGAGCCGACTCCCCTTGGATTGGGAACATAATGAAGGAGAAGTTATGGGACGAGCCATCTTATCGTCCAAATACCATTGTCAAAGATATTTTGAGGGACTATGGCGTAGAAGTGGGGTACCAAAAGGCTTACAGAGGCAAAGAAGCTGCTATCCGTGATCTTTACGGCTTAGAGAATGGCACGTTTGACCAATTGCGGTGGTATTGTATCGTGGTTATGGAAACCAATCCCGGCAGTGTGGCGGAGTACGAATTATACCCAAACGACAATAAGTTTCGGAGGCTATTTATTTGCTTCCGCGCATGTCTGGTTGGTTTTGTGCAAGGATGTCGGCCACTCATATTTGTCGATGGTACTCACATCAAGACAAAGTTTAAGGGTGTGTTAATTAGCGCCGTGGCAAAGGATGCCAACGATGATTTATTCACGATAGTGTATGGCGTCGTAAGCGTTGAGAATGGTTTCTTGTAAAGTTGAGGAGCATGTTCGATCACTACCCGACGATAGCGAGAGAACTCACTTTTTTTTCAGATAGACACCCAAGTATTATAAATGTTGTTTCGTTGGTATTCTCGGGATCCCGACATGCATATTGTTTGCGTCATTTAGTTGACAATTTCAGAAAAGAGGTAATATAAAGGCTGTTTTGTTATTATAAAGGCTGTTTAGTTAGAGGGTACTACAAAAAACAAATATAGGTACTATACAGATACCAACATAGGTACTGTAATACTGTATCTTTTGGTACGACAAAATTATTTATGCAGTTTTTATGATTTAGTGGGTTTACTGTAAATATATTGTCACTCATGACTTGTTTGTATCCGTTTTTAGGTGATGAGGCATTATCCATTGCTCAACAAGAAGCACTGGTGTAGTGTTTTCAAAAAAGCAGCATACGCCACGACGGCTAGCAAGTTTTCCGAACACATCACCAACATTATCCACTGTATGCCCTTGGCACAGCAATTTATTATAAATTCTCAACCAAATTGTTGGGCGAATTCATTGTTTGATGGGAAGAGGTGGGGTGTTATTAATAACAATCTAGCCGAGTGTTGGAATAGTTGGGTGAAAGAGGCACGGTCGTTGCCGGTGAAGGGCATGATTGACAACATTCGTGTGAAGATAATGACGCAAATGTACCAAAGACGTGAAAAGGGATTGACCCTTTCCGATGATCTTTGCCCGAAACAAGAGAAGAAACTCGTGGCCAATATAGAGAGTAGTCGTACATTGAAAGTGAGTAAGTCTAGCGCCGTTACATTTGAGGTTGTTGCTCAAGATGGCTCATTCTCCGTGGATATACAACAAAGCTCTTGCTCGTGCAAAGAATGGGATGTTTATGGGATACCATGTAAGCATGCGGTGGCGTGTATATGTTCGATGGGACTATCTGTTTATGACTATTGTGATCCATATTTCCGATCTCAAAAGTATAGGGATGCATATCGCGCTGTCATCAACCCTATTCCGACGCACGAGATGAATGCTCAAGCCGTTGATGGAGAGTATATTCGTGATCCAGACATCCGTGTTATGCCCGGTCGCCGAAAGATGCGGAGGTACCCTTAACAAGTTGATAAAAATAGAAACAAGTGCAAAATATGTGGAAAATATGGGCATAATCGTCGTACGTGTAAAGAAGCCGTTGCTACATAGCTTACCTGCCCGTATTTTGCATGTATTTTGTTGTGTTTATTTTGTCGTTTTGTCCAGATGGTTGTTATGCCATCTTTTTGTGGTTATGGCATATTCTTTTGTCGATATGTTCTCGATTGGTCATGACACATTCTTTTGTCGATATGTTGCCGATAGGTTATGGCACTTTCTTTTGTATTGGTTACGGCACATTCTTTTGTCGATATGTTGCCGATAGGTTATGACACATTCTTAGTCGATACGTTTAATTTTTGTTATTTGCCGCAAACGTCTACGAAGAGTATTGTGAGATACTACAAACAACATAGTTATGGTACTACAAAGTACTATAATACGGTACTTCAACTGTGCATACGTTGGTACTACAAAATTCTTTACATTGGTACCACAAATTAGAGTTTGCGTATTTCGAAGCTGCTCGCACGGTACGTAAAAGATACTACAAACAACCTACTTACGGTCCTACAAAATATTATAACACGGTACTGCAACTGTCCACAAGTTGGTACTATAAAATTCTTTATATTGGTACGACAAATTAGAGTTGGCGTATTTCGACGTCGTTCGGGTTATTTTTCGGTCCGTGATTGCGTTACGGCAGTTAATCATACTAAGTTGATCATTTGGTATAAAAAAGTTTAAGGGTGTGTTATGCCATCTTTTTGTGGTTATGGCATATTCTTTTGTCGATATGTTCTCGATTGGTCATGACACATTCTTTTGTCGATATGTTGCCGATATGTTATGGCACTTTCTTTTGTATTGGTTACGGCACATTCTTTTGTCGATATGTTGCCGATAGGTTATGACACATTCTTAGTCGATACGTTTAATTTTTGTTATTTGCCGCAAACATCTACGAAGAGTATTGTGAGATACTACAAACAACATAGTTATGGTACTACAAAGTACTATAATACGGTACTTCAACTGTGCATACGTTGGTACTACACAATTCTTTACATTGGTACCACAAATTAGAGTGCGTATTTCGAAGCCGCTCGCACGGTACGTAAAAGATACTACAAACAACCTACTTACGGTACTACAAAATATTATAATACGGTACTGCAACTGTCCACAAGTTGGTACTATAAAATTCTTTATATTGGTACGACAAATTAGAGTTGGCGTATTTCGACGTCGTTCGGGTTATTTTTCGGTCCGTGAGTGCGTTACGGCAGTTAATCATACTAAGTTGATCATTTGGTATAAAAAAGTTTAAGGGTGTGTTATGCCATCTTTTTGTGGTTATGGCATATTCTTTTGTCGATATGTTCTCGATTGGTCATGACACATTCTTTTGTCGATATGTTGCCGATAGGTTATGGCACTTTCTTTTGTATTGGTTACGGCACATTCTTTTGTCGATATGTTGCCGATAGGTTATGACACATTCTTAGTCGATACGTTTAATTTTTGTTATTTGCCGCAAACGTCTACGAAGAGTATTGTGAGATACTACAAACAACATAGTTATGGTACTACAAAGTACTATAATACGGTACTTCAACTGTGCATACGTTGGTACTACAAAATTCTATAATACGGTACTGCAACTGTCCATTTGGTATCAAAAAAAGGCGGTTTAACATTTATAATCAAGGATTGTTACATTGAAATGCCAACTTTCTTTCTACTTACCACATTGTCAAGATTTTACGTTGCCATATATTTAATTTATTTAATTTCCCGCATTATGTAAGCTCTAAAGCTTTAATGATCAAGAATGTATGTGTTTTCGAAAACCAAACGAATTGTACGACGAAAGTACTACAATACACCTACTGATGGTACTATAGCAACATAATTATTGGTACTACGATTGTACACATAGAGGTACTGCAAATATCTATATATACGTAAAAGATACTACAAACAACGTAGTTATGGTACTACAAAATATTATAATATGGCATGATTGACTTTGCCTTATAGCCCCACCTCCATGTCCAGTAGGTCGACAGAAAACGAGCCTGTACAATAGAACAAGTTAAGAACATGACATAAAGCGTTTAAATTACAAAAATTCAAACTTACAAATGATCAAGCCACCGAAGAGCAACATATAGAAGGCTTCAGGATTAACCTCCCAAACCGTTAACCTTGCATCAGCCCAATAGGAATTAAAACACATTAATTAAAGGCAACATATTTAAATAGGTACTTAACACCATTAACACATAAATTAAACGTACCCAATCTTCCTCGCCTCTTTGTACGTGTTGATGCAATCTCTCTGTTCGGGTTGCAACTTCTCTTTCCCAGCTTCTCTTTGACCGGCTTCTTTTTTTTCTTCGGTGCCGTAGTATCGGAGGATCCTGGCGTAGTAAACTCATAATCCTGCCTCTTCTTTCTATCTTTACGGCTTCTCACTCTTCGTGCTATCGATGATGCTGCTAACGGTGCCACGGTCATTGGCTCGGGTTCAGCAGCTTTCAACTCAGCAAGGATGTTTGTCAATGACTCGTCAATAGCCATCTCATTTCCAGCCTGTGCCTTCGCCACCTCATCAGCCACCTTTCCCACCTCATCCTCCTTTGCCACCTCAGCCACATCAACCACTACTGGCACCTCATCCACATTTGCCACCTCAGCAACATCAGTCACACCAGCCACAACAGCCACACCAACCACCTCAGCCTCTCCAACCTCAGCCACCTCATCCCAGCCCTCACCAACAACACCCCTACCGTCTAATTCAAACGATGCAGCAATCTCATCATTACTGCCACCTCCTTGATGACTAGCCCCTTGATAACCTCTTGACTTTTCATCATCACTCTCACCCTCTGCCTCCCCTGTCGCTCCCTGAATCCTCGCTCTCAACTTTTCAATTACTTCAGTTTTTTCCCGCATCATAGCCTCCAACTGTTCAACACGGGCTCTCAAATCGTTCTTGATTTTGGAACGTATCTCAGCCTCTTGATCTCGTTCCCCTCCAATACCCTAAAGAAAACAAACATTATTAAATTTACTATTTAAGAAACATAAAAAGAAAGCACTATTTGAGAACTCGTGTTGATTATCAAAACGTTATACCATTGTCATCTGCGCGATTGGTTCCACAAACTTCATCTCGTTTCTTCGAGGGATTATCGGAAGAACACTTGTAATTTCAGCTAGTTGTGTTTCCGCAATCCTACTGTCATTTGGAACATGACGGAATTCCCAATTGAACCATCGCGGGAACATATACGGCTGCCTCTTTCGTGCCAACGAAGGCACATGCTCATACACCCACATCTATAAACACGAACGCACGCATTAGAGTTATAGGAAAAGCACAAAATATAAGATGAAAATACAAATAAATAAAGTAACTTACCATCAACCCAATAGTGCAACCATTGATAGTCACATTCGATCCCGCATTCTCAAAAGCAGCGGCAACTTTCATCTCTTCCAACAGAAAATTATGCACTGCCGCTCCCCAAGCATATTCTCCAATACCCTCTAGATCGTCCACGTATACATTAACAAAAGATGGGTTTTTTGAATTACCCATCGGAAAAAGTACACAATTAAATAAGAGAAGAATAACAGCCCGAACAAAATCCTCAACATTCTCCTTCCCCTCCTCACCAACTAAAGACTTCAACAACTTAATTATTTTTTTTCGTGTTACATTGCCATTTTTCCCCTCAAAATGGCGTTCAACGATGAACGACGTAAATTTACTATCGGGATCAACGGGTTGCCCTAAATGGTGCAACCCCATCACCAAACTAAACTCCTGCGGTGAGAATATAACGTCTATATCCTCACCGAACTGAAAAGTGTTCTCCTCAACATTATAGCGCCTCAATAATGCCACAATTCTTGTAAAAGATTGTGACATCTTGGGCATCTCTAAGAAAGTGTAGAATGGAGTTTGCTTTAGCAGTTTTCTGTGTTCCTCCTTCAGCGTTAGTTCCATCATCGTCTCTCTGAAAAGGTTGGGATGACACCGTGATGTCATCTCGTAAATATTTCTTGATTTCGGTGCCATTTCTGCATGCGACAAAAACCAGATACTCTACGGTACCATTAATTATGTAATACGGTACCAAAAAACATATACAAGCAGTACCAAGACAGTCACAAATGCAGTACCTTTACATTGAACAGGGAAATTAGATGTTAACCAACCCTAATTTGAAACATACCAAGTTCCCAAATCGAAAAACGAGAATTAAACCCTAATTTTGCCATAAACCCCATATTCGAGCCGTAATCAACAAAGCCCGACATGAAATCCTTCAAGAAATGCAACTATGAAAGCCCTAATCTCTACATTAACCCAAATGCCACAAAAATCGAAAATAAAAGTCGACGCCGTTCTTACAGTATACGGTTGAGATGATGCCAAGTCGAACAAATGTGTGAAGCCCTAATCTCTCGCTCGCTGCTCGTTGTGGAGGTGAAGATGAGAATCGTTCTCTCGTTATGCTTCCATTCGCTGCTTCGTTCGCTGCCCTAATTTCGCTGCTTCGTTCGTTCGTTCGCTGTCTTTTTTAATTATATTCACTTGGTTATTTTGATATATTAATATTTTACAGGGGTATAATTGTCCATTAGGTAGATGTGATATAAAAGTTTGAAAGAGGGAGTTTGATGATAAATGAATTGGAAGGGGGGGAGTTTGTTGATGGATAGTTTGGGAATTGGGAATTTATGTGTAGATTTGCCTTCTTTTAACAAAAATGGTGTTTGGTTAGAATTAGTTGATTATGTTTGATATTTAATTTTCTTTTCATATTTCCTAATCCATAGTCCATGTGAATTAACTTTTAGCATTAGACTTCAGTCAAATTTATTTTTTTTAATTTTTACTTTTCATTTTCTTTAATTAGTAAAACGTATGATTTAATAACACTATAGACCAAAATAAATCAATATATATATTATTATCGATATCAAAATGTATGAATAATAATGTTGAAAATATAGTAGAAAAGCCTAAATTATTGAAATAATTTTAAACCTTAACCACTTTGATGTCATTTTTTTTTATATATTTCAAGTTGAAAATAGTATATTCAAATTGAAAAACCTTCCATAATATAATGACCAATGAAAATTAAATTTATCTTCTTCGTTAACCTAACCAACACCATACATTTTATACGGCTCCGATCAAACATAGTAGTTATATTCCGTTTTAAATGTTATTGAAATGCCTATATTGTTGAAATAATTTTCAACTTTAACCCCTTTTGGTTTAATTTTTTTTATAAATTTCAGTTTAAGAAATATATTCCAATTGATAAACTTTTTTCATAGTAAGATGATATATGAAAATTTGTCTTATGCGTTAGCTAAGCTAAATCGACAAGCACTTTTTTCATACATATTATATTACGGCCTCCCGGTTGAAGAATCCTGCATCCGCCCGCGAGCACGTGAATGATGTTAATGTAGTACTCTCTGTATTAATTCAACTTTGTTTTTCCTATGCTAACCAGGGTTTTGAAATAATAAAATAAATCTTTCTAATTTTTAAAATTGTCACGATAGTGACTAACAACAACTTTGGGGTAATATAAGGAATACATACACACAATTAAAAACAAACAAAAAAAATCTACAGCAACGACGTTAGTTAGAGCAGACTAAGGCAACTTTACATGAAGGAGAAAAGATCACAGCATCGTTTTTTGCATCATCATTATCTGATGCGATTCAAGTGGGCAAATGGCTCCTCCGAGCTCGCCTTCGGTGCAGGCTTGGCCACCTCCGGAGTCCCGAAAACATTCCAAAATCTAAGCGTTTCATCTCCGGCAGCAGAAGCAACTGTGCATCCATCTGGGCTCTGAAGAACAATCATGAAAATCGAGTAAATTTTACTTACCTCACAAGAGTCTATATTCAAAATTAATGAATGATTATATTTATAGCCCCCAATCAAAGACTAATCAGATTCACTTACCTGAGCCATAAAGAGAACTCTAGAAGTATGACCGGTGAGCTCGGAAACCTTCACCATCGACGGATACTTCCACAAAGTTAGCTGATTCTGAGCGAACCCGTGAGAGCTCAGCAGCTCCCTCTCGTTCTTGTTCCACAAGAGGGCACAAACCTGCGAGCCTGTGTCCACCGTGTTCAAGCACGCACCCGTGTGCGTGTTCCAAAACTTGATACACCGGTCACCTCCACCACCGCCTGAGGCCAACAGGTTCCCCTGGAAGGGACACCAAGCAAGGGCCTTCACGGCCGCCGTGTGCTCCTCCAGCCTGTGGAGCCACTGCGTGGGCCCGTTCGAAGAGGCAGTGGCTCGGTCCCATACGTGGAGGAGGTTATCGTTGCCACCGCTGGCTAGCTGTTGCCCCGAGGCTGACCACTTGAGCCCGCATACCTCTTGGCTGTGCCCTCGGTAGGTTTCGACGACGTGGGATCGGATTCGAACATCGTTGTTGACGATCTGACCGTCCATTCCTCCAGTGGTTAGGATGTGGTTGTTCCAATCCATGGCTCCCACCCGCGAACTGTGGCCTCCTCTCAAAGTCCTCAGCTGTGAAACATAAAGAGTTAAAATCAGTTTCACTACAGAAGAAGCTTGTGCAATGTGGGATATGAAGGCATACGCATGAATAGAGAATAATTACCAGCCTATTAGCTGTGGAATCCCACAGTTGAACTTCGGAGTTATTTAATCCGACGGCTATATGTTTCCCATCCGGAGCCCATTTGACGCTAGTCACAGGCCCGCTCTCGTCGTCGACAGTGACGAGCTCCGAGGTGGACCCATCAGAGGCATCCCAGAGATACACCGTGCTCCCGAGTGCGATCGAAAGAACGTTACTGTTTCCCCAGTCTAGCAGATTCAGGTAGTAATCGTCCACAAGATCGGGAGCATCCAATGTCCTCTCAGAAGTCTGAAAAATTGAAGATTAGTTGGAGTCAATACAATCAAAACCTGCTGATTTATGGCAAATTGGTACCTGAGGGATGTGTCTGCGGGGTTTCGAGGGCTTGGCATGGTGGGCGGTGGATGTGAACTCGCTCGGGAAGGCCTCAACTGGCGTGGGTGGCTTGTTCTTGAATGCCAAGATTCGAGTCCTATTCATGTTGAAGGTCTCTGCGAGCTGCTTCCTATAGGCTTCCCTCGAAGGAGAAGAGGCCGCGGCTGCTGTAGAGGGATTTTCCTTACCTTTTCTTGCTTCTGTGAGCATGTAATGTGCGAAATCGAAGTCCATAGCCGACCTATTCGGTATGAAACGATCCAACTGCAGCAATTGAAGACAGTAATTACTAACTCGAATGCTCACCGTGAAAGTTGCTGCATCTTATAATACTTTATTGAACAATGCCAAAGAATCAGAAATCAGAAAATGGTTGCATCTCTATAATTTTCATTTACCAGAACCTTTCACGCAATTGAAATAAAGTCAATTCAAACAAGCAGACTACAATTAACGAAGGGAAGACAACAAATGGGGAAAGCAATGACTTACATTCTCCTGTGATTTCTTTCTGTGCAGAAACTGTTCTTTAAGAGGGGATCGTAACAGAGTCCTGCTCGACGAAGAGGACGAGGTAAAAGCTCCTGTATCCATTTGTTAGCACAAACAAAGAAAAAACGCAAACAGAGAGATAACGCAAAACACACGGATGATTAAAGAGAGGAAAGTGATTGACGATCTCAAAATTAAAGCCTGCAAAACAGAGGGATAAATTAAGCCTGCTAAACAGATAATCAGGTAAGACAATTCAAGATTAAGCCTGCAAAACAGAGAATCACGTGAGCCAATTCAAGATTAGATAAAACGAAACACAGTAACGAGCCACTAAATTGAATGCAGAGAAGCACAAGCCAGAGAGAGAGGGAGAGTAGTCGGCGGAAATAATCGAAGATTGAATTAATTCTTTGTTGAATGAGTGGATTCAAAGGGTTTATATATTGACGAACTTGTAATTAGGGTTCTCTATTTTGTGTGTCGGGCTGTAACGGCTATATCTGGGGGAGAAAGAGCCGTTGAGACTTTCTTTGACGATACTGCCCCCAACTTCAAAGTTGGCTTTTCACTACATGTTGGTAAATTAGGGTTTCTATGGGAACTATTCACGGATAATCCTCCTCACATTGGGCCTCATGGGCTTATGTGTGTACGCTAATTCTTTTGAGCCCAAAATCCACCTAAAATTCTTTATTATTATTGTTATTATTATTATTATTATTATCATTATAATTATTATTATTATTGTTGTTGGTGTTGTTGTTGCCGTTGTTATTATTATTATATTATTAATATTATTATTAGGAACAACTACACATAAATACCTATGAACCAAAAAAACCATCACTTAACTCCCTCCTTGAGATAAAACTTCATTTAAAGGACTAAGTGGAAACGTTACATACAAATAAGGACCAATTAAACGAAAATAACCTCAGAACTTGCATTATTACGATTATACCTGAATTTTTACTAAAACTAAAAACAAAATAAAAATAGTTCAATCGATCGATGTATAAAACCAAACATCTCAAACAAAAAATTCAATCTCAATCGAACTCCAAATCAAAACACCCACACTAAATTGTTCCCACGAAGAAATGCTCATGGAGGAGTCGCCGCCGTTGGGTCTTGAAATTTCTCATGTCCTTGTAAGTTTCATAAATTTTTTTTTCGCCAATTTGGTTTTTATACTTTAATTTTGTTCTATTTACGTGTTAATTGCTAGAGTATATGTTGTTAAGTCTCGGTATTGATTAGTATGTTTCGATTAATGCATTTATATGTTCGATTCGTGGTTCTTTTGTTTAAATCCGGAATTTTTAGGTTTAATTTGGGGTTTCATTTTAGGTGTTGCTCAACTAGGGTTTTTGTGAGTTCGTTTCTTATTTCATTTTCTTGGTATCAATCAAGCCTGTAATTTTTGCATTTTTGGTACGATATATGTATGTTTTTGGTACGTTATATGCATATTTTTAGTACCGTCTATGCATTACAATGGTATGTGTGATAGTATAAATTGGTACGGTATCGATAAAATTATGGTACGATGAGCCTCTTTTTTTATATGATATCTAATTGTTATTAAAGTACGTTTGATGTCATTTTATGATCTCGTAGTCTACATGAATAGTTAAAGAATATGTTTGATGTACATGTATGGAGTATCATGTAAGCATGGTGTGATGTGCATTGTTGATAAGAGACCCCCGTTTACGATTTTTACGACTCTTACTTTCGGCTTGAAAATGCATAGTGGATGCATATAAACCGTTGACAGAGGATATCATTTATGATCCTGATGCATGCATTCTTCTCGATCACCGAATGATGCAACGATTTCTTCTAAAGTTGACAAAAGAGCAAACAACTGCAAAATATGTTAAAAATATGAGCACAAGTCGTACCTGTAGAGAAGCGAATGAGTTTGGTTGTGAGTTTTATTCTTTTGGCCATATGTTGCATATATGTTATGGCTTATTATTTTTGTCATATGTTGCATATAGGTTGATTCGTCTGTGGATATTTTGATTACGAGCATATTTTTGGTTTTGTTGTAATGTTGGATGTATTCTGGAATAAACGGTGTTACTGGTAAAATATTATTTGTTATGCATTGAATTTTGGGTAAGTTAACAATGTTAAACAAGGTACGGTAACTGTGTTTACTATGTACACTAAACACCAATTAAATGGTACGCTAAACGAATTGAAATAGTACGCTAATTAAAACAGTTGTAAAACAAGTGGTGAAAAATGCAGAAAAAGTCAGCATTATCAGTGTCTGACATTTTTAACGGTATATGGAACAAATTCTGACGCGCACAGAAAGTTCTGACATGCATAGAAAGCTACAATATACTTAGTACGGTTTCGGTACTTATCTTAGTAGAACAAACTACTTTATCGTGATGCAGTATATATCCATTATAAGGTACAGTCACGTGCCTTTCTGAGGTGCACTACACACGTTATAGTTGATAAACCTTATCAAGGTAAGAGTTTTTCGTAGCCGTTCGAATGAGTCTTTCAGCAAAACTATTTTATTATATGTATATACATTATATGTTTCACTTGATATCAAATTTGATGGTTTAAACATTTGAATGCTTTTGTATTCCAAACTTCGAGTTTTTATAATTAGAGAATGATTATTGTGAGGACATCATACTATTGAATCTTGAGTTTAAACTATAAATCCATAATTTTTATAGTTAACCTATTAATGTGATACGAAATGAAACTTATAGCATGTACGTATGCTAAAATGTTTATGCATCGGAACTAGTGTCAAACGCGACGAAAAACACATATCCTAATAAGTTGTATCAAACGTAATGTATATATTGTACCAATGAGAAGTTTGTAAGTGTACCTTGTTGTGGACTTATATTGTACCACATGTACGTATTTTGTCGTATCAAGATAAGTAAGAATATTGTACCATATTTTATCGATCCACAAAATATAAAATTACGAGTCCACAACGTCCATTATTAAATGTGAAGCGTAAAACAGTAAATAAATAGAATATTAATGTAAACATCTATAATAAGTTGAAACTTTAAATCTAACAAATATTTTACTATGTTGTAGTAAGTTGTTCTAACAATGTTCATCCTCTTCTAGTGAAACTTGAGGTTTCGTAATATATGATCATGAGTATAGGGGTTACTCCATCAAATAAGTGAAACATGTAACTGATATATGTAAGGAAATATGGTTTTCAAAAAAATAAAATTTGAATTGCCACGAAAAACGCTTACCCTAATTTGTGTACCAATTATGTGTGTTTAGTGTATCTCTCTGAGCTATTAATTGTAACTTACAATGAATGGTTACCGTACCTCGCAACACAAGGTTGGTATCCCAAGATATGTACCGATACTATACCGTAGACGCGCCTTCTTGATTTGGAAACTTTTCGTGTCAGAATATTAGTTCTAAACGTGTCAAAATTGTATGACTTTTTGTGCGTGTCAGAGTATTGTTTCATGTGTCAGAATTCGTCATGGCGTTAGAATTATACTTTTTTGTACATCTTTTCGGTTGTATTATTTTTCAACATTTACTTGTACAACTTTTAATATAGAGTACCATTTTAATGTCATCATCGTACCATGTAGCATATGTTTGATGTACCGCGTACACACGGTTACCGTACCTTTTTTGACATTGTTATTGTACCATTCCAGGCATAACACTTTTTGCCATGATATTGATTGTTACCAAAATAAATTCAACGTTACAGCAACACCAAAAATATGCTCGTAATCAAGATATCATTTATCAATCAACATACATGCGTAACATACAACATATGCCCCCAAAAAATATTCCATATTTATATGAAACATATGGACAAAAGAATGAAGCGGACAACTAAACCTATACATTTAATATGAACGAAAAAAGATGAACAAAAAAATCAAAACAGACACTAATAGAATAATACACGTACGCTATGTAGATACCGCTCCGGTATACGTACAATATATGGCAGAAAATGTCGTTTCACCGACATTTCTGCTCATCCCAATTAGACTTACCTTAATAGAATCGGAAAATATATTTTAAGCAAAACTAACGTGAATCGAACAAAAACGAAGTTTGTTCTTCAGTAGCTAACCTGCGAATGCTCTTTAGCTCTAATGTCAGAAACTGCTACAAATCATGTAAAGGTACATCATAATAAGCAAATATGTACCATAATAACAATAAATTGGTACACAATATACATGAAATTGGTACTTTAGAATAATTATGCAAAACCAGCAGTAAAACTTTACTAAGATTAAAAATCCCAAACCAGCAAGCAGAACTTTACATGAAACCAAAATGTTTTTTTATGATATGCATCAAAGAATAGAATTGCCAAGTAAATCGCTCGAAGCAAAGGCATTTACATACTACTAATAAAAACGCAGCAGAACATGAAATTCAATCACAACCATGGAACATGAAAGAAGCGATATAAAATTGCATGATTTACATACCCGCAGTAGAACATAAAAACGCAACATTTACACACTCGAAGCCAAACTTGATGAAATCCAATTAGGGAACAAAAAAGAAGCAAAATAAATTGTATAAAAACTAGTAGCATGTCCAAGAATCCACGATTTCAAGCAAACCCACGAGAACGTCCAACATCGAGCAAACCCGCGAATGAATTGGGAAAATTTTGATTTTACTTCCACCAACCCATGATAAATTAAAAACACCCACGTTGTACTAACCTGAATCGAGAAAGCTAACGCATGATTTGATCGTGGAAATGCATAATTTCTTCGCAATTTTTTTCCTTTCCCAATTTTTTTTATCTTCGTCTTCTTCTTCAATCACAGATATCCTCATACCCAGCTAAGAAACTCACATGTAGTTGTTCGAATCGAGGAAATCCATGTTGATGCTGCTTCTTTTTCGTTTTCTTCTTTTTCTTTTTCTTCGTCTTCCTTCTTCTTCTTCTTTCTTCATTTTCTGCTTTTGTTTTCTTTTTATTTATGTTTTTCTTTTGATCGGCCTTTTTAACAAAATAAATCGAAAAAAAAGATTAATTTTCAAAATAGGGCATTTTTTGCAACTATTACTAAAATAGAGCCAATTGCGGGCATTACCCGCGACGTCGCACCCATTAGTCGCGATGTTATATTTTCGCGAAAATGTGGGCCATGGTACGGGGCTCTTGTACTGGGCCAATAATTTTTTGGCCCAGTACGGAGCGTCGCGCTTAATAGGCGCGACGTCGGGGAATATAGATCTCAGATCTATTTCCCCGACCCTCACTCTCTCCCTCATCTCTCTCTCTAAAACCTAACCCTAACCCTCTCCGCCGCCTCCGTCCGCCGCTCCGCCGCCTTGTTCATCCCCCGCAGCCCGACCGCCCGTCCGGCCCCCTCCCGCCCGACCTCTCTCTCCTCTCTCTCTCTCTCCTCTCCCTCTCTCTCTCTCTCTCTCTCTCTTTCTTCTCTCTCGGTGTCTCTTCGCCACCGGCGCCGCCGCCTCCGTCCGCCGCTTAGCCCGCCGAGGTCACCACGCGCAGCTCGCCCCCCTCTCTCTCTCTCTCTCTCTCTCGGTTTCTCTTCGCCACCCTCCGTCCGCCGTGTTCATCCCGCGCAGCCCGCCCGCCCGGCTGCCCTCTCTCTCTCTCCCTCTCCCTCTCCCTCTCCCTCTCCCTCTCCCTCTCCCTCTCCCTCTCCCTCTCTCTCTCTCTCGGTTTCTCTTTGCCACCGCCTCCGTCCGCCGTGTTCATCCCACAGCCCGCCTGCCCGCTGCCCTATCTCTCTCCTCTCTCTCTCTCTCTCTCTTCTCTCTCTCTCTCTCTCTATCTCTCTCTCTCTCTCCGCCGCGTCCACCACCCCGCCACCCCGCCGCCGCTCCGCTTCCGTGTCCAACGCCTTCGCCGTCGCCGTCGCCACCGCCTCCGCCTCTCCGTACGTTTTATTAGGTATTTAGTTTGATTATAGTTAAATTGAGTTATTCGTTGTTTGGTTATAACATTAGACGGATTCGTATAGTCATTAGTCGGATTTGTATTGTTTGATTGGTTATAACATTTTTTTGTTCGATTTAGGATGGACACGAACGAATTCTACGGTCCGATCAATCGTTCGCTGTTGATATTTCAGGATAGTCATCGTTGTAACGATGTGCTATCCAACACGGATGGTGCTATTGACACCCCGTTGACGGTGAGGGGGTTAAAAAACGTAGTATGGGGTAAAATTTCACGACCGGTGCAATTACACGGTCGTGTTTTGGAGAAGTTACATACTATGTCGCTGTATGGCGTCTATAGTTGTGGATCTCAGAAAATAGATCAACACTTGATTACCGCACTCGTCGAACGGTGGAGAAAGGAGACACACACGTTTCACCTACCGGTGGGGGAGGCGACTGTCACATTAGAGGACGTAGGGTTGTTGTGGGCACTCCCCGTGGACGGTATTTCCGTCAGCGGTGTGATCCCACGTAAGACGCAGGAGCAGTGGCTCGAATATTGCGAGGAGTTGACTGGGTACAGACCTCCCGAAGGAGCGTACCACGGGACCAAGTTGTCTCTCCGCAAGTTTGCGGTCTGGTTAGAAGAAAATCCAGTCGACGACATGACCGATGATCTAATTGTCGATCAACACGCGCGCGCCTACGCATTGTTGCTGTTCGGGTCGGTGATGTTTCCCGACTCCAGTGGAAGTCACACGTCGATGACCTACCTTACGCTGCTCGAGGACATCGACGAAGTCCATCATTACAGCTGTGGCAGCGCCGTGTTAGCATTCCTCTACAGAGAGCTCTGCACATCATGTCAGTCGAGGAAGATGAACATAGGTGGAGCTTTACGGTTGCTGCAGGTATGAAAGATAGTTTAATGAAACAACTTGTAAAGCGTAAACGATACTTATGTATATAAATAATTAAAATATAGGTTTGGGCATGGATGCGTATTACAAGTCCAGCCCATTATCGCCCAACCTCGAGTGGTGATGCAGCCTATTGTAGTCGATGGCATTCAGTTACCCATTCCACCGCATGCGGCGAGGTAATTGCTCTTCTAATTATTCGAACTTTCAAATAATAAATTTTCAGCCTAATGAATATTTATTCATTCAGATGGAATGCATTGTTTGACCATACGACCTCCGCAAATTCAAATTTGCGTGCGATACGGGAGTCCATCGATAGTATGTCGATGGAACAATTTGTATGGATCCCGTACAACTATCACTATCCGGAGATTTTGGCGCTACCCCCGGAATGCCGTCCTCAGTCCTCTCGGTCGTCGTGCCCGCTGATATGTTACAACATCGTCGAGTGGCACTATCCAGATCGCGTGATGTGACAGTTCGGATTGATTCAGTCGATGCCACAACCACCGGCATATCTTACTGTAGATCTCCACCGTTTTAGCACTCGGAATGTCCCCGGAAAAGATTGGAGATCGCAGCACGAACCGCACGAGGCGTATTGGAGTCAAAGGCACTCGAGGGTTGTGAATGGACTGGAGATAGGATCCGTACCGCAGTGCACCAGTGACTATTATGACTGGTACCGGTCCGTGACCCGTCGATATATCTCTCCGTCGTCTATTCACATGTCGCGAGGCTTTCAGATGGGAGATGGAACATTCATCGACGTGATGGTTAGTTTATATATTAATTTTATTTATTATATTTAATTTCGATTTATTCGCGGCAAAATAATATTTGACTATGCTAAATAACAGGCACATCATCTCGATGACGTGGAGACAAGACTACGTCGTCGTGAAGTGGACGGAGGATTAGACGTTGTACATCGTATGCAGCGTCTAATCATCGATAGTGTCAGCGACGTGATACCCAGTTCACCGACGTTCCTCCTACGCAAGATCGTGGGACATCATCCTCGCATCATGTCACTCAAGGTGCTGGGCCGTCGTCATCGCGTATTCCGACGGATTTATACGGCGATGGTGGATATGGGACGTCGATGCCATCGGGGTACACTACGCCGATGCAGTACACTTACGAGGACGATGGCGACGACGAAGACGACACGCCACCTTACCGTTCATCTTCCCATCGTCGTCCATCCGACCGTGAGGCCCCAGTTGACCGTCGTCATCTGCGTAGAGAGCAGCGTCCTCGAAGATGCGGTACCGGAGGGCATTATATGCCATAGTTTTTTTGTTCAGACGATGTTTTTTTGTTCAGACGATGTTTTTTATTGTATTTATTCAGACGATGTTTTTTTGTTATATGTTATTACGACTTACGTTTTTATTTTCACGATGTTATTATCTTATTATGCGTATCTTTATGGTGGATAATTATAAAATACGAGTTATATAATTAGTAGAGCCGTAAAAAAGGCCCGAAGCCCGCGGGCCGCCCCGCCCAGGCCCGCCAAATGGATTTTTTTAGGTTGTCGGGGAGTGGGCCTAAGCGGGCGCGGGCTACAGGAGGGGCGGGGCGGGCTAGCCTGCGGGCTACCCGTCTATTTTTAAAAAAATAAATATAATATATTTTTATTAATAAATATAATATATATGTATTAAATTATGTAAATGTACTAAAAGTATTAAATTAAATATAATATATGTACTAAAAGTACTTAAAAATTAAAATAGATCAACGTTAATATATTTTTTAAAAAATAAATATAATATATTTTTATTAATAAATATAATATATATGTATTAAATTATGTAAATGTACTAAAAATATTAAATTAAATATAATATATGTACTAAAAGTACTTAAAAATTAAAATAGATCAACGTTAATATATTTTTTGAAAATAAATATATATTTTTTAATAAATATAATATATATTAAAATATGTAAATGTACTAAAAATATTAAATTAAATATAATATATGTACTAAAAGTACTTAAAAATTAAAATAGATCAACGTTAATATATTTTTAAAAATTGAACAACTTTTATCATCCGCGTGCAGCTTTAATCAACGCTACCTGCAACTTCAGCAACTTTTATCATCCGCGTGCAGCTTTAATCAACGCTACATGCATTTTCAACAACTTTTATCATCCGAGTGCAGCTTTAATCAATGCTACCTGCAACTTCAACAACTTTTATCATCCGCGTGCAGCTTTAATCAACGCTACCTGCAACTTCAGCAACTTTTATCATCCGCGTGCAGCTTTAATCAACGCTACCTGCAACTTCAGCAACTTTTATCATCCGCGTGCAGCTTTAATCAAAGCTATCTGTAATCTATCTTCAATCTAACTGTACACAACAATATTGACATTAAAAAAAATGATCCAGAACATCTATAAAAATCCCACAAATTAAGAAAATAACATACAACATTTGAGATACGATGCACCCGTTTGGTAGAGACCCGCGTCTTAATCGCTTCAATGGAAAAAAGATGAATGAGGGTCATCTGATATTCGGAAATTTAAAGGTCCTTGGTGATTACTTTTACGACGAACTGTGGACGTACGATATTAAAAGATGGTTCGTTGGAAAATTTTCGGCAAAAGCATCTATGGGTGATATCACGAATGAGACATTGTCTGAATGTCTTCAATTCCTTGCGCAACTATACAATCAACGTTACGGAATTCATTTCACCGTATCTTTTCTAACGGAGAAACTTGGTCATTTGAAGCGTCGCTACCTTTTATGGACAAAACTACGCGCCGAAATGGGAGATTGGGGAGAGTATGACAGAGGATGGATTCATGCAGATACCGAGCAATGGCTTAAGTGGTTTAAGGTGGTTATTTTACTCAACATTTTATTCGGATGTAATAAAATTCTTTAATTATGCAATTTGTCATATTCTTGCAGGAGGATCCTCTTTCAACAATTTATTTCTATGAGCCCGAGCCACATGAATATTATCTGTATAAAATTTTCGGTAGCTATATCAACCCAGACATTGTTCCAGACATTGACGTGCTTGCAATTCCTAACAACGAATGTCCAATAGTTCATACTCAGGCGGAAGAATCATCCAAAAGACAGTCGGTAAAACATGTCAGCTCGAGTTCGAGAGTCAAAGACGATACGGGTGACGACGACTTCGTCGACACGCCACCGAAAGTAAACCGATACAATATGTCGAGTAAGATCGGCAACGCTGGCAAAAACCAAGGCGATGAAGACTTCGTCAACCCACCTCCGAAAGGAAAGAAAAAAGGTATGAATAGAAATACGCACAACAAAGGCAAACATCATGCAATGTCGAGTTCCAGCGTTGAAGAAGATAATAGTGACGATGACTTCATTGACCCGCCCCCGAAGGGTTGGAGAAAAACTTTTCCAAAGTGATTGTTTGTAATTTCAGTAACCTTTGTCATGCGTGTTTGCAACTAATATGAGGTAAATTCGGACGTAACTGAAAAATTGTAATAGTTTACTTAAAGATTTAGTACAACATATGAATACTAAAACTATTTAAAGATTACAATAAATCAACGTTGACCACTGCCTCCGTCTCTTCGACCTTGTCTCCGCCTTGAACCACCACGATCCATTTCGTCCTGTATACGGGTTGTACGGATTCTCCCCGGCCCTCTTCGGGTACGCAGAGCGTCGTTATGTATAAGAGAGAATTCAGCAGGCTCCCAATAACATTCGTCATGTAGAGGATGAAAAAACCCCTCGTATGTTTTACGGTACGCTTGTTTGTTATAGAAATGAGCAATATGATGCATGCTATGAACTCCCCACATACGGCAAGCTGCTTGGGCATGAGAACATGGGATGAAATACGTGTTCTATTTTCCAAACGTGCACGTCTTTCCTAAGATGTTTACCACGTGCTTCCTGTGATTCGCGGCCGAAGTATAAACTTCAGCAGTTTGCAAACGTGGGTCAAAATTAAATACTACGTGACTCCAAGAACGACTTGTCCAGTCGTTGAACTTATTCCACGCATACGGAGACCAATCGCTTTCGGTGTTAGCCATCGCTGCAGAGCACTCCGTAAATCGATTGCGAAAATATTCAACGCATCGATGAAAGCTAAAGCCCACTATTACTTTCGGAGGCAAACACCTCGCCCCTTTGAAAACTCCGTTAAGGGCCTCGGAGATATTATTGGTCATCACCCCGCATCGGAATCCACCATCGTAAGCAAACGTCCACTGCTCTTTGTCAATCTTATCTAACCACTTCCAGGCCGGTTCATTGAGAAATTTAATGTGTTTCATAATGCGATTGAACTTCTCCAACGTGTGGGCCATTCCAGCTCTATGGCATAACTGTTTTAGGTCATTGTTCTTGAATTCAGTGTTGAAGTTTGATCCGACATGACGTAGACAAAACCGGTGTACACCATTCGGCGGCCTAAACGCTGATAATTCGCTTACCGCCGCCAATATTCCTATAACAAATTACGATCAATCGATTAAAAGATTGTCAAATTAATACAAGAATGTATGTAGGAAAATAAAAGTACCTCAATGACGATCAGAAATGAGGCATACACCTTGTTCACCCAACACGTGGATGTTAAGTAAGTTCAGGAACCAACTCCAAGAGTGTCTGCTTTCCGTTGAAACAATGGCAAAAACAAGGGGGAGAATATTTTGAGTTGCATCGAGCCCAGATGCAATTAACATTTTATGCTTGTATTTGGAGTATAAGTGCGTACCGTCAACGCAAACAACTCTACGACAATGCCTAAACCCATCAATACAAGGTTTGAAAGCCCAGAAAACATACCCCAATTTCTTCACACCGGGTGCTTCAGTTGGAAGATTCAAACACTTGACGACCGTGTCGGGGTTGTAACGTTTCAGAGCTTTCATGAAGATAGGAAGTTGTTGGACTGAAGTTTCTCAGGTACCGTAAACATTTTCTTTCGCCCTTTTGAGGCCATGCCATGCTTGAATGTATGAGATGTCGTACCCGGTATTGTCCTTCACCAGCTGCTTTTACGTTCTTTGGTAAAAATTGAGGGTCTGTCTTCACTATTCCAATCAACATTCTCGCAATTTTGTTTCGCGAAATGTTGCGGTGTGTTCTCGCCAACTCGTTCATGTAGCATGTGTGTGGCCCCCCATATATCGTAATCTTCCAATAACATTTTTTCGGTTTGAAGCATGCTCGTAACCTCCAGTGACAGTCATGGCTATGGTTGCATTTCACGCCCCATACGGTTTTGTTACTTTATGAGACGTGAAACTCACGTCTAGCCACCCTGTAAGAATAATCGCCAACATCATCTTGTAAGTGAGCTTTGGTACTAAATGTCATACCGACTCTGAACCTGGGATTGTCCCTACTGTAAAAATCACCGCCGCCCTCGTTGGCTTCTGGAGGCGCCATTTGATATATTGAATAAAAAGGCACGGGTTGGTAAGGCACACGAGCATCATCCGCCGGTAATGGAATGTCATTCTCGGGACCATCATTGTTTCCATCATCGTCGCTATCGTCGTTATCATCTGCGGGATCCGGAAAATCGTCCACTGCACCACCAACGTCATCAGCTTCAGAGTCGCTAGCGTCACTATTTTGCAAGTCTTCGGGCACAAGCTCAGGTTGTGACACATTCGACATATTAGGAACATCACGACTGCTCGAAGGAATGTCTGTATGAGGATGGTGGAGTGAAAATTCACTCATTCCTTGAGTAACTGCCGTGAGATCAGGGAACGAGTGGCTGGAGGTGATGTTGGTGAACACGTCCGGTGCCTCTTGAACGTTCTCGTTGGCCTCGACAAACACTTCAATTAAATTAAGTTCCGCATCAGCATCCAAGAAGTACGATAGTTCCGCGTCGTTTGAAATTTGAAAGAGCCGCTGATAGAGTTGAGAATGCTGATAGTATTCATTCTTAACATGAACGGTTAAGGAGGAAAAATTGTTGTCGAGGCGAATAACCTCATATAGCATGCCCAGAAATTGAGCAAAGGTAGTGTCGCGACGAATTCGTCTAAGAGAAATGGGTGGGATGCTGTAACGGATGGAGTTTGATTCAGTAATGATTTCGCCACCGTAGTAGATAGAGACTTGAATTTTGCGAGATGTCATAATTTGTGGAGAAATTTAAATACTTCAAGTTGTTTTTTAATATATCCATGTATACGAAATTATAGTACTTTATATAGGGAAAATCGTCGCATTTAATGGACGCGACGTCGCATCTATTGGACGCGACGATTCTTCTGCAAAACTCGTGAACGTTACGTCCACATCAGTTCTGCAAAAAGAAAAAGAAAATTACAGACAACGCGTGAACAATTTGTCACATCATCGCGTCCAATGGACGCGTCGTCGCATCCATTAAACGCGACGACGGGCCCAGATACGTTATCGGCCCGTTTAAGGGCCCGTTTAAACGCTTAAACGGGCCGTAACGAACGTCGCGTGTAATGGGTGCGACGTCGCGGCCATTAGGCGCGACGTCGCGGGTAATGCCCGCAATTGGCTCTATTTTATTAATAGGTGCAAAAAACGCCCTATTTTGAAAATTAATCTTTTTTTTCGATTTATTTTGTTAAAAAGACCCTTTTGATCTTAACGTTAATGTGTCACATTTAGAAAAGAAAAAATGAAACTAAAAATCATAAACCTTATATAACACCTTTGGCCCAATATTATTTTTTTTACAGCAGCCCAAATGAAAATTTCAGCCCACTTCTAGATTTTTCCTTAATACTTATCATCTCCTCACTTGTGAGAAAAACAGAAAAAAAAAGAAGCGAAGAAAACGCCCAAATCCTCTTCTTCTCCGAATCTTCCAAGGTCTAGATAAAGTTTTGTTCGATTTTAGCTTCTTTAACCAAGGTATGTTTCGAAATCTTCATAGATTGTCTAGAATTTTATTCATATGCGCGACTTCTGTTTTTGGTGATTTTGACCTACCTAAACTGCTCCGATTCAATTGACGTTTTTTTCTGTGGAAAGCTAACTTCTTAGGCTTTCCGTAGCCGCTAGAATCACCCCGATAAGATATTTATACAATTAGTTATGAATTTTCCAAGTTTCAGCTGCGAATTTGGGATTTTTTACTACACTTTGAGTTAGTTTCGGGTTTGTCACTCCGTTCCCGCTGCAAATAATCCTCTAACAGTTCGAAACATACGTCCTAATGCAATTTCAATATTTTTGGGGCAGTTCTAAGACCTGAAGATCGATGATCGTGTGTAGATTACTTAGCGTTGTGTTTAAACCATTATTTTTTTTATTTTTAGGCGAAGGAAGGACGACAAGAGACACGCGGGCAGCTGGTAACGCTTCGGGAAATCAGTATTCGCCGGTGAGTTGATAATAGGGGAACATTTTTCCTTCGTGGAAAGTGTGGACTCGCGGTGTCTCGTCTTTTATTATGCTATATGGTATTTTATTTTATGATGTGATAGAAAGCATTGTCGGCTATAAGTTGTGTAATATGGGTTATATGATGTGAAAGAAAGCCTTGTCGGCTATATGATTCCATGAGATATTTATTTACATGGTATGAGTCTTGGCGACGATATGGTAAACTTGATTGATTGGTAAATTGATACGATTATACGTGGCATTATTTGTGACATTATGTGTCTCATTTGTATTATTGAGCTATTTGTGGGCTTACGAGCTGTGATCTTGATTGTTCATTTGTGTTGCATACTCGGTACCGAGAATATTAGTAGCCCGAACCCGCCACGATTCGGGTGAGTGAGAGTGACATTAGTAGCCCGTGGTAAAGCAAGCCCGGGTGAGTGCAGCCTAACGATTGCATCTATCAATTTGCTATTATTATTGGAAGGTGATCGTTGGGATTGATTTGGCCAACGTCATCGGTGTGTGGGACATACATGTCATACATTATTGATACGATCATTCATAGCATTTGGTCTAGAGTACGGTGACGGACACGTCTGACTCTCGACGGGGAGTTCAGTTCGAGGTAGATTATGGCTACCCACGCGTCATTTATGTGATAACGACGTGGATTGTCGTTACATGCTCGTTATGTGTGATGAATCGATTGTTGACTTGATTTATTTTGGTATAAATAGTTATTTTCTTTGATGGTTGGTCATTGTGTTGGTGTTCATCGTTGAGGACATGCCTTCCGTGAGGGTAAGGTGTGTCGGTATTATCTTCTCACTGAGCTCGTGGTTTGCTCACCCCATGTATGTATACCTCTTTTCTAGGTTGTTGATAAATTTTGGACCGGAGGTTTGCCATCGTTTGACCATCTTTTCCGCTGTTGTTTTCCTTGCCCTCGGTATATTATTTTGCTTTGTTGGAGGATCCATTGGCGGTTATATTTTGGAAGGAACTTGTGGTATATTTTATTCCGTCGTTGATCGATGTTCAAACTTGTTAGATGTTTGTAAACCTCCTTTGATATATACATATACCTTTTGTTGAGCTTCATTTCTATTTTCTTCGGTGTTGTTTGAGCTGATATCAATAGCCTTGCGTTTTCTCGAAAAGAAGCGCAGCGGCTGTCGCGCCTCTGGCTCGGATCGGGGCGTGACAGTTCTGGTGGTATCAGAGCCCTTGTTTCATTCTTATGCCTCGCAGTATTCTTGTGCTTTCTTTGCATTTTTTAACCTTTTTTTGTTTGCTTCTTTCTTTTGTTTTGGTGATTTCAATGGATCCATTCCCTATTTTTGTGTCTTCGATATTATATTCTTCTTCTGACCTCGATCTTATTGATAGTTATTATGGTAACTCTAGCTAAGCGAGGACGAGGTTGGGTTCGCGCTTCTCGTGACCCTCCGAGCCCTCTTTCTTCTCCTATTCCTCGTAGACCTCGCGTACAGACTTCTCATATCCCTATTCCGTCTAGTGAGCAACCACAACCTCAAGTGAGAGTTGACCGGATGATGACACCGGAACAATATCAAGCATACTACGAATATGTTCGTGTGCATGGAGTTCCTCCATCCACGACGGGACCCTCGATTTCTTCTTTACCTCAAGGTCTCGGTATGTCATCTGTTCCTCGACCCGAAGCTCAGGGTGTCCCTTCTCGCGGCGAGCCAATTCTACCTTCTTCTAGTGTACCATTTTCCGCTCCAAATATGACAACCGGAGGTTCTCATCCACAAGGCATACATTATATCCCTGATTCGGTGAATACCGTTACTGATATGGGAACTCCGATTTTCGAAGGAGTTCCAGACACCACAGAAGCTGGTGCTTGGCTTAACGAGGTGATCGAGACATTTGACACCTTGTTGATCGATGAATCTTATCGCGTGGTGATTGCGACGAAAGTTCTGGGCAAGGAGGCGCGTCGATGGTAGCAACATCTTCAAGAGACTTATGGCGATACGATTACTTGGCCCGTGTTCGTCGAGAAGTTCAAAGAGCGCTACTTTTCTCAGTATAGTAGCGATCAAAAGAGGAAGGAGTTCTTTAACATCTACCAGGGCAGTATGATGGTCGTTGAGTACGAGAGTCGATTCCTTGATTTTCGTGAATTCGCTCCTGAATCTTATACGATGAAGGACTTGTGCAGGAGGTTTGAAGATGGCCTTAATATCAATATTCGCGATCGCTTGAAGTCGGGGGACAAATATAATAGCTTGGATGAACTCGTGGACGACGCGCTGAGAGTGGAGGGCTTAATCCAGACACGAATGAAGTTAGCCGAACGCTCTCAGAAGAAGAGAGAGGGTGGAGCACTATTGAGTAATGCATCAAAGTCGAGTCGAAGTTCGGGCTATTCACATAATATTCATGTACCGCCGACGACAACTGGTTCATCTCGTGTTCGAGAGCAGCTAAAAGGAAGTGCAAGCGTAGCGTCAGAATCCGTTAGTTCGGGTAGAAGGTGCAATAATTGCTTGAAGTATCATGACGGTCCTTGTAAGGCTCCACGAGTGTGCTTCCTATGTCGGCAACCAGGGCACATGAAATCGGCTTGTCCTCAACTCATCAAAGCTGGTGGGCACGGCTCTACTCATCGCCGTGGCACAATATTTCATCATCTACCTACCTCCGTAGATAGTCGACCGGGAATGCGTGATTCTTCTATACCCACAAGAACCCAAACTCGAGTCTTTCATATGACCGAGGAAGACACTCGCTCGGACCCTAAGGTTGTAACAGGTAAAATGTTGACTAATAACTAGTGTTATAAAATATCCAACTTTACTTTTACCTATTTGTCATTAGCAACATTGTAAATTCGACATCGCTCTTCGCTCTTACATTTCTAATTTCCAGTTTGTTTTTAACCTATTATTGGTTCTTTAGGCCAAGTTTTTATCGGAAATCGTCCGATCTATATTCATTGATCCGGGTTCAGATCGATCTTACATACGGGGCAATCTCGTTACAAGTCTACTTTATCAAGCTTCTTCCTTGTCACATGTGGTTCTTGTTCATACTCCTCTTGGAGAACGTATCGCTCGAGACTCGGTGTTCAAAAGCTGTCCCATCTCGATCAAATATTCTACTCTTGAAGCCGACTTGATACCATTACCATTGACCGATCTTAATGCTATTCTGGGAATGGATTAGCTATCTCGTCATCACGCTGTTCTAGATTGTCGAGCAAAGATTGTCACTTTTCGTCGACCCGGGTCTGGTGAATTGGTTTTCCAAGGTGAACATCAAGTTGAACCACTCATTATTTCAATGCTTTCGACTAGTAAATTGATGCATAAAGGGTGCGAATCATTCTTGGCTTCGATTGTTGATACTTCTCACTTCGTTACCTCAATTGAGGATATTCCTGTTGTGAAGGAATTCTCTAATATATTTCCCGATGATCTACCAGGACAACCTCCTAGTCGAGAAGTTGATTTTGTAATCGATACATTTCCTGGGACTGGTCCTATATCAATACCTCCATATCGAATGTCTCCGGCTGAACTCAAAGAACTTAAGACTTAATTGGCTGAACTCATAAATAAAGGATTATCCGGCCTAGCACATCTCAGTGGGGTGCTCCCGTTCTTTTCGTTAAGAAGAAAGATGGATCGATTTGCTTATGCATAGATTACCGGCAATTGAACAAAGTGACGATCAAAAATAAATATCCTCTTCCTAGGATTGACGATTTGTTCGATCAATTGCAAGGAGCTACTGTTTTCTCTAAAATTGATTTGCGATCTGGTTATCATCAACTCAAAATTAGGGAAGGTGATATCCCCAAGTCTGCGTTTCGAACAAGATATGGCCATTTTGAATTCTGTGTAATGCCTTTCGGACTTACAAATGCTCCTGCAGCCTTTATGGATCTTATTAATCGAATCTTTCAGCCTTATCTAGATAAATTTGTTATCAACTTTATCAATGACATACTCATATACTCTCGATCAGACGATGAACACGCTCGTCATCTTAGCATTGTACTGGAGACTCTTCGAGAAAATCAGCTTTACGCTAAACTCTCGAAATGTAAATTCTGGCTTCGAGAGATAAGTTTTCTGGGCCATCGCATATCCCAAGATGGAATCTTTGTCGATATTGCGAAGATTCAAGCTATCGTAGATTGGGATCGTCTGAAGAACGTGACGGAGATACAAAGTTTTCTGGGGTTAGCTGGGTATTATCGCAAATTCGCCAAGAACTTCTCATTGATAGCCTCATCCTTAACGAGGCTAACTCGGAAGGGTGCGATGTTCGAATGGAATGATAATTGTGAGAAGGCATTTCAAGAATTGAAAGGCGACTTACCTCGGCCCCTATTCTTACCCTCCCGGATCCAGAAATCAAAGAATTCACCATCTACAGTGATGCTTCTAGACAAGGCTTGGGATGCGTTCTTATGCAAGAAGGCAAAGTGGTGGCGTATGCTTCAAGACAACTGAAGAAGAATGAAGAAAATTATCCCACCCACGATTTGGAGTTGGCCGCCATTGTCTTCGCGTTAAAAATCTGGAGGCATTACCTTTATGGCGCGACTTGCCGAATATTTACGGATCACAAGAGCTTGAAGGACATCAACATTCAAAAAGAGCTCAACCTTCGACAACGACGACGGATGGAGTTAATTAGCGACTACGATTTGATCATTGATTATCATCCGGGAAAAGCCAACGACGTTGTCGATGCTTTAAGCAGAAAATCTTCGACCTCACTTGCTTCGATCCGATCGGATTATCTTCCTCTCCTGGAACAAATGGAAGGCCTTCGTATCTCGCTTTATCATGAGGAGTCAAGTGAAACTTCCTTACTTGCTGGATTTGACGTTCGGCCTACTTTATTCAAGCAAATTAGAGAGAAGCAATTGCAAGATACTTACTTACAGCATATTGCGAAGAAAAAGGGAGATGACATGAATGACTTCAAAGTTCGAGACGATGGGCTTCTTACGTTCCGAAACCGTGTATGTGTGCCGTCAGCCATTGACTTTCGAAGAGCTATTCTCGAAGAAGCACATTCTTCCGCGTACGCTATGTACCCCAGCAGCACGAAGATGTACCGAACTTTATGTGACTATTATTGGTGGCCAGGTATGAAACGCGACATTGCTGAGTTCGTGTCGAAGTGTTTATCATGTCAACAAATCAAAGCCGAGCATCAGAAACCATCTGGAATAGTTCAGCCTCTTCCTATTCCTGAATGGAAATGGGAAAATATCACTATGGATTTCGTATCTGGTCTGCCTCGAACTCAGAAGAGGAATGACTCTGAGTGGGTTATTGTCGATCGCTTAACAAAATCAGCTCATTTTCTTCCCGTTCGTACCAAAGACAACTTGGAGAAATTGGCGAAACTTTATGTTGATGAAGTCGTAAGATTACACGGTTTACCAGTGTCCATTATATCCGATCGAGAGCCCCGTTTCACTTCGCGCTTTTGGCCCAGTCTTCAAAAAGCCCTAGGTACAAAATTATGTTTCAGTACGGCGTATCATCCTCAGACCGATGGGCAGTCGGAGCGCACAATCCAGACTCTAGAAGATATGTTACGTGCGGTGGTATTAAACCTCAGTGACAGTTGGGATAAATATGTAGCGTTGATGGAATAAGCCTATAACAATAGCTTTCATTCAAGTATAAGAATGTCACCTTATGAAGCTCTCTATGGCCGAAAGTGCCGAACACCACTCTTTTGGGATGAAATTGGCGAGAGGAAAATTGAACAAGCGGAATTCATCGAGGACGCGATCGAAAAAGTAAAGCTCATCCGAGATAGGCTTAAAGCGGCTCAGGATCGACAGAAGAGCTACGCAGATAACCGAAGGCGTGACCTGGAATTCAATGTAGGTGACATGGTATTTCTAAAAATTTCTCCATGGAAGGGTGTATTACGTTTCCGTCATCGTGGAAAGCTTAGTCCCCGTTTCATCGGCCTTATTCAAATTATCGAACGGATCAGGAGGGTTGCTTTTAGACTCGAGCTACCATCAGAATTGTCGCAAATCCATAACGTCTTTCATGTTTCTATGCTTCAGAAGTATGAACCTGATCCTTCGCATATACTCGAAACCCCTCCACTTGAGTTAAAAGAAGATCTGTCATACAAAGTTCAACCTATTCAAATTTTGGATCGACAAGAAAACAAGCTTCGAAACAAGTCCATTCCGATGGTGAAAGTTCTGTGGCGAAACGACAATATAGAAGAAGAAATATGGGAACCGGAGGCGCTCATGCATCATCAATATCCACATCTTTTCGATTCATAGGTACGTGTACGGTTCGAAGACGAAACTTTCTGAAGGGGGAGATAACACCTTTGGCCCAATATTAATTTTTTTACAGCAGCCCAAATCAAAACTCCAGCCCATTTCTAGTTTTTTCCTTAATATTTATCATCTCCTCACTTGTGAGGAATCGATCAAACAAAAAAAAACAGAAAAAAAAAGGAAGCAAAGAAAACGCTCAAATCCTCTTCTGCTCTGAATCTTCCAAGGTCTAGATAAAGTTTTGTTCGATTTTAGCTTCTTTAACCAAGGTATGTTTCGAAATCTTCATAGATTGTTCAGAATTTTGTTCCTGTGCGCGACTTCTGTTTTCAGTGATTTTGACCTATCTAAACTGCTTCGATTCGATTGAAGTTTGTTTCTGTGAAAAGCTAACTTCTTCCGTAGCAGCTGGAATCACCCCGATAAGATATTTATACAATTAGTTATGAATTTTCCAAGTTTCAGCTGCGAATTTGGGATTTTTTACTACACTTTGAGTTAGTTTCGGGTTTGTCACTCCGTTCCCGCTGCAAATAATCCTCTAACAGTTCGAAACATACGTCATGATGCAATTTCAATATTTTTGGGGCAGTTCTAAGACCTGAAGATCGATGATCGTGTGTAGATTACTTAGCGTTGTGTTTAAACCATTATTTTTTTTATTTTTAGGCGAAGGAAGGACGACAAGAGACACGCGGGCAGCTGGTAACGCTTCGGGAAATCAGTATTCGCCGGTGAGTTGATAATAGGGGAACATTTTTCCTTCGTGGAAAGTGTGGACTCGCGGTGTCTCGTCTTTTATTATGCTATATGGTATTTTATTTTATGATGTGATAGAAAGCATTGTCGGCTATAAGTTGTGTAATATGGGTTATATGATGTGAAAGAAAGCCTTGTCGGCTATATGATTCCATGAGATATTTATTTACATGGTATGAGTCTTGGCGACGATATGGTAAACTTGATTGATTGGTAAATTGATACGATTATACGTGGCATTATTTGTGACATTATGTGTCTCATTTGTATTATTGAGCTATTTGTGGGCTTACGAGCTGTGATCTTGATTGTTCATTTGTGTTGCATACTCGGTACCGAGAATATTAGTAGCCCGAACCCGCCACGATTCGGGTGAGTGAGAGTGACATTAGTAGCCCGTGGTAAAGCAAGCCCGGGTGAGTGCAGCCTAACGATTGCATCTATCAATTTGCTATTATTATTGGAAGGTGATCGTTGGGATTGATTTGGCCAACGTCATCGGTGTGTGGGACATACATGTCATACATTATTGATACGATCATTCATAGCATTTGGTCTAGAGTACGGTGACGGACACGTCTGACTCTCGACGGGGAGTTCAGTTCGAGGTAGATTATGGCTACCCACGCGTCATTTATGTGATAACGACGTGGATTGTCGTTACATGCTCGTTATGTGTGATGAATCGATTGTTGACTTGATTTATTTTGGTATAAATAGTTATTTTCTTTGATGGTTGGTCATTGTGTTGGTGTTCATCGTTGAGGACATGCCTTCCGTGAGGGTAAGGTGTGTCGGTATTATCTTCTCACTGAGCTCGTGGTTTGCTCACCCCATGTATGTATACCTCTTTTCTAGGTTGTTGATAAATTTTGGACCGGAGGTTTGCCATCGTTTGACCATCTTTTCCGCTGTTGTTTTCCTTGCCCTCGGTATATTATTTTGCTTTGTTGGAGGATCCATTGGCGGTTATATTTTGGAAGGAACTTGTGGTATATTTTATTCCGTCGTTGATCGATGTTCAAACTTGTTAGATGTTTGTAAACCTCCTTTGATATATACATATACCTTTTGTTGAGCTTCATTTCTATTTTCTTCGGTGTTGTTTGAGCTGATATCAATAGCCTTGCGTTTTCTCGAAAAGAAGCGCAGCGGCTGTCGCGCCTCTGGCTCGGATCGGGGCGTGACAGTTCTGGTGGTATCAGAGCCCTTGTTTCATTCTTATGCCTCGCAGTATTCTTGTGCTTTCTTTGCATTTTTTAACCTTTTTTTGTTTGCTTCTTTCTTTTGTTTTGGTGATTTCAATGGATCCATTCCCTATTTTTGTGTCTTCGATATTATATTCTTCTTCTGACCTCGATCTTATTGATAGTTATTATGGTAACTCTAGCTAAGCGAGGACGAGGTTGGGTTCGCGCTTCTCGTGACCCTCCGAGCCCTCTTTCTTCTCCTATTCCTCGTAGACCTCGCGTACAGACTTCTCATATCCCTATTCCGTCTAGTGAGCAACCACAACCTCAAGTGAGAGTTGACCGGATGATGACACCGGAACAATATCAAGCATACTACGAATATGTTCGTGTGCATGGAGTTCCTCCATCCACGACGGGACCCTCGATTTCTTCTTTACCTCAAGGTCTCGGTATGTCATCTGTTCCTCGACCCGAAGCTCAGGGTGTCCCTTCTCGCGGCGAGCCAATTCTACCTTCTTCTAGTGTACCATTTTCCGCTCCAAATATGACAACCGGAGGTTCTCATCCACAAGGCATACATTATATCCCTGATTCGGTGAATACCGTTACTGATATGGGAACTCCGATTTTCGAAGGAGTTCCAGACACCACAGAAGCTGGTGCTTGGCTTAACGAGGTGATCGAGACATTTGACACCTTGTTGATCGATGAATCTTATCGCGTGGTGATTGCGACGAAAGTTCTGGGCAAGGAGGCGCGTCGATGGTAGCAACATCTTCAAGAGACTTATGGCGATACGATTACTTGGCCCGTGTTCGTCGAGAAGTTCAAAGAGCGCTACTTTTCTCAGTATAGTAGCGATCAAAAGAGGAAGGAGTTCTTTAACATCTACCAGGGCAGTATGATGGTCGTTGAGTACGAGAGTCGATTCCTTGATTTTCGTGAATTCGCTCCTGAATCTTATACGATGAAGGACTTGTGCAGGAGGTTTGAAGATGGCCTTAATATCAATATTCGCGATCGCTTGAAGTCGGGGGACAAATATAATAGCTTGGATGAACTCGTGGACGACGCGCTGAGAGTGGAGGGCTTAATCCAGACACGAATGAAGTTAGCCGAACGCTCTCAGAAGAAGAGAGAGGGTGGAGCACTATTGAGTAATGCATCAAAGTCGAGTCGAAGTTCGGGCTATTCACATAATATTCATGTACCGCCGACGACAACTGGTTCATCTCGTGTTCGAGAGCAGCTAAAAGGAAGTGCAAGCGTAGCGTCAGAATCCGTTAGTTCGGGTAGAAGGTGCAATAATTGCTTGAAGTATCATGACGGTCCTTGTAAGGCTCCACGAGTGTGCTTCCTATGTCGGCAACCAGGGCACATGAAATCGGCTTGTCCTCAACTCATCAAAGCTGGTGGGCACGGCTCTACTCATCGCCGTGGCACAATATTTCATCATCTACCTACCTCCGTAGATAGTCGACCGGGAATGCGTGATTCTTCTATACCCACAAGAACCCAAACTCGAGTCTTTCATATGACCGAGGAAGACACTCGCTCGGACCCTAAGGTTGTAACAGGTAAAATGTTGACTAATAACTAGTGTTATAAAATATCCAACTTTACTTTTACCTATTTGTCATTAGCAACATTGTAAATTCGACATCGCTCTTCGCTCTTACATTTCTAATTTCCAGTTTGTTTTTAACCTATTATTGGTTCTTTAGGCCAAGTTTTTATCGGAAATCGTCCGATCTATATTCATTGATCCGGGTTCAGATCGATCTTACATACGGGGCAATCTCGTTACAAGTCTACTTTATCAAGCTTCTTCCTTGTCACATGTGGTTCTTGTTCATACTCCTCTTGGAGAACGTATCGCTCGAGACTCGGTGTTCAAAAGCTGTCCCATCTCGATCAAATATTCTACTCTTGAAGCCGACTTGATACCATTACCATTGACCGATCTTAATGCTATTCTGGGAATGGATTAGCTATCTCGTCATCACGCTGTTCTAGATTGTCGAGCAAAGATTGTCACTTTTCGTCGACCCGGGTCTGGTGAATTGGTTTTCCAAGGTGAACATCAAGTTGAACCACTCATTATTTCAATGCTTTCGACTAGTAAATTGATGCATAAAGGGTGCGAATCATTCTTGGCTTCGATTGTTGATACTTCTCACTTCGTTACCTCAATTGAGGATATTCCTGTTGTGAAGGAATTCTCTAATATATTTCCCGATGATCTACCAGGACAACCTCCTAGTCGAGAAGTTGATTTTGTAATCGATACATTTCCTGGGACTGGTCCTATATCAATACCTCCATATCGAATGTCTCCGGCTGAACTCAAAGAACTTAAGACTTAATTGGCTGAACTCATAAATAAAGGATTATCCGGCCTAGCACATCTCAGTGGGGTGCTCCCGTTCTTTTCGTTAAGAAGAAAGATGGATCGATTTGCTTATGCATAGATTACCGGCAATTGAACAAAGTGACGATCAAAAATAAATATCCTCTTCCTAGGATTGACGATTTGTTCGATCAATTGCAAGGAGCTACTGTTTTCTCTAAAATTGATTTGCGATCTGGTTATCATCAACTCAAAATTAGGGAAGGTGATATCCCCAAGTCTGCGTTTCGAACAAGATATGGCCATTTTGAATTCTGTGTAATGCCTTTCGGACTTACAAATGCTCCTGCAGCCTTTATGGATCTTATTAATCGAATCTTTCAGCCTTATCTAGATAAATTTGTTATCAACTTTATCAATGACATACTCATATACTCTCGATCAGACGATGAACACGCTCGTCATCTTAGCATTGTACTGGAGACTCTTCGAGAAAATCAGCTTTACGCTAAACTCTCGAAATGTAAATTCTGGCTTCGAGAGATAAGTTTTCTGGGCCATCGCATATCCCAAGATGGAATCTTTGTCGATATTGCGAAGATTCAAGCTATCGTAGATTGGGATCGTCTGAAGAACGTGACGGAGATACAAAGTTTTCTGGGGTTAGCTGGGTATTATCGCAAATTCGCCAAGAACTTCTCATTGATAGCCTCATCCTTAACGAGGCTAACTCGGAAGGGTGCGATGTTCGAATGGAATGATAATTGTGAGAAGGCATTTCAAGAATTGAAAGGCGACTTACCTCGGCCCCTATTCTTACCCTCCCGGATCCAGAAATCAAAGAATTCACCATCTACAGTGATGCTTCTAGACAAGGCTTGGGATGCGTTCTTATGCAAGAAGGCAAAGTGGTGGCGTATGCTTCAAGACAACTGAAGAAGAATGAAGAAAATTATCCCACCCACGATTTGGAGTTGGCCGCCATTGTCTTCGCGTTAAAAATCTGGAGGCATTACCTTTATGGCGCGACTTGCCGAATATTTACGGATCACAAGAGCTTGAAGGACATCAACATTCAAAAAGAGCTCAACCTTCGACAACGACGACGGATGGAGTTAATTAGCGACTACGATTTGATCATTGATTATCATCCGGGAAAAGCCAACGACGTTGTCGATGCTTTAAGCAGAAAATCTTCGACCTCACTTGCTTCGATCCGATCGGATTATCTTCCTCTCCTGGAACAAATGGAAGGCCTTCGTATCTCGCTTTATCATGAGGAGTCAAGTGAAACTTCCTTACTTGCTGGATTTGACGTTCGGCCTACTTTATTCAAGCAAATTAGAGAGAAGCAATTGCAAGATACTTACTTACAGCATATTGCGAAGAAAAAGGGAGATGACATGAATGACTTCAAAGTTCGAGACGATGGGCTTCTTACGTTCCGAAACCGTGTATGTGTGCCGTCAGCCATTGACTTTCGAAGAGCTATTCTCGAAGAAGCACATTCTTCCGCGTACGCTATGTACCCCAGCAGCACGAAGATGTACCGAACTTTATGTGACTATTATTGGTGGCCAGGTATGAAACGCGACATTGCTGAGTTCGTGTCGAAGTGTTTATCATGTCAACAAATCAAAGCCGAGCATCAGAAACCATCTGGAATAGTTCAGCCTCTTCCTATTCCTGAATGGAAATGGGAAAATATCACTATGGATTTCGTATCTGGTCTGCCTCGAACTCAGAAGAGGAATGACTCTGAGTGGGTTATTGTCGATCGCTTAACAAAATCAGCTCATTTTCTTCCCGTTCGTACCAAAGACAACTTGGAGAAATTGGCGAAACTTTATGTTGATGAAGTCGTAAGATTACACGGTTTACCAGTGTCCATTATATCCGATCGAGAGCCCCGTTTCACTTCGCGCTTTTGGCCCAGTCTTCAAAAAGCCCTAGGTACAAAATTATGTTTCAGTACGGCGTATCATCCTCAGACCGATGGGCAGTCGGAGCGCACAATCCAGACTCTAGAAGATATGTTACGTGCGGTGGTATTAAACCTCAGTGACAGTTGGGATAAATATGTAGCGTTGATGGAATAAGCCTATAACAATAGCTTTCATTCAAGTATAAGAATGTCACCTTATGAAGCTCTCTATGGCCGAAAGTGCCGAACACCACTCTTTTGGGATGAAATTGGCGAGAGGAAAATTGAACAAGCGGAATTCATCGAGGACGCGATCGAAAAAGTAAAGCTCATCCGAGATAGGCTTAAAGCGGCTCAGGATCGACAGAAGAGCTACGCAGATAACCGAAGGCGTGACCTGGAATTCAATGTAGGTGACATGGTATTTCTAAAAATTTCTCCATGGAAGGGTGTATTACGTTTCCGTCATCGTGGAAAGCTTAGTCCCCGTTTCATCGGCCTTATTCAAATTATCGAACGGATCAGGAGGGTTGCTTTTAGACTCGAGCTACCATCAGAATTGTCGCAAATCCATAACGTCTTTCATGTTTCTATGCTTCAGAAGTATGAACCTGATCCTTCGCATATACTCGAAACCCCTCCACTTGAGTTAAAAGAAGATCTGTCATACAAAGTTCAACCTATTCAAATTTTGGATCGACAAGAAAACAAGCTTCGAAACAAGTCCATTCCGATGGTGAAAGTTCTGTGGCGAAACGACAATATAGAAGAAGAAATATGGGAACCGGAGGCGCTCATGCATCATCAATATCCACATCTTTTCGATTCATAGGTACGTGTACGGTTCAAAGACGAAACTTTCTGAAGGGGGAGATAACACCTTTGGCCCAATATTAATTTTTTTACAGCAGCCCAAATCAAAACTCCAGCCCATTTCTAGTTTTTTCCTTAATATTTATCATCTCCTCACTTGTGAGGAATCGATCAAACAAAAAAAACAGAAAAAAAAAGGAAGCAAAGAAAACGCTCAAATCCTCTTCTGCTCTGAATCTTCCAAGGTCTAGATAAAGTTTTGTTCGATTTTAGCTTCTTTAACCAAGGTATGTTTCGAAATCTTCATAGATTGTTCAGAATTTTGTTCCTGTGCGCGACTTCTGTTTTCAGTGATTTTGACCTATCTAAACTGCTTCGATTCGATTGAAGTTTGTTTCTGTGAAAAGCTAACTTCTTCCGTAGCAGCTGGAATCACCCCGATAAGATATTTATACAATTAGTTATGAATTTTCCAAGTTTCAGCTGCGAATTTGGGATTTTTTACTACACTTTGAGTTAGTTTCGGGTTTGTCACTCCGTTCCCGCTGCAAATAATCCTCTAACAGTTCGAAACATACGTCATGATGCAATTTCAATATTTTTGGGGCAGTTCTAAGACCTGAAGATCGATGATCGTGTGTAGATTACTTAGCGTTGTGTTTAAACCATTATTTTTTTTATTTTTAGGCGAAGGAAGGACGACAAGAGACACGCGGGCAGCTGGTAACGCTTCGGGAAATCAGTATTCGCCGGTGAGTTGATAATAGGGGAACATTTTTCCTTCGTGGAAAGTGTGGACTCGCGGTGTCTCGTCTTTTATTATGCTATATGGTATTTTATTTTATGATGTGATAGAAAGCATTGTCGGCTATAAGTTGTGTAATATGGGTTATATGATGTGAAAGAAAGCCTTGTCGGCTATATGATTCCATGAGATATTTATTTACATGGTATGAGTCTTGGCGACGATATGGTAAACTTGATTGATTGGTAAATTGATACGATTATACGTGGCATTATTTGTGACATTATGTGTCTCATTTGTATTATTGAGCTATTTGTGGGCTTACGAGCTGTGATCTTGATTGTTCATTTGTGTTGCATACTCGGTACCGAGAATATTAGTAGCCCGAACCCGCCACGATTCGGGTGAGTGAGAGTGACATTAGTAGCCCGTGGTAAAGCAAGCCCGGGTGAGTGCAGCCTAACGATTGCATCTATCAATTTGCTATTATTATTGGAAGGTGATCGTTGGGATTGATTTGGCCAACGTCATCGGTGTGTGGGACATACATGTCATACATTATTGATACGATCATTCATAGCATTTGGTCTAGAGTACGGTGACGGACACGTCTGACTCTCGACGGGGAGTTCAGTTCGAGGTAGATTATGGCTACCCACGCGTCATTTATGTGATAACGACGTGGATTGTCGTTACATGCTCGTTATGTGTGATGAATCGATTGTTGACTTGATTTATTTTGGTATAAATAGTTATTTTCTTTGATGGTTGGTCATTGTGTTGGTGTTCATCGTTGAGGACATGCCTTCCGTGAGGGTAAGGTGTGTCGGTATTATCTTCTCACTGAGCTCGTGGTTTGCTCACCCCATGTATGTATACCTCTTTTCTAGGTTGTTGATAAATTTTGGACCGGAGGTTTGCCATCGTTTGACCATCTTTTCCGCTGTTGTTTTCCTTGCCCTCGGTATATTATTTTGCTTTGTTGGAGGATCCATTGGCGGTTATATTTTGGAAGGAACTTGTGGTATATTTTATTCCGTCGTTGATCGATGTTCAAACTTGTTAGATGTTTGTAAACCTCCTTTGATATATACATATACCTTTTGTTGAGCTTCATTTCTATTTTCTTCGGTGTTGTTTGAGCTGATATCAATAGCCTTGCGTTTTCTCGAAAAGAAGCGCAGCGGCTGTCGCGCCTCTGGCTCGGATCGGGGCGTGACAGTTCTGGTGGTATCAGAGCCCTTGTTTCATTCTTATGCCTCGCAGTATTCTTGTGCTTTCTTTGCATTTTTTAACCTTTTTTTGTTTGCTTCTTTCTTTTGTTTTGGTGATTTCAATGGATCCATTCCCTATTTTTGTGTCTTCGATATTATATTCTTCTTCTGACCTCGATCTTATTGATAGTTATTATGGTAACTCTAGCTAAGCGAGGACGAGGTTGGGTTCGCGCTTCTCGTGACCCTCCGAGCCCTCTTTCTTCTCCTATTCCTCGTAGACCTCGCGTACAGACTTCTCATATCCCTATTCCGTCTAGTGAGCAACCACAACCTCAAGTGAGAGTTGACCGGATGATGACACCGGAACAATATCAAGCATACTACGAATATGTTCGTGTGCATGGAGTTCCTCCATCCACGACGGGACCCTCGATTTCTTCTTTACCTCAAGGTCTCGGTATGTCATCTGTTCCTCGACCCGAAGCTCAGGGTGTCCCTTCTCGCGGCGAGCCAATTCTACCTTCTTCTAGTGTACCATTTTCCGCTCCAAATATGACAACCGGAGGTTCTCATCCACAAGGCATACATTATATCCCTGATTCGGTGAATACCGTTACTGATATGGGAACTCCGATTTTCGAAGGAGTTCCAGACACCACAGAAGCTGGTGCTTGGCTTAACGAGGTGATCGAGACATTTGACACCTTGTTGATCGATGAATCTTATCGCGTGGTGATTGCGACGAAAGTTCTGGGCAAGGAGGCGCGTCGATGGTAGCAACATCTTCAAGAGACTTATGGCGATACGATTACTTGGCCCGTGTTCGTCGAGAAGTTCAAAGAGCGCTACTTTTCTCAGTATAGTAGCGATCAAAAGAGGAAGGAGTTCTTTAACATCTACCAGGGCAGTATGATGGTCGTTGAGTACGAGAGTCGATTCCTTGATTTTCGTGAATTCGCTCCTGAATCTTATACGATGAAGGACTTGTGCAGGAGGTTTGAAGATGGCCTTAATATCAATATTCGCGATCGCTTGAAGTCGGGGGACAAATATAATAGCTTGGATGAACTCGTGGACGACGCGCTGAGAGTGGAGGGCTTAATCCAGACACGAATGAAGTTAGCCGAACGCTCTCAGAAGAAGAGAGAGGGTGGAGCACTATTGAGTAATGCATCAAAGTCGAGTCGAAGTTCGGGCTATTCACATAATATTCATGTACCGCCGACGACAACTGGTTCATCTCGTGTTCGAGAGCAGCTAAAAGGAAGTGCAAGCGTAGCGTCAGAATCCGTTAGTTCGGGTAGAAGGTGCAATAATTGCTTGAAGTATCATGACGGTCCTTGTAAGGCTCCACGAGTGTGCTTCCTATGTCGGCAACCAGGGCACATGAAATCGGCTTGTCCTCAACTCATCAAAGCTGGTGGGCACGGCTCTACTCATCGCCGTGGCACAATATTTCATCATCTACCTACCTCCGTAGATAGTCGACCGGGAATGCGTGATTCTTCTATACCCACAAGAACCCAAACTCGAGTCTTTCATATGACCGAGGAAGACACTCGCTCGGACCCTAAGGTTGTAACAGGTAAAATGTTGACTAATAACTAGTGTTATAAAATATCCAACTTTACTTTTACCTATTTGTCATTAGCAACATTGTAAATTCGACATCGCTCTTCGCTCTTACATTTCTAATTTCCAGTTTGTTTTTAACCTATTATTGGTTCTTTAGGCCAAGTTTTTATCGGAAATCGTCCGATCTATATTCATTGATCCGGGTTCAGATCGATCTTACATACGGGGCAATCTCGTTACAAGTCTACTTTATCAAGCTTCTTCCTTGTCACATGTGGTTCTTGTTCATACTCCTCTTGGAGAACGTATCGCTCGAGACTCGGTGTTCAAAAGCTGTCCCATCTCGATCAAATATTCTACTCTTGAAGCCGACTTGATACCATTACCATTGACCGATCTTAATGCTATTCTGGGAATGGATTAGCTATCTCGTCATCACGCTGTTCTAGATTGTCGAGCAAAGATTGTCACTTTTCGTCGACCCGGGTCTGGTGAATTGGTTTTCCAAGGTGAACATCAAGTTGAACCACTCATTATTTCAATGCTTTCGACTAGTAAATTGATGCATAAAGGGTGCGAATCATTCTTGGCTTCGATTGTTGATACTTCTCACTTCGTTACCTCAATTGAGGATATTCCTGTTGTGAAGGAATTCTCTAATATATTTCCCGATGATCTACCAGGACAACCTCCTAGTCGAGAAGTTGATTTTGTAATCGATACATTTCCTGGGACTGGTCCTATATCAATACCTCCATATCGAATGTCTCCGGCTGAACTCAAAGAACTTAAGACTTAATTGGCTGAACTCATAAATAAAGGATTATCCGGCCTAGCACATCTCAGTGGGGTGCTCCCGTTCTTTTCGTTAAGAAGAAAGATGGATCGATTTGCTTATGCATAGATTACCGGCAATTGAACAAAGTGACGATCAAAAATAAATATCCTCTTCCTAGGATTGACGATTTGTTCGATCAATTGCAAGGAGCTACTGTTTTCTCTAAAATTGATTTGCGATCTGGTTATCATCAACTCAAAATTAGGGAAGGTGATATCCCCAAGTCTGCGTTTCGAACAAGATATGGCCATTTTGAATTCTGTGTAATGCCTTTCGGACTTACAAATGCTCCTGCAGCCTTTATGGATCTTATTAATCGAATCTTTCAGCCTTATCTAGATAAATTTGTTATCAACTTTATCAATGACATACTCATATACTCTCGATCAGACGATGAACACGCTCGTCATCTTAGCATTGTACTGGAGACTCTTCGAGAAAATCAGCTTTACGCTAAACTCTCGAAATGTAAATTCTGGCTTCGAGAGATAAGTTTTCTGGGCCATCGCATATCCCAAGATGGAATCTTTGTCGATATTGCGAAGATTCAAGCTATCGTAGATTGGGATCGTCTGAAGAACGTGACGGAGATACAAAGTTTTCTGGGGTTAGCTGGGTATTATCGCAAATTCGCCAAGAACTTCTCATTGATAGCCTCATCCTTAACGAGGCTAACTCGGAAGGGTGCGATGTTCGAATGGAATGATAATTGTGAGAAGGCATTTCAAGAATTGAAAGGCGACTTACCTCGGCCCCTATTCTTACCCTCCCGGATCCAGAAATCAAAGAATTCACCATCTACAGTGATGCTTCTAGACAAGGCTTGGGATGCGTTCTTATGCAAGAAGGCAAAGTGGTGGCGTATGCTTCAAGACAACTGAAGAAGAATGAAGAAAATTATCCCACCCACGATTTGGAGTTGGCCGCCATTGTCTTCGCGTTAAAAATCTGGAGGCATTACCTTTATGGCGCGACTTGCCGAATATTTACGGATCACAAGAGCTTGAAGGACATCAACATTCAAAAAGAGCTCAACCTTCGACAACGACGACGGATGGAGTTAATTAGCGACTACGATTTGATCATTGATTATCATCCGGGAAAAGCCAACGACGTTGTCGATGCTTTAAGCAGAAAATCTTCGACCTCACTTGCTTCGATCCGATCGGATTATCTTCCTCTCCTGGAACAAATGGAAGGCCTTCGTATCTCGCTTTATCATGAGGAGTCAAGTGAAACTTCCTTACTTGCTGGATTTGACGTTCGGCCTACTTTATTCAAGCAAATTAGAGAGAAGCAATTGCAAGATACTTACTTACAGCATATTGCGAAGAAAAAGGGAGATGACATGAATGACTTCAAAGTTCGAGACGATGGGCTTCTTACGTTCCGAAACCGTGTATGTGTGCCGTCAGCCATTGACTTTCGAAGAGCTATTCTCGAAGAAGCACATTCTTCCGCGTACGCTATGTACCCCAGCAGCACGAAGATGTACCGAACTTTATGTGACTATTATTGGTGGCCAGGTATGAAACGCGACATTGCTGAGTTCGTGTCGAAGTGTTTATCATGTCAACAAATCAAAGCCGAGCATCAGAAACCATCTGGAATAGTTCAGCCTCTTCCTATTCCTGAATGGAAATGGGAAAATATCACTATGGATTTCGTATCTGGTCTGCCTCGAACTCAGAAGAGGAATGACTCTGAGTGGGTTATTGTCGATCGCTTAACAAAATCAGCTCATTTTCTTCCCGTTCGTACCAAAGACAACTTGGAGAAATTGGCGAAACTTTATGTTGATGAAGTCGTAAGATTACACGGTTTACCAGTGTCCATTATATCCGATCGAGAGCCCCGTTTCACTTCGCGCTTTTGGCCCAGTCTTCAAAAAGCCCTAGGTACAAAATTATGTTTCAGTACGGCGTATCATCCTCAGACCGATGGGCAGTCGGAGCGCACAATCCAGACTCTAGAAGATATGTTACGTGCGGTGGTATTAAACCTCAGTGACAGTTGGGATAAATATGTAGCGTTGATGGAATAAGCCTATAACAATAGCTTTCATTCAAGTATAAGAATGTCACCTTATGAAGCTCTCTATGGCCGAAAGTGCCGAACACCACTCTTTTGGGATGAAATTGGCGAGAGGAAAATTGAACAAGCGGAATTCATCGAGGACGCGATCGAAAAAGTAAAGCTCATCCGAGATAGGCTTAAAGCGGCTCAGGATCGACAGAAGAGCTACGCAGATAACCGAAGGCGTGACCTGGAATTCAATGTAGGTGACATGGTATTTCTAAAAATTTCTCCATGGAAGGGTGTATTACGTTTCCGTCATCGTGGAAAGCTTAGTCCCCGTTTCATCGGCCTTATTCAAATTATCGAACGGATCAGGAGGGTTGCTTTTAGACTCGAGCTACCATCAGAATTGTCGCAAATCCATAACGTCTTTCATGTTTCTATGCTTCAGAAGTATGAACCTGATCCTTCGCATATACTCGAAACCCCTCCACTTGAGTTAAAAGAAGATCTGTCATACAAAGTTCAACCTATTCAAATTTTGGATCGACAAGAAAACAAGCTTCGAAACAAGTCCATTCCGATGGTGAAAGTTCTGTGGCGAAACGACAATATAGAAGAAGAAATATGGGAACCGGAGGCGCTCATGCATCATCAATATCCACATCTTTTCGATTCATAGGTACGTGTACGGTTCGAAGACGAAACTTTCTGAAGGGGGAGATAACACCTTTGGCCCAATATTAATTTTTTTACAGCAGCCCAAATCAAAACTCCAGCCCATTTCTAGTTTTTTCCTTAATATTTATCATCTCCTCACTTGTGAGGAATCGATCAAACAAAAAAAAACAGAAAAAAAAGGAAGCAAAGAAAACGCTCAAATCCTCTTCTGCTCTGAATCTTCCAAGGTCTAGATAAAGTTTTGTTCGATTTTAGCTTCTTTAACCAAGGTATGTTTCGAAATCTTCATAGATTGTTCAGAATTTTGTTCCTGTGCGCGACTTCTGTTTTCAGTGATTTTGACCTATCTAAACTGCTTCGATTCGATTGAAGTTTGTTTCTGTGAAAAGCTAACTTCTTCCGTAGCAGCTGGAATCACCCCGATAAGATATTTATACAATTAGTTATGAATTTTCCAAGTTTCAGCTGCGAATTTGGGATTTTTTACTACACTTTGAGTTAGTTTCGGGTTTGTCACTCCGTTCCCGCTGCAAATAATCCTCTAACAGTTCGAAACATACGTCATGATGCAATTTCAATATTTTTGGGGCAGTTCTAAGACCTGAAGATCGATGATCGTGTGTAGATTACTTAGCGTTGTGTTTAAACCATTATTTTTTTTATTTTTAGGCGAAGGAAGGACGACAAGAGACACGCGGGCAGCTGGTAACGCTTCGGGAAATCAGTATTCGCCGGTGAGTTGATAATAGGGGAACATTTTTCCTTCGTGGAAAGTGTGGACTCGCGGTGTCTCGTCTTTTATTATGCTATATGGTATTTTATTTTATGATGTGATAGAAAGCATTGTCGGCTATAAGTTGTGTAATATGGGTTATATGATGTGAAAGAAAGCCTTGTCGGCTATATGATTCCATGAGATATTTATTTACATGGTATGAGTCTTGGCGACGATATGGTAAACTTGATTGATTGGTAAATTGATACGATTATACGTGGCATTATTTGTGACATTATGTGTCTCATTTGTATTATTGAGCTATTTGTGGGCTTACGAGCTGTGATCTTGATTGTTCATTTGTGTTGCATACTCGGTACCGAGAATATTAGTAGCCCGAACCCGCCACGATTCGGGTGAGTGAGAGTGACATTAGTAGCCCGTGGTAAAGCAAGCCCGGGTGAGTGCAGCCTAACGATTGCATCTATCAATTTGCTATTATTATTGGAAGGTGATCGTTGGGATTGATTTGGCCAACGTCATCGGTGTGTGGGACATACATGTCATACATTATTGATACGATCATTCATAGCATTTGGTCTAGAGTACGGTGACGGACACGTCTGACTCTCGACGGGGAGTTCAGTTCGAGGTAGATTATGGCTACCCACGCGTCATTTATGTGATAACGACGTGGATTGTCGTTACATGCTCGTTATGTGTGATGAATCGATTGTTGACTTGATTTATTTTGGTATAAATAGTTATTTTCTTTGATGGTTGGTCATTGTGTTGGTGTTCATCGTTGAGGACATGCCTTCCGTGAGGGTAAGGTGTGTCGGTATTATCTTCTCACTGAGCTCGTGGTTTGCTCACCCCATGTATGTATACCTCTTTTCTAGGTTGTTGATAAATTTTGGACCGGAGGTTTGCCATCGTTTGACCATCTTTTCCGCTGTTGTTTTCCTTGCCCTCGGTATATTATTTTGCTTTGTTGGAGGATCCATTGGCGGTTATATTTTGGAAGGAACTTGTGGTATATTTTATTCCGTCGTTGATCGATGTTCAAACTTGTTAGATGTTTGTAAACCTCCTTTGATATATACATATACCTTTTGTTGAGCTTCATTTCTATTTTCTTCGGTGTTGTTTGAGCTGATATCAATAGCCTTGCATTTTCTCGAAAAGAAGCGCGGTGGTTGTCGCGCCTCCGGCTCGGGTCAGGGCGTGACACCTTAAGTGTAGAAAATGTTTGGTCCTTTAATAAAATAAAATCATGACTCGGGAGTTATTTAATGGTTTTTTTGTCCTTAGGTAATTATGTATTATTCTCCCTTATTATTATTGTTATTAATTTTTTATCCCAAACCCGAGGTTCCCACTCAAACGGCTATGGGCTGAAGCCAGAAACTCCAACGATGAGACTAATTCGTCAGGGTCAAGTAAAAATGTCCCAATTCAATCCAACTACCCAACTCATGGGATTTGAACCGTATTACCAAGAGGTAACACCGTACTCCTCAACCTCAACCTCAACCATACAACATACCCCTTATTTCGGGAACTTAATAATCACCACAAGTATTTTCTTTCTTTTCTTTTCTTTTTTTGCTTAGGCATCCCCATACAACATCATCATAATCTCAAAGTCAGCTATGGGATGATAACCCTTACTTCTGGCGAGAATAATCATCTTGTCATGAGTAGCGTCCCTAGTCCATAATAACAAAACAAGTCAAAGAGTCCAAGTGAACTCATGATCTTCGTGTGGAAGATATTATGTGACTGACAAATTGAATTATTTGTTGGAGACACTTCTAGAATTCACAAACAAAAAATTTAATTTTCATGATTTCTATAAGAATTGATCAAAAAAGTAAGATTAATCCAACAAATACAAGTCCTATAAATATTAAATTTTTAGGCGATTTTTTGGGCTCATTACTTTATACTTCTAACAATGGGGTCTTGGGATTAAATTTACATTTGTAGAAAATTTCATTTATCAAAGTATATGCGCGCTTGCATAAATAAATGACAATTTGAGGAGAATCATTAATGGAAAGTTAAGTTCATAACCTTAATAAACATTTTAACCGCAATGTACACAATTGAAAGTCTATTACTATTCGTTTCCGGATTTATACTTTGTAGGTATTTGATTTTCATTCTTATGTCTTCTTTCTGAAAAAAAAAAAACATGACACACGCAAGTCACCTCCAACCACCAAAGTCTATTGATTGCAGCGATATATCACCAAGAAACAAATCCTTTACATGCTTTTTGCACAACCCTATCCTCCTCCTGTGCAGGCTCGGGTGGACCGAGCCCGAAAACCCCGTTTTCCAGCCCGGAAACCTTTGCCTCTCCATCACATGAAGCCCGTAAACACACGACACCGAAGACCCGCAGCCCACAACAAAACAATAGCACGGCCTCGATTCGCTCACTTTTCTAGCCAACGACACCAAACACAGCCCGCTGTAGCTCAATCCATAGATCGATGAGGCTCCATCGTGGTTAGAATTCGATAGCTCGAGCTCGACCTCTTCGCTCGAGGGAATTCTGCTAAGTTCTTGGTTGAATTTCTTCTCTATTACATCCTCGTGGATCCTATACTTTGCAGCCAACGTGCGTACGCAAGACATTCGTACTTGAAAGGAAATTATTTTCTTCACCTGGACGAAGTTTTCGCATCCGTGGAACCATCTCAGCCATCGATTCACGATCCCCGAGAACCAAACAATGATTTCATCGTCGTCCAATAAGATGAGCACGTGGCACGTGCGTGCATATCCTTCTTTGTTCGTCAACCCGTATCGGTGAAGGCACCTCGTCATGGTGTTAACCGGGGCGGCGATTTCTGTAGTAAAAACCCGATCTGATGAAGCTGAGCTTTGTAATAAAGCAAGAGTTGACGCTGTTTCTGAAGAGATGTACTCTTCTGCCCGTCGAAGAAACTCGTAATAAGAGTCCCTAAGTTCCCGGGGAATTGCGGGTTCAACTATACGATTAATCAAGATCGCTTCTTCACTGTCTTCAGCTTTCGCATTGACCACACGTTGCATCCATATCTTGAGCAGAAATTTGTACCAGTGATCGGTTTCCATGCCCGGTTTACGGTAGCGTGAGATCTGATGCAAAAGAGAGCTTTCATCGATTAAGTGTTTGATCTCAGATTCTTTGACTTTCTTCAGCCCGTGTCCCAAAAATTTCTTACCGATACGAAAAGTCCCTTCGTTCCACGCGTTCTGTTTCTGCTCGACAAACATTTTGACCTTTTCTTTCAACTTGTGGGCTGTTCTTACAGCAGGGTTCTCTTTTTCCCGTCTCTTGATCAAAGTACCAAGAAACTGTAAGCCACCACGATCGTCATTGCAGGGCAAGAGATCATTCGCATCATCGATTTTCAGGAAGAGGGAGTCTCGTACGTAACTTTCAACCTCAGACTTGAAAGCCAAAGCAACCTCTTTAGGACCCGAAACAGCGAAGAATATCTCGTCCATGAAACGACAGCAGTGTATTCTTACATCACTGTCTTGTTTTTTTTCCTCAACAATGCCATTAATTTGTCTCCTAAACCAACCACGCAGCTTTGAAACCGACCCGTTCGATTCGTGTTGAGCCCTGCAAAAGTTTTCATATTTCATTGATAATCTATAAACTTCACGGTCAAAGAGATCAAGGTAAACGTTCATCAGTATAGGTGAGAGCACCCCTTCTTGTGGAAGTCCCTGCCCTTTTGGGAAACCACCGAACTCCATGTTTAGTACACCAAAATCAAACATTTTCTTGACCGTGTAAAGTAGATCGGAGTCTTCTATCTTTTCCTCCATCAACGAGAGGAGTTTCTCGAGAATTGATTCATCGAGTTTTTGGTTAATCACCAGCGTGAACCACCAAGAGGGATCGTGTATTTCCTTACGAATGTATTTTGAAGCAGAAGAGTGACTCCTACCACTTCGCAGGCCATGAGATATCTTCGAGAAGTGGGGTCGATAAACAACTTCCAACACAATTCTCATGGCTTCCAAAACAACCATCAAGTTCGGTTTCGGTAACACGAGTTCCTCTTTATTTGCTTTTGCCCCTTTTGTCTTAATTGAATACTTGTTAGCCCCGATGTCAAAGTTTCTATTTTTTAGATCCTCTGCTATTGAATCAAAGGAAAGCTTGTTCCCATTTGAAGCCAAATCAACATTAGCAGCAACTTTTAAACAATCATACGCTTCCCTTAGTGTTTTTGGATCAGCAATAACTTGCCCCATGAGGTTATGGTACTTCCCATCTCTGTATTGCTCCTTCACCTTCTTCTTTATTCGATTCTCGAGAAATCTCTTGGTCTCTACACGAGTTCTTGTATTGGGCTTTTGCTTACTAACATCGTAAGATTCTTGAACCAAAGAAGCTAAACCCTCAGCTAATTTCGATTTCCCAGTCTCTTTATCATTAGTGTTATCTCTTCTTGCTCTGTGAGATGAATAAGCCAATGATTCCTCCATCAAGTCTGCCATGTTCTTGGCAAATTCGAATTTACTGGGTCCCTCCTCATCGTTGGCATTATATTCATTGCATGCATTTTCAGTTGAATAAACTTCAGCAGGCATAATAAACCTTTTCGCTGAAAGAGATAAAACGAATGATGCACATGATATCAAAATTTTACGCACCCAGAAGCTGAAAGTGCTGGTAATAAATAAAAGGAATCGAAAAAGAAGAAACCTTTACCAGTGGTAATGTCAGAAAGCAACGAGCTGCGTTGAAGAAATGGAAAGGATCCCAGTAATATATTGGATTTAATTCGCATGGCATACGCTGTTGGAGAACACTTTGCTGCTTCTAATTTTCTTCAAGAATATCTAACTGCAATACAATTGAAACTATAGGTTGCAACGTTGACGAAACTTCGACTCGTCATGCCCGAATGGTTTCTAGGAGACATTTTAACAAACATCTAGAAAACATTACCTTAGTATGATATCCTGACCTGATCCTCGATTAAGAAAAAAACACGGCGTAAACTTTAACTCTATTGCATTCCTCAATCCCTACCGTACCACCTGAGCACATATCTAAACTACAAAGCAACATTATGAGAGCTCCGCTTGCGTGTTCTCTCTCTCTCTCTGTTATTAAGCATGTAGTATATATTCGAAATTATTAAACTTCCCAGGAAATTTGATATATACAAAATTTTAATTTTGATATGTCATAATTTAATATTAACAACAAAAATGAAATAAATCCCCTGCAACTAATATTACACCTTATTCTCCTTGTTAGAGCAGCTTATTGTATTATTAGTATGCTTTAAGTCGGTTTAAAATTTGATTAAATGTTCGGTGTATGTCTCTCGGAACATCTCCATCCGAAGTATAAAATCTAAAAAATGAAGCAAAAACATCTCCATCCGAAGTACCTCAAACACTGTTGAGATTATTTATCGCACATCGGGATTAACTTCATCCGACTCAAGATATAAATTAAAGAGACATATTCTCTTATCACCAACTGGTTTTAAGAAGGAACCATCAATTTAACATGGTATCAGGGCGGATTTTATTTACGTGGTATTACGTTTGTTTGACTCACCGCCACCCGATTTGATATATTCACGTGTTATGCTTTGATTCGTACCACACGTGGGGGGCATGTGTTGAGGTCCTACATCGGGAACTTAACTTCACCCGACTCAATATATAAATCAAGAAGGTGTCTCTTCATATCACCAATGGTGAGGAATGAACCATCAATTTAACAAACACAAATTCAGAATGAATTTTGGTTTTCGCTCTCCTACTTTAAACTCAAACTTGCGTTTAAAAATGAGTTTTCTAAAAAAAAAAATGAGTTTAAGGTTTGAAATTACAATACATATCCTTCTATTTATTTTGAATTATTAAATCACCCATATAAAAAATAAATATATATATGTGACTTGTGTTTGTAATAAATATTTTTTCGATTTTTTTACATGTATATTAATTTTATTAAATATTTTCTCAATCAAATTTAAAATATGTAATAGCGTTGTCTAAATTGTAATGTTGTACAATATGCTGATACTTATAATAAATATAAAAGATAGTGTCGAATAGAATATTCTAAGAATGTTTTGAGTGTTAATGATTTGAGAAAAATTATTGTTAGATGTGTCCATTACTGCATTTTGAGTTTTAAAATGAGTTTTTGACTCGAGATGGTGTTACTGGTGTCATAGTGATGGTATGTTGGTTGGTGATATTATAATGTACATACCAGTTTAACGTGGACAATATTATTTTGGGCAATACTCTGCTGGAGAAGGGAAACGTATAGCAACAGGACTGCAGACAAAGATGCAAAAGGAACATGTCCAAAATTAGAAGCTGGAAGGAAAGATAACCTATTTCAAGCATTACACCGTTCATTTCTTGAGACGATCCTTGATAAGGATTCATCCAAGAGCATAAATATGCATGGGGTTCATTGAAGCAGAAATTTCAAGGAGCAACAAGAGTGACGCACGAAAACTGTAGAAATTTGGGTTGCACCTCGTACATAAACTTGATGGGATTCCATCCCAAAACCAATTGTTGCTAAGTGGAGTAACTCACCAAGCTTACATTCTAGTTAATTTCTCTCGTGCTAATCGATGTGGACAACCACATGTGAGTTATCTCAACATAAACATGCAAGCTCTGCATAAGGAGTATGAAGTTCTCGAAATACAGACAAGTCTTTGCACAAACTTTTTCAGTAATTAACAAAATGGAAGCAAATCGCAGGAAGTAGAGTGTAATTCTCAGATCGAGGATGCCCAAGTTTAATTATGTAAGGTGTTCTAAATCAAAAGACACAAGCCCCTTTAACTATTTGTGAAATACAAAGCAGCTTACTGTGCATTAAGAACGCATAAATATGACATCTTTTAGCTGAAATAGAGGTGGTTATAGAGGAAAGGGAAGGGGATGAGCTCGAAATGTATGCGTTAAACTCGAGCTAGACGAGCCTTTTTTTTTTTGTCCTAGAGCTCGTTCTAGCTCGAGTCATGAGCACGTTTAACAAAACCCAAGCTCGAGTTGAAGCTTGAAATCAGGGTAAAAAATGTAATAAAATAACTTATTTTTTCGTGCTCAAGTTTGACGCTTGAAATTAGGGTAAAAAGTAAAATAAAATAAGTAACACTCACGAGCTTCCGATCAGTCACAATCAAGCTCGAGCTCGGGCTGAACTCCAGTCGAGCCTGTTCGGCTCATCCTCCAGACATGTGCATGCATGTTACAACAATACAAGAAGAATATGTATGTAGGAAGGATACTTTGTGTAAAATGGATCTAAATTCAGCCCATTATGTCACAACACACAAATAACACATTACTAAAAACATCATTAAAATGATACAAATTTAGGCCTACAACAGCTTGCAGAAAATTCAAGATGGTTTTTCTGGTAAATATCATGATGTATTAAACATTATTATTATTATCATTACATGCCCCAAATAGCCTGAGAAGGTGGCGCTCTACTACTCGACCGAGACGCTAACTCGTACAGTATCCTAGCGAACGTATCGGCATACCTCGCCTCGTTGAAGAGCAAATCTGCAAACGCCTTCTCGTAAGCAGCCAACACTGCCTTGTTCTGCGGCTCCAGGGCAAGGTTTTCAAGGACTAAAGCAGCTTTGCGACAGATCTCGGGCACCGGATGCGGCGTTTTTATCACTTTTAGCAACCGATCGATCGCCCTATCATTGAATTCTGGGTTAATCATTTTTTTAGTCCTATAATTTAGGGGGTGTGGCATTATAGGGACACATATTTAGGGGGTAACATTAGACGGACAATAACTTTCAAAACTAAGCAATTTTGGATATAATACGCAGGAACCCCAGATTTTGCCCCAAATTCTAGGGTTTTGGCTTATAATCTAGGATTCCAGAGAATTTTGGGGTGGCATTATACGGACAATAACTTTTGAATTTTAAGCAATTTTGGGACAAAATCTAGGGTTCCGGCTTATAATGTCCCAAAGTTGCTTAATTTTGAAAGTTACTGTCTGTATGCCATGTCCCCTAAATTATGTGTCCCTATAACGCCACACCCCTAAATTACAGGACTAAAAAAGTAATTAATCCTTGAATTATTTAACAGCCACAATTCTAAGAGTTTATGATTATTTTTTTTCGTTGCAAAAGAAAAAAAGAAAGGATAAAACAATGGAAGAATCTAACTAACCATTTCTCGTTGGCGAGCTTCAAGCGGGAGTCTGAGTTGACTTCTGTGAAGTTGTATAGTGCGCCAACCGAAGCTGCTTGTGCATCGACACCGGGAAAACTCAGGAGTTCGACTAATCGCTTATAAATCTGCAAATATAGTTGTCGTTTTTTCAATTTTTTTTTTTTGAAAAAAAATTTAAAGAATGATCTAACAGATAAGAGGAAGAAAAGTGGACCCGAGGAGAAAAAGGGAGAAGGAAATGTTCGTTATCGGGGTTAAGCGTCAAGCGACCAAGGAGCTCTGCAGCAGCACAATGCCAGGCTTTAACAGAGGACCACAACATTGACACGATGGCTTCAACTGCTCGTTTTTCTCTGCATAAAAAGGGATATCAATGCAAAGATTATCATTAAGCCTGTGTTTGGAACGAAGAATGTAATGTGGAAAAAAAAAAGTCCGGAGAAAAAATGATTTTCATAAGTTTTTCTTTTATTTTCTTCACCATTTGGTGAAGAAATGAGTTTCCCTTAGTTTTAAGTATAAACTTAACTAGATTTTCTTTCTTTTTTCTTTTCCTTATCTATTTCTTCAACTAACCAAACATAAAAACTAGTTTTCGGTTTCCATTTCATTTTCCTTTCCCTACTAACTTCCACAAACCAAACACAACCTAAGACTTTTCAATGACTAAATGGGTGAGTGGGTTTCAAACACAGAAGCTCACGTCATTCGAACGTATGAAGGCTTCGACGAGCTAAATATTCGAAAGTCGAGCAGCGGGCCCATGTTCATGATAGTCTCGAGAGCATTTGTCACCACCTCTTCATCCTCTGCAACAATTGTTCAAGTGAAATATGCATAATAAATATTTCTTGAAAAAAGTAGGTGAGCTTTTATAACAAAATGTGAATTACGAAGTTGACCTGTTGCATGATCCTCCAAACACTGAAACATAGATTCAATACAGTGACGGCTCTGCGCCATCGCGATTTCATTCTCCGTCATGAAAGAGAAGTTGCGGATAACGTTCGAAGCTGCAACAGCACAAAGCTGCTTCTCTGGTCGGCCTTCCTCGTCGAGGTTGAAAATCCCGTCCTCGTCGTACCACCAGCCCGAAACCGAAGGCTTCACATGCAAGGAAACCTCTTTATTTGTCGAACTGCAATCAACGCAGATACGTATAGATTCGTTCATTAATACCTCTTTTGAGCTAAATATTCTGAAAATACCGTTGCGAGTTATATTTTTCTGAGCCTTACTTAGGCTGAGGAACTGAATCACTAGAATTTAATGCCTCGTACTCGTTTCCAAATCCATTCACAGCATAATCAGTACCAAGTTTTCTCAATCGGGACTTCTTCGCCAGTACCCTCGGTAGGGATATATCGCGCCAGTCATCCATCTACGCGAGTGAAAAACTACCTTAATTAACACACCCCCGAAATAAATCAAGAAATAGAAAAGGAAAGTAAACAAAAAATATATAATTTGCGAGTAAGAGAGAGATGGGGCATACAACTTGAAGAAGAGCATCAAGCAACCCCGGGATCTTGGCGAGAGGGGTAGCGTCCTTTCGAACATCGTCTTTCTCTTTGAACGAAAGCAATGTGAGAGCATTCAGTGCCCATGTAATTTCGCTTTTGAGGCCGCTCTGAAGAGCAAGAACTATCCTTTTGTTGTTCTGTTCTGGTGAAGCGATTGCCCCAACGAGTAGGACGTTTTAGGCTGTGTTTGGATTGAAGAAAGTAGTACGGAAAAGAAAGTTGGAGAAAAAATGGGTTTAATAAGTTTTTCCTTCGTTTTCGTCACCATTTGGTGAAGAAACTAGTTTTCCTTAGTTTTAATTTTTTTTCTTGTCCTTTCCTTGTCTATTATTTCGATCAACCAGACATAAACATTAATTTTTCTTTTCCATTTCATTTTCCTTTCCTTACCAATTTCCTTAAACAAAACACAGGACTCAATTGCTTAAAATAATTGCTCAAACACATAAAATAGGAGCCCCAGTTCTGGTTTCGAACATAGACTTGTGAGCTTCGAGTTCAAAATCTTCACGATCTCAGAAAAGGGTTAATTGTTTTTTTAGGCCTGTAATTTAGAGGGTTTAGCGTTATAAGGACAAATAATTTAGGCGTTGGCATTATACGGACAATAACTTTCAAATTAAGTAATTTTGGGACATTTTACATCGGAACCCCAACTTTTGCCCCAAATTTTAGGGTTTTGGCGTATAATATAGGATTCTGGCGAATTTAGAAGTGGCATTATACGGACAATAATTTTCAAAACTAAACAATTTTGGGAAAAACTAGGGTTCCGGCGTATAATGTTCGAAAATTGCTTAATTTTGAAAGTTATTGTCCGTATAATGCCACCACCTAAATTACTTGTCCCTATAATGCCACTAACCCCTAAATTACGGGACTAAAAAAGTAATTAAGCCCTCAAAAAATACAAAATTATCAAGCATACATATAATTGAAACCGAGAGATGTCAAGAATGCGAGCGATATGCGATGTTAGAGACACAAATTACTAACTTAGAGGTATCTAAAGTGCAGACTAACCCGCAAAGGCAGAGTGGACCTGGAGGGAAGGACCGAGAAGGGTGGAAGGTGCGGCTGAGTCTCCGGCTGTAGCAGTCGGGGCTCCGGCAGATGCGGTGTTTCCTCCGCCTACGGGTCGGCCTCGCTTGCCGGATGGAGTGGTGGTGCCGCCAATCTTGGGGTGCTCTCTCTTTTGCATATTCCTCTCTCTCCAAGGGGCTTCTGTGCTTTGGCTTTTTATTTTATTCTATTTTCAGTTATTCGTCTTTTTTTAATATATGGCCACGTTACATGTTGGCCCATTTATACAAATAACACAATATCTCGTTTTTCTGGACCAAATTAGTGGCAATAACGAATGAAAAGGTCGAATTTTTTTTGGCATTTTAAGTTTTTATTTATTTAATCAATAAAATGAGTGTTTTTTTCTCAATTATTAATAAAATCGGCATTTTTGTTGTAAACGACTCTGAATGGAATCATATTCGTTATGTATTCGATTATTTCTCCGAATATTCGTATTCGATTCTATTCAAATCTCAAAATCGATTCAAATTCGATCGAATATAATCGAAAATATTCATTCGATGTTTCACTTTGAATATTGAATTATATGTTGCATTGTCACTCACACACACATATATTGAATTATTTGGATCAAATATGGAAAACTTACACTTAAATATTCAATAATATATTGAATGGAATATTGTGAAATTAGTACTCGCATTGGAATTCAATATTCAAATCTTTCAAATTCGATTTCGCATCGAACCAAAATAATCTGATTCATTTGCAACCCTAGGTTAGACGTGTTCATCCGATTTACGGTATGTAAAACCCTCTAATCGTAACCGAACCGCGGTAACAACGATTACAGTTAGGAACCAGCCGAGCTGGATATGGTTCCGGTTCGGAGCCACCGATTAACGGTTTCAAATATATTTTTTTAATTTTTTTCCTATGTAATAACTTAAATAAATTAAAGCAAAATGAATTTTTTAAAATGTAAAAAACTTTTCATTCCAACTTAAAAATTTATGGAAAAAATACACCTTCAATATTTAAAAATAAATACACCTTGAATATTAAAAAAAAAAACTCGCTTCAGGTAATGTTCGACGAACAGTCGTCCTAGCCATCTCTTTCTTCGTTCGTATCGTTGAAGTTCGATTCTCGTGTTCTTGCGTTGTCCTTGTCCATTCATCGAGCAAACATTTGTTCTCTAGATTTTCAACGGTTGATTTCGATCGCCTTGGCTCTAATGTATATCCTCCCACGCTAAATGCTTGCTCAACGAAAACAGTTAAGGTGGAACATGCTAATATTTCTCTCGCAGTCGTAGTAAGCACAACATATAACAATCAATTTTATGATCGTTAAAAAAAGCACAAATTAAAAACCAACGGTCCAATGACCGTTGGTTACTTTAATAAATGAATAAATAAATAAAATTACAAAGCCAATGTTCACTCCAACTTCGATTAAAAAAACATAAAAATATAAAGCCCAATCGGCAAAATTATTATGTGAATCACCAAACCGACGGTCTGTTGGTTATAACCGCCGATTTTGGTTATAAAAATAGATAACCATAACCGGACCTTTGTATATAACGATCTGATTACGGTTTAAACCGTTACTATTGACTGCGGTTCATCGAATCGTTGACCGGCAGTACGATAATAATTTTTCAAACCTTATGAACATCTCTACCCTAGGTGTGTATGTGTCAAATAAACACCAAGACTTGCTTTATTGCAAATTCAACAAACCACGTGAATGATATGTTACAATCAGTTCAAGAAAATCACCTGAATGAAACGTCGTAATTTTATCCATGAAATCAATATCGTCAATACCATCATTGGAAGCAACATAGACTTAGTTAACCCAATATATGAGCCAACGGCCAAGTTTTGCAACAAATATATTGTAGCCATTAAATGCGACCTCATGTACAATAAGCACGAAAAAACTTTGGGTACTACTATTTGCACCCCCCTTAGGGGCTGTAAAAAACATTGGTATGCGTTAAACAAAAATAATAATCAACTTTTCTTACATTGGATTCAACAATCATAAATTTATCATATTTTTTTATTTATTATTAATATTGGATTTAACAACCATAAATTCTCACGTTTAATCTTAAAAATATTAATATTTAAATTGTCCAATATTATTATTTAATTTAGTAAAAATTAAACAATATTATTTACTATTAAACTATACTACATACGTATATAAATGCTAAAATAATAAAAAATAATCAAATGTAACATTACTAGTACTACAATTAAAAATGCAAACTTTCTTCATAATTTTTAAAACGATTCATCTATGGCGTAGCCCATGCAGTTGCAGAGTTGTATCTGAGATGGACCCATTGTGGCGTGATAGTCGGCATCGGGTACCCACCAGATAATTAAACTTTCACATAATGATTACCATTAACATAACCGATTGCAATGACAACATGATGATACCATGGTGGCGGAGCAGACCGAAGCGGCAAGTGCGTAAGACTACATGCGTTACTTATAACGTGCAATATCACGTTATACTTCGAAGCCATCAGACACCCATATCGGGCATATTCATCCAATGCTCAACAGGCGCGCATCTATCTGAATCAACAAAATTTAGCGAGTTGCGAATATTTAACCATCCACCAGCACTAAACATGTCGACATATTCTGACTTGTACATCTCTAACTCTTCTGCTAAATCACATCGAATGTCAGACCATGCATCTTCTTTTAGACCAAGGCAGAGAGCTATTGCATGAAAACCACAATTTCCATTAGGGCGTACATCTTGCACATGCATGATATACCGATGAAATATTATTGGAAATTGATGAATATATGGATGAGAAGGAAATTGTTGATCCGAGCAATAGTTATGCCTGGCTTTTTCTGGAACCTGCGAATCATTTCGAAATTTCGATGACGGTGAACAACTAAGTCGAGGAGGATCATGCACTGCTGCTGGTGGATCAGTACGATTATTTCTAAAACTTTTTGCTTTAAAGGAGGGACTCCCACTAGTAGTATGAATTTTTGGTTCACAAACCAATGATGTTGATGGTGTAATTATATCTCTCAACTTCCGTAACATGCAGAGCTTTCCAGTTCTCGACTGTTGTTTAAATTGAGCACTAAACATATGTAGCTCGTATCACAACATAACTCGTCTTCTTCAAGAGATGTGCATGGTGAAAAGTCAAGTTTCCTCCAAAACTTGTCGACTAAATCAAGTGGAATAGGCTGGCCATTGTTGAAATATTCCGCTTGTTCATGTGCACTAGGCAACCCATGACTTGTACGAAGTAGACACCCACAATTTTAGATAAAAATTCCGGGAGCGCGTAAATTGGAAAAGCCACGCTATTCTTGATAGTGGTGCTCATTAAATCGATGACGAATGATACTCTTGCTTTGTTCAAGACTTGCTTTATAACCGTTAGTTGAGATTGAATTACCTGGTGAATGAAAGATAATGATACCACTTAATCTGATTGTGCAGACTCCAAGTATCGTTTTAACTTGGCATGTTGGCTCTCCACCCTATTAGTTGTGAGATATCCGAAGTTAAGGAACCGGTCGATCCAAACGGATGCAAACATTTCCTTATATGGTGTCAACCAATAGCTATTTGGATAAGTAAGTACACCTGAAAGATCGAACAATGTTATTTTCGGAATAATAATTCGTAAATAATTTAATGTTTTCAATAATAATTCAAGACTACCTGAAAAATCGTGTTGCTTCAAGTTGTGCGAATTGGAATAATATGCGTCTTCGGTTTGAGACTCAATTAGTGTTGTCCATGCTTTATAGAAAGAATTTCATGCATTAAGGGACGTTATTGATGGCATGCACTTCTTCATAATGCTTCTATCGATGTGCCATCTACAGAGCAATCCTTTAGCTTCTGGCAAAATGTTGTTGCATGCTTTTATTAAAACCAACTCTCTATCTGTGACAATAAGACGTGGAGCCGTGCATCCATCCATTGTCGGTTTAAGACAACTTAATGCCCATTCATAGTTGGACTTCTCTTTAAGCATCATAATGAATGCTATACATAATGTCATATTAGTGGAAGTTACGCCAACAATTTCAAGGAGAGGCATTTTGTACCTATTTGTTTTGTATGTCGCATCCATCAAAAGCACATGTGGAAACGCCCGCCATAGCTCCAACGATTTTGGATGAGCGAAAAATAAATATTCTAACTCATTGTTGGCACTATTAGAGCGACTTTAAAAAATATAGCCTTCTTCGTGTAGGAAAGACATAGCAACATGCATCTGAGTTCCACCATTTTTCTCTTTCATTCGAAGCTTTTGACGAGCATTGTAAATAGTTTTCATGGTTGAAAACATTATCCAAATTCTGCTTCTTTAATATTGACAAGATGCCGCGTGGTTTCACGTTCTTTCTTGATAAATCCTCCACTAATATAGCCTCTTTTCCAGATAATCGCCTTGGATATGGATGACCTTCGAGATCCAATGCAAGGTCATGATTATGTATTTCACAAATTATGAAGAGTTTCCAACAATTATCTACTATTGTTTTTCCTTTAAGCTGAAATCGACAACCAATCTTTCTCGTGCCAGTATTTCTTATAGATATTTTTTTACTTTTGTAGATTCCACCACGATCACATTGAAATATCACTTTCGAGCACTTTCCGCTTGAATTAATCTTTGATCTTTTGATGACAATTATGTAGCCAAGATTTTTCCAACATTTTGCACCCAATGAACTAAATCTTGTCGAGATTTGAACACCTGAAAATAAAGTTATTTATTAGAAACTAAACTAATGCAAGAAAAATTATACAAAGTAATTAAAATAAGTTTTTGTTAAAAAAATTTGAATAATAAATTTCATATCATGTTAGTATAAAATTCGGAAGTGACATTGGCATTCGTATGACCACCTTTTCTGTTTTCATCACCTTTCATTGCCCCGAATATCTCATTCTCCTGAATACGTATGAAAAAAATAATTAATTATTTGATAAACAATGATCTAATATATAGTTTAATAAACTTCTAGCAATATAGAAAAGTGTTCGTGATGAACCATTAGAGAAAAAGCCAAGAAAATAAATAATGTAATCAGATAAACTAGAATATAAATCAAGGGTTCGATTTGGTAATTGGTAGTGATCGATCTAAGTTGACTTCGAATCAATTCTACAGACATGTCATAAAAATACACTGATAAATAAACAATGAAAAATAGAAAAGGCCCTCCCAAAACAATAATATAATAATAGAAAAAATATATATAACAAAAAAAGGAAAAAAAAAAAAAAACCTACCGGAATCATGTTGGTTTTGGAAAAGGCTTCCACAATATTTTCCTTTATTATTTAAGCATGTAAGATGTAGATTTCATTCTTTTTAGTTGTCATTAGTAAAATTTGATTTATATATAGTTTAGATGTTCCAAGTTAGATGAGAATTAATGGAAAAATACGTTTAATGTGGTCTGATAGTTGTAGATGGTTCCAAAATAGACGTTCCAATTGATATAATTATAGTTAGTTAAATGTCTTTTGATAATTTTGAGTAATAATATTATGTTTTCCCTTAAAAAAATGCATTTAAATTCCTAAACTAAAAAAGACGTTCAACCAAATACATTAATTATTGATAATATTTAGGAGGTAATTAATGAGGGGGTGTGAATAAAATCAAGGAGGTGTATATAGAATTACCCAAAAACTTTTTGTTAATAAAGAAAATTATATTTTTAATAGAAATGAAATGTATTCATCTCTCAACGTCGTGTACAGTGATTCCTACTTTGGTACACGAATTTCCGCAACAAAAACTATATACGACAAGATAGTGTTAAACAACTAATTTTTGTTCAACCTTTTATTAATTTTACTACACATTGAACTCTGTTCATCATCACTGATGTGACTAATGAAATAACATTTCAATTGACATAGTATAATCCAGTCTGCAATCGACTATTCTTCTCTTTTCATATATAATATGCAAGACCTGACACATTGTTAAATAAATTTAATAATACGTGGCTCATATAATATAAATAAATAAATAATCTATATTAATTATATATAATATGATGGATAGTATATATTAAAGATTAATCTATAAGGTTAATATATCTTTCTCTCTCTTCTTTAAGTTGACAACCTTTCTGTAAAGTTGCTCACTAATATTCACGAGAATTTTATGGACATTTATAAAGGAATCAGCTAAATCTCAATCGATTATAGATAATAAAATAATATAAGATAAAAAAAAGTAGAGAGAAGAACGCATTCCAAACCCTTCCAAGATCTCAAGATAAAAAGCATATGCATCTGAGTATGTTTTATTTTTTGTATGATTAAATCAAATTGATATTATGGATTTTGGGCTTTCTAAACATTACAAAATCGTTTGGGATAAATCTTACATACCATCACCACCACCATGTTTCTTGCACCCTTGTTTTCCCAAGTCTAACTACCCAGTTATACCATTGTTGGAAACTCTGGAATCTCAATGTCGTGCCATCGTTGTGAAACAAGTGCAACAATATTTGACAGTAGGTGCATTAAAAATAAAGATAATTTAATACTCATTCGCAAATCGACACAGTGCGCAAGAGCTGCACCATGCACGATCCCATTCCTTCACTCTGTTGTATGTGTGTTGATCATCGATGCATAATTAACCAAAGGATAAACGAATGCGTAGGAATATTCAAGTGATTCCAAATGGCCCCATTAGAGGCAAATCGATTAAGTGCCTCTAGCAGCCATATATATCCCGATTTTATGTTGTACCACAACTTATTTGTCGTCCACACCCTTATCTCGTCATGTGCTCCAAGTTTGATAATATTTTTTACTTCCACAATTTTCTCCAACACCAACATTTTGCGCTCGTAATCCCACCCTTCATCTTCTTTTAATGTATATGGTGTCCATCCGTTCCGCTTCTTGAAAAAAAAAAGTTATTTTATTAATTTAACAAAAAACCTAAAATAATTAAAATGGAATCTTAAAGTTTGCGCACTAAGTACTTTGGATCATAAAATTTGATGATGTAATGGTTTTTTGTATGATCTTAAACTTTACAAGCGAATGGTCGAAACCGCTCTCTCTCGGGTTCCGAAACCGAAAACTGATATATAATAAATTAAAATAAATTTTATTATTAATATAATATTATAATTTTCACGACCCGATCCGCGCCGGAGGCCTGACAGCCGCCCCGCTTCTTCTAGAGAAACGCATGGCTTCCTATATCAACTCAAACAACACCGAGGAAATAGAAATGAAGCCCAACAAAAGTTTATTTGTATATAAAAGGAGGTTTACAACATCTATACAAGCTCAAATATCGATCAACGAAGGAATAAAATATACAACCAAAACTTCCTACCAAAAATATATCCGCCAATGGATCCTTCAACAAAGCAAAATAATGTAGCGAGTGGAAGGACAACAGCAGCGGAAAAGATGATCAAACGATGGCAAACGTGAATAAAATCGTCAGGCCACGCTCACCGGGCTTGCCAAACCATGGACTACTAATGCCACTCCCACTCACTCGAATCATGGCGGGTTCGGGCTACTAATATCAACGTGCCACTCTCACTCACCCGAACCGTGGTGGGTACTCGCCCGAATCGTGGTGGGTTCAGGCTACTAATATCAACGTGCCATTCTCACTCACCGGAATCGTGGCGGGTTCGGGCTACTAATATCTCATTACCGAGTATGGAACACTAATGAACAATCAATATCACAGCTCTTAAGCCTACAAATAGCTCAATGGTACAAATGAGACACGTAATGTCATCAATAATGCCACGTATAATTGTATCAATTCACGAAGCAACCCATTTACCATATCGTTGACAAGACTGATATCATGTAAATAAATATATCATGAAATCCTATAGCCAACAGTGCTTTCTCACACAACTTATAGCCGACAAGGCTTTCATAAAATAAAATATTAATATACCCTAATAAAAGACGAGACACCGCGAGTCCACACTTCCCACGAAGGAAAGATGTCCCTGTATTATCAACTCACAAGTGAATACTAATTTTCCGAAACGTCGCAAGCTGCTCGCGTGTCTCTTGTCGCCTAAAAATAAAAGATAATGACTTAAACACAACACTAAGCAACCTACACACGATCATCGATTTTCAGGTGTTAAAACTGCCCAAAAATACTTAAACCGCACCATAACGTATGTCTCGAACTGTTAGAAGATTATTTGCAGCATAAGCGAAGCGAAAAACCCGAAAATAACTCAACGTGTAGTAAACATCCCAAATTCGCAGCTGACACTTTGAAAATTTATTAACTAGCTGTAGAAATATTGGATAGAGATGATTCCAGCAGCTACGGAAAGTCCAAGAAGTTAGCTTTTCACAACAAACTTTGAACCAATCGGAACAGTACATGTAGGTCACAACACCGAAAACAGAAGTCGCGCACATGAATAAATTTTCAGAACAATAAAATTTTTTCTATGAAGATTTCAAAACAAACCTTGTTTGAAGAAGCTTAAATCCAACAAAACTACACCTAATGCTTGGAAGGTTCACAGAATAAAAGGCTTGAACGTTTTTGTTACTCTCAATTCTCTTTTTTTTTTTGTCGGCTATCCTCACAAAAGGATGTGAGAGGATGGGTATTAAAGAAGAATCTAAAAATAGACTGGGCTTTTACGTTTGGGCTGCTCTAAAAAAAAATTAATTTATTTTTGGGCCAAAGGTGTTATAAATATCTCCCCATTCAAAATGTTTTGTCCTCGAAATGTAAACGTTCTTAAGAATTGAAAAGATGTGGATATTGATGATGCATGAGCACCTCCGGTTCCCACGTTTCTTCTCCTACCTTGTCGCTTCGCCATAGAACTTTCACCATCGGAATTGACTTTTTCGAAGCTTCTTTTCTTGTTTATCCAAAATTTGAACAGGTTGAACTTCATATGACAGATCTTCTTCTAACTCAAGTGGAGAGGTTTCGAGTATATGCGAAGGATCAGGTTCATACTTTCGAAGCATAGAAACATGAAAGACGTTATGGATTTGCGACAATTATGATGGTAGCTTGAGTTTATAATCAATCCTGCCAATCCTTTCAATAATGGGAAAAGGGCCAATAAATGGGGGACTAATCTTTCCACGATGACGAAACGTAAGACGCTCTTCCATGGAGAAATCTTTAGAAATACCATGTCACCTTCAATGAATTCCAGTTTATGCCTTTGATTATCCGTGTAGCTCTTCTGTCGATCCTGAGCCGCTTAATGCATATCTCGGATGAGCTTTACTTTTCGATCGCGTCCTCGATGAACTGAGGATGATACGTCATACTGAACAATAATTTTGTACCTAAGGCTTTTTTAAGTCTGGGCCAAAAGCGCGAAGTGAAACTGGGGTCTCGATAGGATATAATGGATACTGTTACACCATGTAATCTTACGATTTCATCGACATACAATTTGCCAATTTTTCCAAGCTGTCTTTGGTACGAACGAGACGAAAATGAGCTGATTTTGTTAAGTGATCGACAATAACGCACACGGAGTCATTCCCCTTTTGGGTTCGAGGCGGACCAGATACGAAATCCATAGTGATATTTTACCATTTCCATTCGGAAATAGGAAGAGGCTTAAGTGTTCCGGATTGTTTATAATGCTCGGCTTTGATTTGTTGACATGATAAACACTTCGATACGAACTCAGCAAATTTCGTGTTTCACAATTTGCCACCAATAATAATCACACAGAGTTCGGTACATCTTCGTGTCGCGTTTCAAAATATACCTTGTTTGAAGAATCTTAAATCAAACAAAACTACACCTTAAGCTTGGAAGGTTCACAGCATAAAAGGCTTGAACGTTTTTGTTTCTCTTCCTCTTTTTCTTTTAATTTTTTATTAAATCTCCTCACAAATGAAGGAGATGATGAGTATTAAAGAAGAATCTAGAAATGACATGGGCTTAACGTTTGGACTGCTGCAAAAAAAATATTAATTTGTTTTTTGGCCAAATGTGTTATAATAATAACATTGAACTACTTAATTAAGGCTGAATTATAAATAATTTAGTGAATTATGAGCTATAATTAATATGTGAAGTAGTTAATCAAGTTGATATTAAACGACATACTAATGACTACGGTTAATTAATTTGATTAATGGAAACAGTTGATGATAAGTTAATGCAACAACTACGAATTCTAATAATTGTTATAATTAATGATTTAATTCTAAGTACATACCAATATGATTCAATTCGAATTTCGAACTATAATTTCAAAATTAAATAAAAAAATATTAAAATGCGGTGAATCGGAACTGGCCCAAAACTGGTAAAAGTCGGTGGTTCCCGAGCTGGTTCTTGGCATGTTTCCTGAAAATATGTCGGGATCGAAACATGTGGAACCAAAACCGGTGGAACCAGCACGAAAATGGAACCAAAACCCGTGGAACTAGCACGAAATTGAACCAGACCGGTGGAACCAACACGAAAATGGAACTTGCCATCCCATTTATCCATCCAGGTTAAGCAAGTGCATATATTATAATTGTACACTAGGAATGTAATTGTTTTGTTTTGCTTGCAAATTTAATAAACGAAACTTTAACTTATCTACGTTATATCTCAATCCAGTTAGTAAGTCAAACTGCGACTTCTTTCCAACGGTAGGTATATAATAGAAACTTCAACGAAAACAGGCACAAGTTGAGGCACGTGATTACACGCTTTCCTGAAGATGAAATTATTCCATTTTCCGGCAAATGCCTCCGAGATACGACTTACGTTTGATATATGAGGGAATCTCAAATACATCAAACTTTGGCAAACAATACTCTAGCGGTGGGACTCCCAATGGAGAAACACAAGCACAATATATGATATGACTTCATAAAAAGAATAATTTTTTATTTTCAGAATTTTTGAATGATCTAAATTATCACTCGTGTGGGTTATTATAGATGTGGCAAGGGTCACATACAAAAGGTATCTCTTTGTTAGTGTCTCTTAGGCATCCCATTTATGAGAGAAAATCACTTTTGTTCAAGTGTAACTCTTGACACCTTTTCCAAATGTACCTCTTAGGCACATTTTCACATGTACTTTTTCAATATGCCTTTTAGTTTATTTCATTCACTCTTTATTCAACAATCCCCACATGAATGAAATTAATGCATGCACGCAATATTTCTGAGTCTTGGCGTACATCATTGCATTAAGAAAGATAACATATAACTTTGAATCCTCTTTAGTGAAATACTATCGAATTTGTACGATTAGTAGTGCGATGATTTGAATTTACCGGCCATTTGTGTGCATCAAGACAACAATACTCACACAATGATAGTTCTAAGAATTTTTTCTTCTCACGTTGTGTCTATTTCAGTCTTCGACCATATCTCGATTTAGTGCGTGTTCGATTATAAGCGACCAATTTACATTTCACTTACAAATGTAATTCTTCTATAAAGAATATATTGCCGTACTCCACCATCAAGTATATGAATCATTAAAAGTCAGAGACTTAACCGCACTGCTTAGGCAGATTTCACACTTGTCGGTTCTTTGGAATGAGCGTAGTGTTTTCCAAGTGTTTCACTGGCCTGACAAAACTTAGTTTTCTCATTGAATCAATGTTTCGGGATCTTTGATTCTTAATGTTGGAGTACTGCTAAGTCTGCTCTTATATTTTAAATTTAAACTGATTCCACACACCAATTTAGAGACTTGATCTCGGGTAATGCCTTCCGTAAGCGAATTGGCTACGTTTTACATTAACTTTACATAGTCAACCAAAATAACCCCACTCGAGATCAATTTCCTTACGGTGTTGTCTCCAACGTATATGTTGAGATTGTACAAACTACTTTGTGCCCTTCCGATCGTTGATTGATTATCGCAATGAATCAAATATAAACATATTTTCATATGTTTATCTCTATTATAACTAGGTAATTCTTGAGAATATAAGAGTCGTTTTTCACGATTATTAGTGCTTTTATGTTTATGCTTTTGTAGGACTTCACGACGACGATTAGGAGAAAAAGAACAAAAATGTGTCAAAAATGAGCAAAACCTAGCATGCAGGAATTTGTCACGGCCGTGACAATCAAGCACGAGGCCGTGATAGATACCAGAAAACTCAATCATATTCGTCATGGCCGTGAAGCTTCAGTCCAGAAGCCATGACAAAAGCAGAAACTCAAGAAATTGGCCCCTACATGTGTCACGGCCGCGAAAAGTCAAGCAACAAGCCGTGACAAACTGTAGAAGCTCAAGACTTCGGTCCTAGACTGTTTCATGGTTGTGAAGCATAGTACGAAGTCGTGACCACTGACTAAAGTAAATCGCCTATTTTTTGCCCATTAAGCTTAATATTAAGCCAAATATAAATACATAACCCTTGGAGATGCAGAGAATACATCTTGGATGACTCGAGAACTCTATAACACCCTCTCAGTGAATTCTAGACGCGAGAAAAGAGATTTGCAAGATCAATCAAGTGCAGAACGTGAGGATCAATCTTGGAGCCGAATCTTAGGGGAGATATTATGTTTTTCTCTTCTTATTTCTTCTTCCTTGTTCTATTTTTTCAAATGAGTAGCTAAATCTCTTGTATTTGAGATGAGATGAACCACAACGAGATTGACCTATATCTCAGTATGTTTATCGCAATTTTCTTGTTTATCATGATTCGTTTATGAATCATATTTGATTGGGTAAATAGCATATGGGGTACGGTGCTAAGTTTTAGACAACACATATGGTATGATGCTAAGTTTTAAAGAACACCGGAGGTACGGTGCTAAGTTTTAGATAGCACAAGTGAATTTCATGCAATAAAAAACATATGGTAGTTATGTGCATTTCTGTAGATCCACATAGGGCTATTGCATAATTTTCCTATTTGATTTCAATTATGTCTATGTGATTGGAGTCTTGTTATTTTCTTGTTTATGTTTATGTGATTAGGATCATTTCTGGAAAATCGTAAGCTATGCCGAAAAGGGGACGAACGATTAGACCAATAGAACAAAATCAACGCTAGAGATAGATTGAACTATCCCGCCAGATTAGAGTCAAATCTAATAGCGAAATTCATCTGTTTTTTCATGCAATACGATTATTGGTTAGGAAAGATATGCCCGAATTAAATAGAATTAGGTGGTGTTGACCTATTTATGTAATTAGGAAAGTTATATTCTGTTGCATTAGGTCGTACGCATGATTTAGGAATTCACCCAGTTTAATAATTTCGTTAAATACTTATAAAATGTATATTTTGGATGCGTCTCTTAGGCATTCCAGGTATGGGAGAAAATCACAGATGTTCACATGTACACTTCTGATACACCTTTTTCAAGCATATTTCCTAGGCACCTTTTCACATGTACTTTTCAACGTGCCTTTTAATTTATTTCATTCACACTATTATCTGACAAATCCCTACTGAAATTACGTGGCTACTGCTTTCGATTCTTATGGCACGAACAGAAGATAATTATTTATTCGTTATTACATGTTTAAAGTGACAATTACACAGAAAGAAAACAAAACAATCATCAGACGTAGTAAAAAGACGAAATAAACCTTTGGAAGCTAATTATTATAAATAGCTAATGTAGCGACACCTCAAGAGGTTGATGAAGATGCGGCAAGTTTGGCTCTCAACTCTTTCCTCAGAATCTTCCCAGCTGGGGATTTGGGAATTGAATGAACGAAGTACACTTTGTGAAGTCTCTTGTAAAACACCACCTGAAGGTTAAAAACCCAATGAGGAGCACATCTCTTTCTCTATGAATATATATATATATATATATATATATATATTTTCATTCGCAATTTGATTACCTGTTTCGAAATGAATTCCTTGACAGCTTCTTCGGTGAGCTCGAATCCGTTGGACGTAACCACGAAGGCCACCGGCACTTCACCGGCCGCCTCGTCTTTTTGTCTGTTCCATATTATAAACATTTTCAGAGTGATTATTTATTATTGAAAATAAAAGCGACTTATATTTATAAATTAAAAGTTTCAATGGCGATGGACTCACGGCACAACCGCAGCGTCCGCGATCTCCGGGTGGCCGATAAGGAGAGCCTCCAATTCAGCCGGTGGTACCTTTAGAACAATTAAGTTGTTACACACACATCTAGAAAGAGAGAGATATTAAACAATTATATGATGATAATGATAATAAATAATGTACCTGGAAACCCTTAAATTTGATGAGTTCTTTGACCCGATCCACAATAAAGACATCGTCGTCATCATCTACGTATCCAATGTCGCCCGTATGCAACCAACCGTCCACATCTATGGTTCTTGCCGTTGCCTCGGCATCGTTCAAGTACCCTATGGTAGACAGAGATAAAAGTGGGAATTAAACCATTTTCCATCAAAGTTTGACTCTTAATTAATTTATAGGCTTTTCCTAAAAAAAATAATTAATAGGCTTAACTATTTTTCAATCATGCAATGGACACTAAAATTACAAAGCGACAATTGTAGCACAATAAGTTTCGAGAACGAATCAATTAAATGTCGCAATTATCAGGTGAATAAGTTTCGAAATTGAAGTAATTTGAGAAAAATAAGGATCAAAGAAGCAATACGATAATATTAAGTTTCAAAATTCTGGCGTTAATTGTCCTCAAATTGGTGCCATTTATGTATTAATACACTATTTCAATTTTGAAGTTTATTGTTCTAAAAGTGATGTCACCCCGAACTATACAGACTAAAAAAAATAATTAAATCAAATTAATTTTTACCTTTCATGATTTGGGTGCCGCGAATGCAGATTTCACCGGGCTTGTTACGGGGCAGAGAGCAGCCGGTCTCAGGATCGACGACTTTGAGCTCAGCATTACGAACCACATTCCCACACGATCCGGACTTGGTCGGCAATGGAATCTTAGCAAAGGAAGGCGACATCGAAAGCACCGGCCCAGCTTCCGTCATGCCATAGCCCTATAATAGAAAAGTAGCTAGCAGTTAGCAAGCTAGTGTTGTTTAATGATAGAATAGAATAAGAATTAATTAAATAATATCATAATAATATCGAGGAACCAAATTAACGTCGTAGCATGTGCTCATAATCTTATGCAATGTGATAACATTCAAAGTATTTGGCCCCTTTCTATACTTCTTGTTTTATTATATGATCCCACCTAACCAAAAGTTAAGTACTAACCCGACCCGGTTAGTTGAGTTGATATAATTTTCCGCATGCGGTTGCAGGCATTTGTTTTTCTACCTAATCCTCTGCACGTGTCTACTTTAAATGCATGCAGACGTATATACGGACGTAGTTGTCTTTTTATTTTCCCCAACGGAGGGCTTACACCGACATAGTCAAGTAGTAATTCTTATCCTTCGACTAGGATTAGCATAATAAATTAATTCGAATATCAGTGTTAGGCTGTGGAACGAACTCGGCTTATAATAGGGCTACTTAAATCCACATAAATTATACTCATAAAATATGATATTAAGGATGTCCTAGTGTGAGATTTAATTCTAATCTCTATCTCATCATGAATTCGAACACTTTGACTTTTCGGTTGGAATTATACCTAAATGTCTATTGAAAAGTATTATTACGAAATTTGATAGAACCGTTGTATTAAAGAATTTTTTTCTTTCTTTTTTTGGATTTTCAACACAGTAGCACGTGTGTTATTTTTTCTTGGAAAAAATATTGCGCTTAAGTATATAATAAATAAACGGGTTTTATATTTCGCTAAGTCAAAGGGGTCATGTTAGTAATAATAAGCCCCAACTAGGGGTATTTCTGTCATTGGATCTATCAACTAATCTTTTTTTATTGTTATTGTGCTGACTTGTCAACTAATCTTGGACCTCACATAAATGGCATGAAAAATTAGTTCAATTAGTTCCGCCTCAACAAAATAAAAGAGGTCGTAAATAAATCGAATAAGCACCGCGGTAAAAAAGATAATGATTTTTCACCGCGCCGGTACCTGTCCAAACACCGCCTGAGGCAAGCGGCTGAGCAACGCCATCTCCAGCTCCTTCCCCAGCGGCGCCGCACCTGACAGAACCAATCGTATCGAGCTTAGATCGTATTTATCCACCATCGGATTCTTGGCCAGGGCCAGTACCAGCGGCGGCACGACGGCGGCGACGGAGACCCTGTGCTTCTGTATCAACTCCAGAAGAGATCCGATCTCGAATTTATGCATCAGCAACACCGTACAGCCCGCGCGCAACGAGCACAGCAGCACGGAGTTTAATGAGTATATGTGGAAGAGAGGGAGCACGCACAAAACGACGTCGTCGGCCTTGAGGTACAGATTGGGGTTTTCGCCGTCGACTTGCTGGGCGACGCCGGTGATTAGGCTCTTGTGGGTCAGTATCACTCCCTTGGGCAAACCCGTCGTGCCGGAGGAAAACGGCAGCGCAACGGCGTCGTTCGAATCGAAATCGTCCACCGGCTGAAACCCATCTTCGTCGGCTCCCGAGAGAATCGAGAACGGCAAGCGCAACCTTCGGACGCCGAAAGCAACGAATCCGGGAAATCACGCAACTTGTCCACGTACTGAGACTGCGTGACGACGACCTTCGCACCCGAGGCGTCGAACTGCTTGAATATCTCCTTGGCGGTGCAGAAGGGGTTCGCCGCCGTGGTGACGGCGCCGATCATCGAGGCGCCCATGAAGGTGAAGACGAACTCGGCGCAGTTCTGCAGCAGCACCATCACGACGTCGTTTTTCCGGACTCCGAGGCTGTTGTACAGCCCGGAGGCTACTCTCCGGCAGATAAGGTGGGTCTCGGCGAAGGTGTAGGTCTTTCCGGTGTTGCCCACGATGAGGCAGGCTCGGTCCGGGTGGCGCGTGTGGTTCCCGAAGCAGTAGGTGTGGAGTGGGAGGTGGTTCGGGATGGGGATGTCGGGTAGCTTGGAGACGAACACGTGGTCGTCGTCGTTGGTGGAAGCATTTTCGTGAGCTTGTGGCGGCAGCTCTGAGCTCTGAGTTTCCACAGAAGCTACTGACAACATTTTTTAATTTGATTTTCTTTTTTTTCTAAATTTCTTTTTTTTTTTTTGGTCTTCACACCTAACACTTGTTGTCAATCGAAGGTGTGTGTGATCGAAGGTGATAAATAAATGTTGGGAGAAGAGGTTAGGTAGGACTTAGGAACACGGAGAAGACAGAGAGGCACGTCATAATATTTATGTTTTTCTTAAAAACAAAAACAAATAAAAGAATGGAAATTTTGTGTGCACTAAAATAAATAAATAACTATAATAATATTATGGAGAGAAATGTGAAGACGTGACTACATTTGTGTTTAATGGAGTGTCCTATATTCGTTGGGTTGATGCACCTGCCATTCTTTTAAGTCAAGTTTAATTTGTACGAGGGACTACTTACGGGTGTACCCACAATATGGGTTGAAAATTGGATCTTTTAGAATACAAATGATTTTGTGGACGAAAAAACCGATAAATTGAATATTAAAATAAAAAAGAAATAACTTGGGTTCAGAACCGGTTATCCCGACCCGAACACGGATCTGATTCGATCCATTAGGCGGGATTGTTATTCATGCCTAAATCAAACTACCACACACTCGTGAATAGTTGAAATTGGATATCATGAACGATTCATTAATTTGGAGAAGTAGAGTTGCGTTTTTTATTTTATTTTCGTAAAAATTTATCTTGATAAATTGTTACTACACGTGTGTCAATTCAATTGTAGTGACTGGCAAATAACTTAGGTTGATTTTTTTGTCATTATTGGTGTCACTCTTTTAATATTTTAAACTATTATTATTAGCCGATTTAAGGTACTATACAAAAATAAAAATGCTTGCCAAGTTGGATTGGCAAGTTTATTTGGAAAATTATAATTTTAGATCAATAAGTATAAATGTTTTTATTTTTGGGTTAGTATGTTCGAAATTTGCAAAAGTAGGTCACTAACTTTGTATATCAAAATAAATTTCAGTCATCCATTCAATTTTGGATCACTAAATATACATGTTTTCGATTTTTGGATCATTATATTTTTATGAATGCAAAAATGGTTCAATAACCTTGTAAACATAGGGATCAAAAAATTTAAATAACGCATATACTTGGTGAATCAAAATTAAGGGTGACCCAAATTTGTTTTGACATACAATTTTTTTTCCTGCTCGATGTATCCCCACTCGACCTGGCTACGGACTAGCCCTTAAATACCGTCGTGGGCTTGCGCCACACAGACATGGCATATGCTTAATTGTGCCACACACTCCAGAGGTGAGACTAATCCCCGGGGCCAGATGGATACGTCTCAAACGCACCTGACAACGATAGTCATGAGTCATAAAGCTCGTGTGGACTACTCAAGGAATTGTGGGAGGGGAAATTCGATCACACGACCTCCTTTAACCACAAGTCCTTAAGGCATCCTCCTTGACCACTAGAAGACCAATTGCCTCATTGGCTTTGGACATACAAAGTTAGTGATCTACTTTTGCAATTATCGAACATAGTGAACAAAAAATGAAAATATATATACTTATGACCTAAAATTATAATTTTGCATGTCTATTTGTGATTGTAGTAATTGCGATGTTCCTTTCTAGGTCTGGTTACATGCATCAATTATATAACATCAATGTGCTACTATCATTAATTTTATAGAAATGTCTTAACTCACCTTTTCTTTGATGAGATTCTGGTCTGGCGAGTTTATTACAAATATTATATATATATATATATATTATATACATATTCAATAAGCTGCCTATAGTATGGACCTCAAACAATGCTTATTTGGAAATTGGAATAATATCTATCAAATAATAACAATAAAAGATGAAATCAGGATCTATAATCCTAGGTGCGTCTAAAAGTATTTGTTTGCTTGATGGAAAAAAAATATATTTTTAAACAAAAATAAGAAAATATATCATGTTCGCGGCAAACAAAAATAAAACCAAGTCTCTAAAAAGAATGTACAAAACAAAGCAGCTACTGATCCTAATAGTAAATAATTTCTTGTATGTACATGCATTATTCCAAACTCAATATGATTATCAAACTAAATGAGTCATACCAGTAACTCCAATCATGGCCCGGGATTGGGCGACCCCCCAACCCTCCTCTAATTCCGCTCTCAGCCGATAATTTTTGGTAAGAAACTCAAATTGAAATATGACATTCGCAATTAAAGGAGTAAAACTATTGGGTGGACTAAATAAACATCGAAGGATCGAGTTACGGCAACCTTCTTGAGTAAATCGAGTAAGTTTAGTTCCCAATTAATTTCTAACACTCATATCTTTTTTTTTTTTTTTTAATTTCTAACTATTATGAAATAATATGTTGATGTTTTTAATATTGATAAATTTATGTTTATTAAATGTTGTAAAAATTAGTTGATTGTTGATGAGATGAGATAAGATGTATTTAATGTTGTAAATGTTACATGAAATAGTAGAAAATTTTCTACTATAAATAGACCGATGTATTTGTATTGAATCATATCGAAAACATCTCTACAATTCCCGTGGTTAAGTTTATGTTCTTATATCAGTTATAATAATTTTATAACACGTTATCAGCACGAGCGCTCTCCGGCAAAGATCGACCTCCGGACAAGATCTTATACAACTATAATCGAGGTATGATAATTTTATTTTGTGTACGGTGATTTTATTTATAACACTCGTACACTTAAGTTACGGACAATTTAAAATTATATAAATAACATATATACCACTAAAACGCCTTTGCCCGAGTGGTTTCGCAGAATATCGTCACTACAAGTGATGTGAGGTCCAGATTTCGAATCCCAGTGGTGGCGAGTGGAATATAGTTTTTGACGAGATTTTGAAAAGAACTATTTAAATAAGATTATTTATTTTATTGATATTTCAAGTATATATCATATATATTTTGAATTAATTTTGGACTATACGGATGGACAAATTTTATTACCACTGGGAGAAATTAAATTTATTTTATTAAGAAGAAATACATATATTTTATCCATCTCTGACAATTACGATTTTATTATTATAGAATCATGTCGTTTTATACAAAGATGAATCTTGCGCTTCTTACTTTATTTACCGTGATGTTTATCGGGTGGTGGATAATATTTTTACATTTGTTTCTAAAATATATTAATTGTAATATTTTTCATTATTATGATTATCGAAATATATTTTATATTTTGAATGATGTTGTTATATACGATGATTGATCTCCTGGTTCTTACTCTACTCACGACGATAATTATCTATATGTGGATTATGTTTTTACCAAGATTTTACGAGAGTGATTAATTACGATATATATTTTTTTAATATTATAATATATGATTCTTATGAAAAATATGATTGATCTATTGACTACTATTATTTTTACGATGGCACTCATCGGAATGTGAACTTTATTTTTCGTAAGGACTTTTTACAAAAGAAGATTAATTGTAATTTTTCTTTAACGTATTTTTTTACGATAAACTTGTATTGGAAATATTAATGTTATTCACATCATATATTTGTTTTATACTTTATGATTTGAAATATTAAAACGTCTTTTGTATTTTATGATAGTATGACAGAATTTGCAAAGCCTCGAGCTTGTTGCCCTTGACATCTCAAGGAAGAATTATTTATCTTGGGCACTAGACGCAGAAATTTATCTAAAAGCAAAAGGTTTGTGTGACACTATTGTCAACCCAAAAACCACAACGGGTGCATGTGACACCGCTGATACTGTAAAAACCACAAGCGCTCAGGATAAGACAAGAGCTTTGATAGTTCTTCGCCACCACATTCATGCTTATATGAGGGATGAATACTTAAATGAACAAGATCCCGCTGAATTGTGGAAAACTGAAAAATCGATTTGACCACCTGACAACTGTTATCCTCCCAAAGGCAAGGTATGAATGGATGCATTTAAGATTACATGATTTTAAATGCGTAACTGAATATAACTCGGTTGTTCATAAGGTGACTACCACACCGAAATTGTATGGAGAAACAGTCACCGAAGACAGTATGTGGAGAAAACATTCAGCAGTTTTCATCCATCAAATATGATATTGTAACAGCAATATAGGGAGATGAGATTTAAAAAGCATTCAAAGTTAATCTCTTGTTTATTGTTGGCTGAACAAAACAATGAATTGTTAATGAAAAACCACGAATCCCAACCGACTGGTTCTACTGCAATCCCTGAAGTGAATGCAGTCAAAGGTAATAATGATAATAGTCGAAGCAATGATCGTGGACGTGGTCGTGGTGGATATCGCCGTCGTGGACGTGGATGTGGTCAAGGTAGTGGTCAAGGCCGTGGACGTGGCCGAGGAAATTACGGTGGTGGTTATCAGCATTTTCGTGGTGGTTACGATAACAATCGTGGCGGTCATCAGAATTTTCCCCAGAAGAGGAAAAATTACGAAAATAATGATGAGAAGAGACACACTGAACAAAAGAACAACGATGAGCAATGCTATCGTTGCGGTGGTTTGGGCCATTGGTCACGTAACTGTCGTACGCCCAAACATTTGGTTGAATTATATTAACAAAATAAGGGCAAAGAAAAGACACATGAAACGAATTTTGTTCAAAGTGAATTGGCCTCCGCTTCTGGGACAAAAGATGAAAATACACATTTCGAAACTGCGGATTTCTAGTTTTTCCTAAAGAAAATTGATCTACTATGTAGAATTATCGTGTGCTTTATTATTGTGTGTATTGTATGCTTTATTATTGTGTATTTATTATGTATCGTTTGGAATGTTTAATTAAGTTATATGTTTTCTTATGATATATTTATTTATTTTAATAATGATTATTATGTGTTTGGTTATAAAGGAATTTCTCTGATGGAAACGAACATGTGCGATGGAGAATTATGTCTTGCAGACTATGCAACGACTCATACGATTTTCTGAAGAATAAGAAATATTTCGATCATCTTGAAATGAAATAAACAAGTGTAATTACAATATCGGGTGGTACAAATATAATTGAAGGCTCCGGAAGAGTCATCATTTTACTACCAAGAGGAACAAGGCTGGTAATTGAAAATGTCTTATATTCTTCTAAGTCTCAAAGAAATTTATTGAGCTTTAAAGCTATTCGACATAATGGATATCATGTTGAGACTGCAGAACAGATGTTGAATATTTGCACATTACAAAGGGAGGTTCAAATGGTAAAAGAATTATGTAAACATTACATTTCTTTGACTCTGGATTGTATTACACATATCTTAGAACTATTGAATTGTATGCTACCGTAACCAGAAGTTTACTATTGACAGTACAGTTAATGTTTGGCATGACCGGTCAGGAACCAGATATTTCCCATCTAAGAATTTTTGGATGTGCAATATATGTTCCAGTTGCTCCACCACAACGAACAAATATGGGACCTCAAATGAGGTTGTGAATATATGTCGGATATGAATCTCCATCGATAATAAAGTATTTGGAACCTTTAACTGGAGATTTATTTACGGCCATATTTGCCGACTGTCATTTTGATGAATTGAATTTTCCGACATTAGGGGAGAAAAGAAACAATTGGAGAGAAATGTTAGTTGGTTGGAGAGAAATGTTAGTTGGTATGAATTATCGCTAAATCATTATGATCCTCGAACTAAAGAATGTGAACTAGAAGTTCAAAAGATAATTCATTTACAGAGTTTAGCTAATCAACTGCCAGAAAGTTTTACTGACCTTAAAAGAGTGACAAAGTCACATATACTAGCTGCTAATGCTCCTGCAAAAATAAATGTTCCAGCAGAACATTGTATCGAGCCTAAGCCACAACTAAAGCGTGGTAGGCCCTGGGGTTCCAAAGATAAAAATCCTCGGAAACGAAAGGAAGCAAATAATAATAAGAATGATCCAACCGAGGATTTATCGACTACAGAAGAGTCGATGGGCATAAAAGAAAATGAGAATGAAACTCATGTACCTGAACGTTCAGAAAATAATGATAATGAAGAGATCTCGATAAACTATGCCCGAAATGGAATTAGATGGAACCAAGACGAAGTCAATGTTGACGATAAATTCTCATTTAATGTAGCGCTACATGAAATGAATGAGAATGAGGATCATGAATCAAGGTTGTACAAGAATGCAGACAAAGAAATGATTGGCCGAAATGGAAAGATGCAATCGAGGCAGAATTGAATTCACTTGAGAAAAGAAAAATTTTCGGACCTGTAGTCCGTATACCAGAAAATATAAAGCATGTTGGATATAAATGGGTTTTTATTAGAAAGAGGAATAAAAACGGCGAAACTGTAAGATACAAAGCACGGCTTGTTGCACAAGGTTTTTCGCAACGACCTGGTATTGCTTATGAGGAGACGTATTCTCCTGTGGTGGATGCAACCACTTTTCGTTATATAGTAAGTCTGGCAGTACGAGAAGATCTCGATATGCGTCTTATGGATGTTGTCACTGCTTATTTATATGGAATACTTGACAGTGATATATATATGAAGCTTCCCGAGGGATTTCAATTGCCTAAAAATTCAGGGCCCCGAAACGAGTACTCAGTTAAGTTGAATAAATCGCTTTATGGATTAAAGCAATCTGTGCGAATATGGTATAATTGCCTAAGTGAATTTTTAGTGAAAGAAGGGTATCAGAATGATCAAACTTGTCACTACATATTTATGAAAAGATGTAAAAATGAGTGTCATTATTGCAGTCTATATTGATGACATCAATATAATTGGAACTCATGACGAGTTGACTAAAGCTGTTGATTGTTTGAAAATGGAGTTTGAAATTATCTCGGAAAAACAAAATTTTGTCTTGGACTGCAGATTGAATATTTGAAGAGTGGAATATTTGTACATCAAGAAACTTATACAAAAAAGGTATTGAAAAGATTTTACATGGATGAATCTCATCCACTGGATACTCCAATGATTGTTAGATCTTTAGACGTGAATAAAGATCCGTTCAGAACACGTGAAAATGATGAAGAACTACTTGGTCCTGAAGTACCATATCTTAGTGCTATTGGAGCACTAATGGATCTTACGAGTCATACGCGACATGATATAGCGTTCCTTGTAAATCTATTGGCGAGATATAGTTCATCGTCGACTCGTAGACACTGGAATGGAGTTAAACGGATTTTTCGATACCTTAAAGGAACATCTGATATGAGATTGTTCTATTCTAATGAGTCGAAAGGAAATTTAGTTGGCTATGCAGATGCTGGATATTTGTCTGACCCACATAATGCTCGATCGCAAACAGGTTATTTGTTTACATATGGTGGAACCTCTATTTCCTGGCGGTCAGTGAAACAAACTTTAACAGCTACTTCATCTAACCATGCGGATATTCTCGCTATTCATGAAGCTAGCCGAGAATGTATTTGGTTGCGATCGATAATTGAGCATATCCAACAGACTTGCGAGTTGCTTTCTGAGAAATTACTTCCAACGATCTTATATGAAGATAATGCGGCATGTATTGCCCAACTAAAGGAAGAATATTTTAAAGTGGATAGAACAAAGCATATTTCACCGAAATTTTTCTCCAACCATGATTTGGAGAAAAATGGTGATATTGATGTACAACAAGTGCGATCAAGTGAAAATCTTGCAGGTTTATTTACGAAAGCACTTCCCCCAATTATTTTCAGGAAATTGATATATTCAATTGGAGTTCGAAGACTCCGAGATTTATAATGATGTTATCATCAGGGGAGAAAATAAGTGTTGCACTCTTTTTCCCTGCACTTTGATTTTTCACATGTGGTTTTCACAATAAGGTTTTTAATGAGGCAACAAATGAAAGCGTATCAAAAGGAATTATGTACCCTTTTTCCTTCACTAGGTTTTTTTCCCACTGAGTTTTTCCTAATAAGGTTTTAACGAGACAAATTATTTGAAAAACATCCAATGGAGAGTATTATGAAATAATAATATGTGGATGTTTTTAATGTTGATAAAATTAGGTTTATTAAATGTTGTAAAAATTAGTTGATTGTTGATGAGATGAGATAAGATGTATTTAATGTTGTAAATGTTAGATGAAATAGTAGAATTTTTTCTATTATAAATAGACCAATGTATTTGTATTGGATCATATCGAAAACATCAATAATACCCTCTCTATAATTATCGTGTTTAAGTTTATGTTCTTATATGAGTTATAATAATTTTATAACACTAACGTTAATTTCGGCCACTAATAAAACTGATTTCTTGACACGTTGCGTGCAATACTGTTTTTATCCTACTATTATATATTTAAAAAGTTGTAGTTTTTTCCAAGGAAATATGGGGTCATGCATCATTTATGATAACTCACGTTTTTAAATTCGCGTGAGTTATGGAGTTCACACGCCACTGTCAAAAGCACAGCTAATATTATTAATGTAAAGCTTATATGATGTGCCTGTATGTTCTACATATATATAAACCCAATCCATCTGAGAGTTTATATTAATTGTGGATATCTAGTTTAATGTTTAGTGCAACGAATATAGAAGATGCTGATACCGCCAACGTGGCAGCTGACTCACGTGATGTAGACTTATACGTAACATTTTTTTTTTTTCTGTCCCGAGCTATCCCCACTAGATGTGACTATGAAATAGCAACTAAATATCAACGTGAGCTGCTACACAGACCTGACAAAGGCTTAATTATGCCACACACCAGTGGTAAGACTAATCATGGGGACCAGATGGATACGTCTCAAACCCACATGACAACGATAGTCATTGACCGTAAATTCTATGGGGATTCGATCCCACGACCTAACCCACAAATCCTTAATATCTCCTCCTTGACCACTAGAACCAAGGCCTCATTAGCATTCGCAACGTATCCTCAAGTCCACAATGTAATAAACTCTAATCGCCACCCAAAAGAGAACTCCAATCCAATGGTTCAACAGCCAACAAACAATAATCCAAATGTGCAGTAGCAGCAGCAGCAGTAAAAATGTATGTACGTCACGTAAATATATGCTTAAAAGGAAATGAGATCGTCGTTATGATTGCCCGTCTCCTTCTTCTCTCCAGCCTCAGCAGCTTGCGATGAGCCGCCACCGCCCGTCTTCTTACCGAAGATCATCTCGTCGAGATCGTCCAGCACGTCGTCGTCGTGGTTCTTATTTCGAGCACTCGCCGGTTTTCTGACCAAAGAAGAAGCTTCTTCTTCTGCTTTCCCCCCCAAGCGGGGAGAATCCTCGGGCTCGACGGCCACAGGTATCACGGCGGGCTCGGGCTCCTTGTGCGCCTCCTCCTCCTCCGATGGCTTCTTCTTAATGGCTTCGTATTTCAAGATTGCCTTTTGGATCTCGTCGTTCACGTTTAGGGCTTCGAAGAGGAGGGCCTCGTTGTCGCCAGCTGTCTCGATGATTGCCTGCACGGTATATTGGGACTCGCGGCACTGTTGCAAGAGCGTGCTGGTGAGTTCATCCTGCACGTATGATCAAGTCGATGTCGAGAGAAGAGTTAATAGAATAATTAAAAAAAGAGTGATAGTACATGCCATAATTATATATTAGAAAAAAATTAAACGACAAATTTGGTGCTTATAATATCCAAGGTCACTGTTGGTGCTCAAACTTTTAAATGTATCGTTTTGCTTTGCAAAATCTTTCCTTTTTTGTTCTTTTGACATAAAGAACCATCAAATGAACAAAAAAGGAACGACTTTGCAAAGTTCAGGAACTAAAACGACGCATTTAAAAGTTTGAGGCCCAATATTTAGAACATTATTTTACATATATGGTATTGTGTAAACTTCAAATTCAGCTTCGATAACATGTACGTAATCCTCACACAAAAGATTGAGATTATGGTGTGATTGTGTTGGGATACCTCTTGAAAAAAAAAAGAACTTCAAAAATCTCGTGATCGAAGCTGAAATATTTTTCATGTTTTCACAATAGGTAAAAAAGATCCAACTATAGGTGCTCAAACTTTTAAATGCGTCGTTTTAGTTCCTGAACTTTGCAAAGTCATTTCCTTTTTGTTATTTTATCGCTTCTTTAGGTCAAAAGAACCAAAAAAGAAAGGTTTTGCAGAGTTTAGGAACCAAAAAGACACATTTAAAAGTTTAGCACCAACAGTGATACTTTGGATATCAAAACTGTTATTTACTCTAAGAAAAAGAATAATGTGATCCTATAACTTACAGAAATTAGTCTGGCCTAAGCTGTTTTAGAAGCTCATTAAACTGAGATTGAAAAACATTACAGGACTAAAAAAAATTGAATTGTGAAAAAAGACAAATATTTTCTTGGACTTGTACAATCTGGGATCTTTAGTATGTTTTTGTTTCAGAATGAAAACAGTCATAACGACGTCGCCTGAAAACGCGGAAAAGCTACTTTTTCTAGTTCTGAATCTCATACGATATCAGGATAAACTGCATTTATTCCTGGGATTGTAATGATTGTTCTGAAATTTATATAGAAAGTAAGGCTACATGATGGAAGTGCATTTCTAAGGATTGAACGAGTGAATAGCGAAGCCACCAAACAAGATAGGCAAAAAAGTAAAGGACTTCAAGAATTATGTCAGCAATAACTTTTCAAATGGCGAACTTTATAAATCCAATAGAGATACGGAAACACTACCTGCAGGACATCTTGTGGAGGCGAAGAGGATAAGAGAGTGCTGAAAAGCTCTATGCTATTTCTCGCAACATCAAATGCTTCCTTTGTTTGTTCCGGTGAGAAGCTACGTGCCGTTATCTCTTGATGAAGCTGTTGCCCACGAGCGGCAGCATCTGTTTCATTGGCCGACACGGATCTTGGAGGAGTAAATATTGGGGCCAGGATCTCATTATCTCGAGCAGGGAACCTTATTCCTCGTGATTTCAAGCTCTATCATGGCAAAGATATGTGATGAAATGAGGCATTGATAACGTGAAGATAACAAAATAAAGCGAAACGGAGAAAAACATCATGCAACCAGATTCTCTTGCTTCCAACAAAATATAGAGAGAGAACAGCTTCGTTATCAATGAATCCATTGAATCAGATAAAATAACAGAAAGCATTTCAAGAATCACCAATCTCGGTCACAAGTTACGTTATCAATTTAGAAAAAAAACGCATCATATGTACGCAAAGGAATAAATTATGTCGGATTAAGCGAAGCATGGTTTCATGCACCGTTTCGGTACCAACGCCAAATTTACCTAGAAGCCAGTTCAGAATATCTCCAGCAGCTGCTAATAATACCAAATAAAAGTTTCTAACATCGTAACTTCCAAAGAAAAAAATCCATCACAGCTGATATATAGTAAAAGAGAGAATCTGAAAGAATATGGTGCAACAATTGTATACTAAAGGACATTATTTCAACTTATTATAACCATGTGAAGAAGAAACAACAAAGTCCACAGACACAAAATGCTCACCTAAAATTACCTTGTATGTTTCTTCATAAACAGGCAAATATCGCAGCTCATCAGTCGATTCTCCCCAAGATTCAATCAGCATCAAAGCCTTGTTCCGATTATTAACCACAGTTTGAGGGTCATCGATCAACTTCACCATCTCGTCCAACACCCTCTCGGCTGCAACCTCGGAGAATGCCTTCTCACAATTCTTGGCCACAGTTTCAAGCAAGACAAGAGCCAAGTACTGAACCCGATGGCTCTTCAGCATAATTCGTTTCTTTATGCCCCTAATGAGCTCAACACTATTGACCCGATCGTGATTGATCATGTCACAGAGTTCGAGATTGGTAGCCCAATCGGGCCCGTCCAGTGTTTCGGCTGTTGCTTCTTCGACGAGCTTATCTGCATGGTTCGTTCCTTGGAAAAGCTCGTTCATCTTAAAACTCATAGAGCTCATACCGGCGGTGATCTTCTGCCCCACCTCGGATCCTCCAATCTTCAGCTTTTCACCAAAAGCGCTAACCTTATCCATCAAATTGTCGCTCATCTTTCCTTGCAAAAGTCTGAAACAAAGGAACAATTCTTTTAAACCCTATCTACTAAATCACAGTCATAAGCCAAAGCTAAGAATAGGGATTTGTCATTGAGTCATCAATCGTATGAAACAGTTAAAACAGAAAAAGCCTCCGTCGCAGTCATATGAATCACGAACAAACAAATTCGATTACAAATTCAGGATGTGAATCGTACCAAAGATTGTATCTTTCTGACGAAAACGGATCGTTATAACACAGGCTGAAAAATTACACGAGGTACCTGGAAAGCAGCAAAATATCCGCTTAATTTACAGCAAAGAAGAGAAATATCTTGCGTATTAACACCAACACAACTAAACTAAAGACTTTCGATTCGATCGAAATAGGGTTTATGGCTTCGGATGCCTTGCTTAAAAACGAAGCGAGAATGAAGAGGTAAAGCGTGTTTTTCAAGAAAGTCTCATAGTAGTAGGCCATTTTTAAGTCTCCGGGTAGATATGCCCAATTGCCGGTTTCGATTAACCGCCGGTTGGTTTCGGTTAACCGACGGTTGGGAACCGGCGGTTGCCTGTTGGTCGCAATGATCAATCGGCCGCAACCGGCCGGAGACGCATGTCGGTTGGCCGTCTCCGATTGCCGGTTGACCAACCGGCGGTTGGTCAAACCGCTGGTCAATGTGAATCCGGCGGTTACCAACCGCCGGGTTTTCAAATTTTTTTTTATTTTTTTAATTTTTTTTTTAATTTATAGTGTATATTTCGATAGTTTTCGACTTTTCGGGACACAATTATGTTTTTTCAGTATATAACAAGGGTTTCGATTTTAAAATATTAATCATTATAAATTAATTTCATTACAAAAATGAAGTTACATTTACAATTAAAATTTACAAAGTTGAAAATACAAAGTAAGAAAAAAAATTTTATTCGTTGTTCGTTGAATACTTGAATCGCAATCGCCATTTGCCAATGCCAGTCGATAATCGGTTTCTGAAAAAAAAATATACAAAAGAAGTTAGTTAGATAATATTTTTTTGTACAATCGCCATTAAAAAATGAAATTAAATTAGTATTAAGGACTTATCTTTTTCGGACTTTGTCGTTGGCTTGGATGTCGTCACGCGAGCGATTTCTTGGAGACATTGACTGAAAAATAAGATTGTATGTGTAAGTAATTATTTAAAAATATAAAATAAAAAAATTAATACAATGAGATTAGTATTAAATGTAAGGACTTATCTTTTTTCGGGCTTGAATCTTTCGCCATTTTCGGAGATTCTCTATGCTCTCTACTCTTAGTCGTCGCCGCCATTGCCGCCACCACTAGAATTAGTGCCGGTGGTGTCGTCGAATACGTCGTCGTCCGAATCGGTATTCGTGGCGTCTTGTGTCCGATGTTCGGCTCTCGTCCAATCATCGAGAAGGCATTGGTATTCGACGTTTTCTACCGTCAACCTCGAACGCCTTTCACTTAAAGTTAAGCCGCCCACGCTAAAAGCTTGTTCAACCGCGACGGTTGAAATTGGGACGGCAAAGATTTCCCTAGCGATCTTCGCCAACGTTGGATACGTTGGCGACATCTTCGACCACCATCGGAGGACGTTGAACTGATCTTCATCCTCGGCGAACTCAAAAGTGGTCGACAAGTAGTTATCTAACTCTATGAACGGGTTCGTCAACCTTTGGCATTTGCTCGTGTTGAGGAGGTTGTAGTAGGAGGCTAAGCGATCACTACCGCTAGCACTACTACTACTAGTGGATTGACCCGAACTCGATCGAGTTGGGTCTTGGCCAATATCGGTCTTATACGCTCTAAAGACTGCCTTTAGAGCGTCATACCCTACATTCCTAACTTGAATGTGGTAGCCATCGGGGAGGACACTAGAATTAGCCGCAATGGACTGGTAGTATAATCCCATAAAATTATCTGTCCCCTCTACGCGTAATCTGGGGTCTAATATCTTCGCAATGATGAAGATATCGGGTAGATCCCAAAAGTATTTCAGCCATTTAGCTTTCATGGCTAAAACGGCCGGACCCACAATCTCGTCATTTACAAAACCGTTTAGAATGCATGCGACTTTAACGCAATGATCTAATGCTAAGATAGATGTCGGGTAATATATTCCCGACATCTCCCTCGTGGCATCGTGAAATACTTGAAGTATTTCACATATGCCGTTGCATCCGTCCCACATCGTAGGATGTAATGCTACACCGAATTCGGGGTTTTCGTCGTAGAAATCGCTCAAGGTGTGGCGATATTCGTACGACGTCTCTAACATCTTGTAGGTGAAATTCCACCTGTTGGGTACGTCTAAGGCAAACTTCTTGGGCGTAATTCCCAAACTTTTACAATGACGCTTCCACTTATTCAGTACAGAAGAGTGGCGCATCATGTAACTAATTGCCGTTCGTATCGGCGTAACGTGTGCCTTTAGATGCGTGAGTGCATCCTGAACACATAGGTTAAGTATGTGGCAGAAGCACCGCACATGAAAGAATCGACCGCCAAATGACGGTCGACAATACTTATTCAAATCTTCAATGCTCGCGTTATTAGCGCTAGCATTATCAAAGGATACCGAGAAAATCTTCTCGAGTATCCTATATTCCGATAAGATACTCCTAAGCTTAAGTGCGATGTTTTGAGCTGTGTGTGCTGTGTCAAATTCCATATACGCAATTAAGCGTTTCTGTACTTGGCAAGAGTCATCAATCCAATGGCATGTAACGCCCATGTAATGATGATCTAGCCAGTGATCGCTCCATATGTCGGAGGCAATGGACACTTTACACTCTAAATTACCTAATTGATCTACTAACTCGCGTTTATACGCGAGTACCGTCTTCCTAATGTCTCGCGTAAGGGTGCTACGTGAAACTTTCTTCGCTTGGGGGTTATACGACTTTCTGATCCACTCTTCGTAGATCGGATCGTCGGCAAACCGAAAAGGAAGATGTTTCGCGCAAACAAATTTTGCAAGTTGTTTGCGCGCGACGTCTTCGTTGTACATGAACAAAGACGTCGGACTCACACTGGGTCCTTGTCCGGTAGCGGACGAACCCGTGCCCGTAGCCCCGTGCATTTGACTTTGACTTTGACTAATTCATATCTTAGTAGGATGTTTTGAGCGGATATGGCCGGTAAAATTGCCATATCCGCCCCCCTTCTTAAAAGGGTACTCCTTACCACAATAATTACATATAACTTTAAAAAAAATTATTTTTTCGGTCGGTACCTTCTTGAAGTGTACCGCGAAGATATCCGAGCGTAGGGCGGCGGCGGCGGCCCGTGCTTGAGTCTCGGTCGGCGGCGTCGGCGTCGGCATCGGAGTTTCTTCCGGTTGGTCCCCTTGCGTGTCCGAGCCGAGAACGTCACTTAGGTCGAGCATAATTTCGGGGGAGTCGTCATATTGGTAGTCATCTTGCGATGAACTACCAACAATCTGTTTCCCCCTCGACCTCGAACTCGATCCTTGACGACGGCTATCCATATCTAAAATAAAAGATTAGAATAAACGTTCGATAAAAATATGTGTAAACTTACGAAAAAATAGGCGAGTAAAATCCGGAGCGCCGTGTAGTAGAGCCGGGCGGAGATTGATGAGGGTAGTAAAGCCGGGCTAGGATTGATTGACTAGTATTTTAATTAGTTTATTTTTAATTCGTGGACTACAACGATGCTGAGAATAACGCGTTTTGAGAGTGAATAATTGAGAGTAAGAGATAGAGATGAGTTGTGATTTTTTAAGAAGGGTGTGGGGGTATTTATAGATTTTATTAAAATGTAGCCGTTGCAACCGCCGGTTCCCGGTCAACCGCCGGTTGCAACGGCTAGTTTTTTTTTTTTTTTTTTTTTTTTTTTTTTTTTTTTAACGGCTTTTTTTTCTATTTTTTTTCAAACCGTTTGAATTATCAAACGGCTATATTTTATTTTATCTAATTTTTTTTATATAAACCGCCGGTTGAACCGGCCAAACCGGCGGTTTTATTCCCAAACCGCGTGGAACCAACCACCCGCGGCCGCCGGATGCGGTTGGTGGCCGGTCGGAACCGCCGGTTCCGATTAAATATGGGCAACACTATCTCCGGGTATAATCGGGCACATGCAATTCCAGTACCAGCGACCAAAATATATTATTTCATTCTTTAATTTTTATAGCAAATAAGAAAATTAATAAATAAATAAATTGATTTATTCTATGTTTCTCTATAAGCAATTGCTAATCAATTTTTGAAATGTAAAATACTTAAAGACATATTTTATGGTGCTCGGTTGCTCGCTCACCTTTGGTGGCACCATTGGTGAGCACCGCTCACCACGTCAACATACCCACTACTAAGGCTTTTTTAACAAAATAAATCGAAAAAAAAGATTAATTTTTAAAATAGGGCGTTTTTTGCACCTATTACTAAAATAGAGCCATTTGCGGGCATTACCCGCGACGTCGCGCCTAATGGCCGCGACGTCGCACCCATTACATGCGACGTTCGTTATGGCCCGTTTAAGCGTTTAAACGGGCCCTTAAACGGGCCGATAACGTATCTGGGCCCGTCGTCACGTTTAATGGATGCGACGACGCGTCCATCGCGATGATGTGACAAATCATCACGCGTTGTCTGTAATTTTCTTTTTCTTTTTGTAGAACTGATGTGGACGTAACGTTCACGAGTTTTGCAGAAGAATCGTCGCGTCCATTAAATGCGACGATTTTCCCTATATAAAGCACTATAATTTCGTATACATGGATATATAAAAAAACAACTTGAAGTATTTAAATTTCTCCTCAAATTATGACATCTCGCAAAATTCAAGTCTCTATCTACTACGGTGGCGAAATCATTACTGAATCAAACTCCATCCGTTACAGCATCCCACCCATTTCTCTTAGACGAATTCGTCGCGACACTAGCTTTGCTCAATTTCTGGGCATGCTATATGACGTTATTCGCCTCGACAACAACTTTTCCTCCTTAACCGTTCATGTTAAGAATGAATACTATCAGCATTCTCGACTCTATCAGCGGCTCTTTCAAATTTCAAACGACGCGGAACTATCATACTTCTTGGATGCTGATGCGGAACTTAATTTAATTGAAGTGTTTGTCGAGGCCAGCGAGAACGTTCAAGAGGCACCCGACGTGTTCACCAACATCACCTCCAGCCACTCGTTCCCTGATCTCACGGCAGTTACTCAAGGAATGAGTGAATTTTCACTCCACCATCCTCATACAGACATTCCTTCGAGCAGTCGTGATGTTCCTAATATGTCGAATGTGTCACAACCTGAGCCTGTGCCTGAAGACTTGCAAAATAGTGACGCTAGCGACTCTGAAGCTGATGACGTTGGTGGTGCACTGGACGATTTTCCGGATCCCGCAGATGATAACGACGATAGCGATGATGATGGAAACAATGATGGTCCCGAGAATGACATTCCATTGCCGGCGGATGATGCTCGTGCGCCTTACCAACCCGTGCCTTTTTATTCAACATATCAAATGGCGCCTCCAGAAGCCAACGAGGGCGGCGGTGATTTTTACAGTAGGGACAATCCCAGGTTCAGAGTCGGAATGACATTTAGTACCAAAGCTCACTTACAAGATGCTGTTGGCGATTATTCTTACAAGGTGGCTAGACGTGAGTTTCACGTCTCAGAAAGTAACAAAACCGTATGGGGCGTGAAATGCAACCATAGCCATGACTGTCACTGGAGGTTACGAGCATGCTTCAAACCGAAAAAATGTTATTGGAAGATTACGATATATGGGGGGCCACACACATGTTACATGAACGAGTTGGCGAGAACACACCGCAACATTCCGCGAAACACAATTGCGAGAATGTTGATTGGAATAGTGAAGACAGACCCTCAATTTCTACCAAAGAACGTAAAGCAGCTGGTGAAGGACAATACCGAGTACGACATCTCATACATTCAAGCATGGCATGGCCTCAAAAGGGCGAAAGAAAATGTTTACGGTACCTGGGAAACTTCAGTCCAACAACTTCCTATCTTCATGAAAGCTCTGAAACGTTACAACCCCGACACGGTCGTCAAGTGGTTGAATCTTCCAACTGAAGCACCCGGTGTGAAGAAATTGGGGTATGTTTTCTGGGCTTTCAAACCTTGTATTGATGGGTTTAGGCATTGTCGTAGAGTTGTTTGCGTTGACGGTACGCACTTATACTCCAAATACGAGCATAAAATGTTAATTGCATCTGGGCTCGATGCAAATCAAAATATTCTCCCCCTTGCTTTTTCCATTATTTCAACGGAAAGCAGACACTCTTGGAGTTGGTTCCTGAACTTACTTAACATCCACGTGTTGGGTGAACAAGGTGTATGCCTCATTTCTGATCGTCATCGAGGTACTTTTATTTTCCTACATACATTCTTGTATTAATTTGACACTCTTTTAATCGATTGATCGTAATTTGTTATAGGAATATTGGCGGCGGTAAGCGAATTAGCAGCGTTTAGGCCGCCGAATGGTGTACACCGGTTTTGTCTACGTCATGTCGTATCAAACTTCAACACTGAATTCAAGAACAATGACCTAAAACAGTTATGCCATAGAGCTGGAATGGCCCACACGTTGGAGAAGTTCAATCGCATTATGAAACACATTAAAGTTCTCAATGAACCGGCCTGGAAGTGGTTAGATAAGATTGACAAAGAGCAGTGGACGTTTGCTTACGATGGTGGATTCCGATGCGGGGTGATGACCAATAATATCTCCGAGGCCCTTAACGGAGTTTTCAAAGGGGCGAGGTGTTTGCCTCCGAAAGTAATAGTGGACTTTAGCTTTCATCGATGCGTTGAATATTTTCGCAATCGATTTACGGAGTGCTCTGCAGCGATGGCTAACACCGAAAGCGATTGGTCTCCGTATGCGTGGAATAAGTTCAACGACTGGACAAGTCGCTATTGGAGTCATGTCGTATTTAATTTTGACCCACGTTTGCAAACAACTGAAGTTTATACTTCGGCCGTGAATCACAGGAAGCACGTGGTAAACATCTTAGGAAAGACGTGCACGTGCGGAAAATGGGACACGTATTTCATCCCATGTTCTCATGCCCAAGCAGCTTGCCGTATGTGGGGAGTTCATAGCATGCATCATATTGCTCATTTCTATAACAAACAAGCGTACCGTAAAACATACGAGGGGTTTTTTCATCCTCTACATGACGAATGTTATTGGGAGCCTGCTGAATTCTCTCTTATACATAACGACGCTCTGCGTACCCGAAGAGGGCCGGGGAGAATCCGTACAACTCGTATACAGAACGAAATGGATCGTAGTGGTTCAAGGCGGAGACAAGGTCGAAGAGGCGGAGGCAGTGGTCAACGTTGATTTATTGTAATCTTTAAATAGTTTTAGTATTCATATGTTGTACTAAATCTTTAAGTAAACTATTACAATTTTTCAGTTACGTCCGAATTTACCTCATATTAGTTGCAAACACGCATGACAAAGGTTACTGAAGTTACAAACAATCACTTTGGAAAAGTTTTTCTCCAACCCTTCGGGGGCAGGTCGACGAAGTCATCGTCACTATTACCTTCTTCAACTCTGGAACTCGACATTGCATGATGTTTGCCTTTGTTGTGCGTCTTTCTATTCATACCTTCTTTCTTTCCTTTCGGAGGTGGGTTGACGAAGTCATCATCGCCTTGGTTTTTGCCAGCGTTGCCGATCTTACTCGACATATTGTATCGGTTTCCTTTCGGTGGCGTGTCGACGAAGTCGTCGTCACCCGTATCGTCTTTGACTCTCGAACTCGAGCTGACATGTTTTACCGACTGTCTTTTGGATGATTCTTCCGCCTGAGTATGAACTATTGGACATTCGTTGTTAGGAATTGCAAGCACGTCAATGTCTGGAACAATGTCTGGGTTGATATAACTACCGAAAATTTTATACAGATAATATTCATGTGGCTCGGGCTCATAGAAATAAATTGTTGAAAGAGGATCCTCCTGCAAGAATATGACAAATTGCATAATTAAAAAATTTTATTACATCCGAATAAAAAGTTGAGTAAAATAACCACCTTAAACCACTTAAGTCATTGCTCGGTATCTGCATGAATCCATCCTCTGTCATACTCTCCCCAATCCCCCATTTCGGCGCGTAGTTTTGTCCATAAAAGGTAGCGACGCTTCAAATGACCAAGTTTCTCCGTTAGAAAAGGTACGGTGAAATGAATTCCGTAACGTTGATTGTATAGTTGCGCAAGGAATTGAAGACATTCGGACAATGTCTCATTCGTGATATCACTCATAGATGCTTTTGCCGAAAATGTTCCAACGAACCATCTTTCAATATCGTATGTCCACAGTTCGTCATAAAAGTAATCACCAAGGACCTTTAAATTTCCGAATATCGGATGACCCTCATTCATCTTTTTTCCATTGAAGCGATTAAGATGCGGGTTTCTACCAAACGGGTGCATCGTATCTCAAATGTTGTATGTTATTTTCTTAATTTGTGGGATTTTTATAGATGTTCTGGATCATTTTTTTTAATGTCAATATTGTTGTGTACAGTTAGATTGAAGATAGATTACAGATAGCTTTGATTAAAGCTGCACGCGGATGATAAAAGTTGCTGAAGTTGCATGGAGTGTTGATTAAAGCTGCACGCGGATGATAAAAGTTGCTGAAGTTGCAGGTAGCGTTGATTAAAGCTGCACGCGGATGATAAAAGTTGCTGAAGTTGCAGGTAGCGTTGATTAAAGCTGCACGCGGATGATAAAAGTTGTTGAAGTTGCAGGTAGCGTTAATTTAAGCTGCACGCAGATGATAAAAGTTGTTGAAAATGCATGTAGCGTTGATTAAAGCTGCACGCGGATGATAAAAGTTGCTGACATTGCAGGTAGCGTTGATTAAAGCTGCACGCGGATGATAAAAGTTGTTCTATTTTTAAAAATATATTAACGTTGATCTATTTTAATTTTTAAGTACTTTTAGTACATATATTATATTTAATTTAATATTTTTAGTACATTTACATAATTTAATACATTTATATTATATTATTAATAAAAATATATTATATTTATTTTTTAAAAATATATTAACGTTGATCTATTTTAATTTTTAAGTACTTTTAGTACATATATTATATTTAATTTAATATTTTTCGTACATTTACATAATTTAATACACCGGCCGGGCGGGCGAGCTGCGCGTGGTGACCTCGGCGGGCTGAGCGGCGGACGGAGGCGGCGGCGCCGGTGGCGAAGATACGAGAGAGAGAGAGAGAGTGTGTGAGAGAGAGAGAGAGTGTGTGTGTGAGAGAGAGAGAGAGAGCGGCCGGGCGGGCGGTCGGGCTGCGCGGGATGAACAAGGCCGCGGAGCGGCGGACGGAGGCGGCGGAGAGGGTTAGGGTTAGGTTTTAGAGAGAGAGAGTGAGGGAGAGAGTGAGGGTCGGGGAAATAGATCTGAGATCTATATTTTTCCGACGTCGCGTCTATTAGGCGCGACGTTCCGTACTGAGCCAAAAAATTATTGGCCCAGTACAACAGCCCCGTACCATGGCCCACATTTTCGCGAAAATATAATATCGCGACGAATGAGTGCGACGTCGCGCCTAATACCCGCAAATGGCTCTATTTTAGTAATAGGTGCAAAAAACGCCATATTTTGAAAATTAATAATTTTTTTCGAATTATTTTGTTAAAAAAGCCCACTACTAAATTAGAAATTATAATAAAATTAAAATGGCTAAATTAAAAAATTATGATAATCGTAAGCACCGTCGATACCGAAAATATCACTCGTCGTTGCAATATCTCGCTTTTTCCCCTCTTCGTCTGTCGTCATCAGTCGCAATCCATCCTTATATATCGCCCTTCGCTGTTCAATCGGTTCCGTGCACTGATGCACCAAAGGCTCTGGCATCCAATCGTTTCAATGCACTGGTATCGCCAAACTTCCTTCGGATTTATCTCTTGTTTTCTGTATTCTCAATTGAGTAAAAATGAATGGCTTCTTTTACAGTAGATATATGTCGTTCTCGTTCGCATCTGTTTCTTGCTCGTTCAATAAGAACAAGGTACACATGTTTAACTATTTGTTGTTGCTTTTCTTTCGATGATCGAAGATAAGAAAAATTGAAAAAATAATTCTTTGGTGTATTCTCCCTATGATTTTCAATTTCTTTCGTTCTTATAATCGTGTGATCGTTATTTTTATATTGACTATTTTAATTTGGTATTTTTCATTCTTCACTCTTGATCTTTGTTTTATTCTCCACAGATGTTATTTCGTATATGATCAGGTTCCCCGTCCGTGTAATGGAAAAGCCTTTATTACCTCTCAGAAATCATCGAACCGTCAGTTCGAAGTCTTTGCGGCGAGTTTATCATCATATCGTTCAAACATCCAATAGTTGCAGATGTTCTACTGAAATAAAAAAGAAAACGAAAGAATATGATGTCTGCAATTTTTTTCACACTTAGGCTAATCAAGAGATAGTTCAAAAGTTGCGAGATATCTTTAAAAAGCAGTTGGTTCTAAAAAAAAATAGCAATGTCAGCAGGAAGTCGAAGTTCGCAATACGCAGTTTGTAACCTCATATTTGCCACGTTTTTCTTGCAACATTCACTTCACTTGTAAGTAGAGTTGTCAAACGAGCCGGCGGTCCGCCCTGGCCCGCCAAATGGGAGAGTTGGGCCTGGAAATTTCAGGTCCACCAGGGGGCGGGCCTTGACGCGGCGGGGCGGACACGCGGGCTGCCCGCCCATTTTTTAAAAATAAATAAATAAATATTTTTAAAATATATAATATATATGTATATATGAGATAAATTTTATAAATATAACATTGGTCTAGTGGTAAGAGAGTAGTATAATACACGTAAGATGGTGAGTTCGAAACCAAAGTTCACCTTTTTTTCAATATTTTTTATTGCCAGGCCTGCCAGGCCCGCGCCCACCGACACTTTGGCGGGCTACAGGCCGGGCCGGGCCACCGGCCCATTTTGACAGTTCTACTTGTAAGTGGATATTGTGATGAGACGTGAGGAGATGAGTATCAGCGTGGAAGGAGAGAGTGCTTAGAGTGTCGCCATGGTTCAAGACAGTTGTTCTCATCTAAACGCTCTTGGAGAAAAACTGATCATAAAGCATTTTTTTATCAGTGTTTCGCCTGGTGTGTGTAATAATGGTATTGAAATCTTTTATAGATTCGGTGTTCAAATACAACTTAGTCTGCACCTCGGAGGTGTGTCTGTTCATTGATGTTTATTCTTTCTCAAACTCGGATCTTTTTAGCTTTTTCAATACAAGCAATGTCATCATCAAACCAAACCTACATATAGTTTCATCTCTTCGGTTATTTTTATCACAAAAATGCACGATGGTTTCAGGGGATACATAAAATGTATAACTCAACAAAACATAATTCATGGAACAAAAAACGATGTAGGTAAACCAAAAATATACAACAACAGATTCTTGACTACTTCGAACTAAACCATAGTCATTCGTCAAGGTTTACTCCACTGGCTCCATGCTGTTAAAACCTGCATGAGTATCATAAATCATCAACTTATGTTATCAGGCACAAGTAAAATAAATATAAAACAACAAAAAACATTGTAAATTTTTTTGTTTAAATCACCATATGTAGATCGAAAATCTTCATTGTATGTACTACTATACTTCTATAATTAGTCTCTGTTGTTTGCCTGGTAACATAAAACGACGACATCATTGGTGCGTAAAGAAAAATATAACAATGAAAAAATCATGAATTAATCGATACATACAAATCCTGTAACTTCGGGCAGTTGCGTTTATCGTGGGTAACAACTTGAAGGCCACGTCCGTTGCACAACCTAGATTTTGAGACTTATTTTTCCTTTGATTGTTTCAGTCCTTTTCCAAACTCTTTTCGTCTAACTTTGGTAGGATCTCCAACAACAACATTTCTCTTACTCAGATTTGTAGTGCTCAAACCTCTAATGCAATTGATTTCCTTAACATTACGGTGGATGGAATCCAATTGTTCCTAAAAAAACTTTGTCCCCCCATCGGTTGAAGATGACTCATTAACTATTAATGAACCTTTGAAGGATAACCTCAAGTGTCATGTCATAAAATACTTTTCTCAATCAATACTGGTATTTTCTACACGCATAGAATATTTTGCTTTAGCCTTTGCATCTTGCATCCATGATTTCATTATATACTTCTCAGGTAGTTGAAATACCTGAACGATACAAAAATAAGATATCATATTTCTACATGGAATGCCCTCGAAATTGAACTTTAAACAACTACACGATATTTGATCTTATCTTTGTCATGTGTGGCCACCCACGGTTTTGAAGAACTCTGAAAATGAAAAATATTGTACCTCGCAACTCAACCTCGAAAGATGATTGTTGCACATAGTAGCTATAACTTTCACTTATTTCACGTTCAGACTCCATCCATTTTTTTTTCTCGTGTAAACCTTTGACATTTGATGTTCCACTGGCAACTATCCCTTTATCTTTGGATGCTCATTAATGTCAACATGATCATCCAATAATTCTTTCTGGCGCTGGTTTCTAAGTGATGAAAGCCATCAATAATTTTTTTTTCGAGACATATTTCCTGAAAAATGAATGAGCACTTTTTGGTTACTAGAAATCCCAGTTGAAAACACGTGATTAAATATGCAGGAACCCACTTCACTCGCAATCCATACATCACAAAAAACCACTCATTTTGTTCCAAATTTATGATCTTGATAACATCTTTCCCGATTTTTCAAACTCATCTAATGTTGTTGTACTGACAATGACATTCTTGCTGGTTCGATAATGATTACGAAAACTCACTGGTCCCAATTATCATGAAAGTTGTTCGGTATATGCCACATACAATATCGATGGACTGTTTCGGGAAAAACATGTGCAATTGCTTTGGACATAGCTGGACATGGTCAATAATGATAATATTTGGTGCACCTCTGGACATGGATTTTACAAAGTTGTCTAACAACCAAACGAAGACTCACTTTTCTAGTTGCTAAGAAAGCCACAACCAAAAATGATAGTCTGGTGATAATGATTAACGCATACGAAAGGGTAAGAAATCATCCCGTACTTGTTGGTAGTGTAGGTCGTATCTAATACAACTCCATCACCAAACACATTATGTAGTATCCTTGACATAAGATCTGTCCAAAAAAATCTAATCAATCTTTTTTCTGAACATGTCTCAAATTTAAACAAAAATGCTGAATTGTTTCCTTTTTCATATTTAAAAAACCCGATTAATGTTTCTGCATCGGTACCCTTCTCAGAATCCTTTAGCCCCTTCTCGAAGTTTCTAATATCTGATTATGTACACCCAATTGTGCATTTTTCCGTACTCTATATCGAACAAACGCATCTGTTGACAAGTTGACACGTTCGCTGCATATTTTGTTGACATACTCGATTAAAATTTTCTTTCATAGAAGCGAATGCGCCATCCTGTCAACATGTGCGTTTGTTTGATATAGAGTCCTGATAACTTGCGCATATTGGGTGTACATAACTAGATATTAGAAACATCGAGAAGGGGCTAACGGATTCTAAGAAGGGTATTGATGCAGGAATATTAATCGAGTTTTTTGAATCTGGGAAAGAAAACAATTACGCATGTTTCTTTGAATATGAGACAGATCCAGAAAAAGATCGATTATATATTTTTGGGCGGGTCCTATGTCAAGGATGACATATAATGTGTTTGGTGAAGTAGTTGTATTCGATACGACCTACAATACCAACAAGTACCTGATGGTTTTTTCCCTTTTTGTAGGCGTAAATCATCATCACCAGACTATCATTCTGGCTTTCTTAGTGACGAGAAAACCGAGTCTTTCATTATGTTGTTCAACATCTTCGTAAAATCCAGGTCTAGAGGTACGTGAAATTTATCATTGCTAACCAAGATCAAGCTATTTCCATTACATATTGCACATGTTTTTCCCGAACAGTACATCAATATTATCCGTAGAATATACCGAAAACGTTTCATGATAAATTGGCACCACTAAGTTTTCGTGATTATTATCGAACCATCAAGAATGTCATTGTCAATTCAACGACACCAGATGAGTTTGAAAAATCCTGGGAAGATGATATCAAGATAAGCAATTTGGAAGAAAATTAGTGGTTTTTGGTGATCTATGGATGAGGGAAGTGGGTTCCTGCATATTTTAATCATGGTTTGTCAGCTGAGATGTCTAGTAGCCAAAGATCTGAAAAGTACCCATTCACTTTTCAAGAAATATATCTCGAAAATAAAATTCATTGATGGATTTTATCACCCGTTTCAACAGGGCATTTAGAAACTAGCCACATGAGCATCCAAAGATTAAGAGACAATTGCTAATAGAACATCAAATATCTAAAGTCTACACGAGAAAAAAATGGATGGAGTTTGAACATGAAATACGTGAAAGTTTTAACTATTTTGTGCAACAATCATCTTTTGAAGTTGAGTTAGTGAGGTCTATATTTTGCATTATCAGAGTTCTTTTATATTGAGGATGGTCACACATGACAAAGAGAAGGATCAAATATCGTGTAGTTGTATTTCAAGGGCATTCCAAGTAGACACATGCTAGCTTATTTTCGTATCGCACATGTATCTCAACTACCTGAGAAGTAATAATGAAACGATAGATCCAAGATGCAAAAGGCTGAAGGCTGGAGCAAAAATTTCTATGGGTGAAGAAAATACCAATAATGATCGAGAAAAGTGTTTGATAACACGACACTCGAGATTATCCTTCAAAGCTTCATTAAGGAAATTAAGGAAACTTGTTTGAGGGGGCAAAGTTTCTTGAGGAGCAGTTGGAGTCCTTCCATCCACCGTAAAATTAAGGAAATTTATAACATTAGAGGTTTGAGCCTATAAATCAGAGTAAGAGAAAGGTTGTTGCTGGAGACCCTATTATTTTGGACCCCACCGGAGTTAGACCAAAAGGGTGTGGGAAAAGACTGAAATATAAGGAAAAATAAATCTCAAAATCTAGGTTGTGCAACGGATGCGGTCTTCGAAGTGTTTCCCATGACAAACCTGTCCGAAGCTGCAGGGTTTGTATATATCAATTGATTCTTGATTTTTTACAATGTTTTACAATCCAACAATGTGATCATTTTAGGTTAACATGCCAAGTACACAGACTCATTATAGCAGTGATGGTTATTTAAACACAATTTTACAATGTTTTGGTTGTTTTATATTTATGTTACTTGTGCCTAAGAACATAAGTTGATGACTTCGATGTTCATCCAAGTTCTAACAACATGGAGACTAGTGGAGTAAACCTAGACAAATGACTATGATTTGGTTCAAAATAGTCAAGAATCAGCTGCTGTATACTTTTTGTGTACCGCTTTCACGATCAGTTTTTGTTGCAAGACTTATGTTTTGTTGAGTTATACATTTTATGTATCTTCTGTCACCATCGTGCATTTTTGTGATGAAAACAATCGAAGAGATGAAAACATATGTCGGTTTGATGATGACTTTGCATGTATTCAAAAAGCTAAAATGTCCTAGCTTGAAAAAGAATACAACATCAATGAGTAGACACCATCGTGGTACAGACTAAGCTGTGTTTGAAAACTGAATCTCTAAAGGATTTCAATCCTATTATTATCTACCGAGGGAGAAACGTTGATAAAAAAATGAGTTACAATCAGTTTTCTCCAAGAGCTTTTCGATGAGAACAGTTGTGTCTTGAACCGTGGCGACGCTCTGAGTACTCTCTTCCTCCACGCCGATACTCAACTCCTCATGTCTCAACACAATCTCTACTTACAAGTAGATAGAGCGAAGTGAAGGTTGCAAGAAGAAGTGGCAAATATGAGGTTGCAAATTGCGTGTTGCAAACTTTGACTTTCTGCTGACATCGCGGTCTTTTGGGAGAACCAACTGCTTTCTCAAGAAACTCATCACTTCTTAACCGTATTTTGATTAGCCTAAGTGTGAAAATAAAAAACAACATATTCTTTTGTTTTTTTATTTCAGTAGAACATGTGCAACTATTGGATGTTTGCACAGCAGGATGATAAACTCATCGCAAAGAATTCGAATGATAATATTTGGTGCACCTCTAGACATGGAATTCACAAAGCTGTCAAACAACCAAACGAAAGACTCGCTTTTCTAGTTGCTAAGAAAGCCCCAACCAAAATGACAATCTGGTGATAATGATTAACGCATACGAAAGAGGGAAAAATCATCACGTACTTGTTGGTATTGTAGGTCGTATCGAATACAACAACATCACCAAACACATTATATGGCATCCTTGACATAAGATCTGTCCAAAAAAATCTAATCAATCTTTTTTCTGAACATGTCTCATATTTAAACAAAAATGATGAATTGTTTCCTTTTTCATATTCAAAAAACTCGATTAATGTTTCTGCATCAGTACCCTTCTCAAGAATCCTTTAGCCCCTTCTCGAAGTTTCTAATATCTGATTATGTACACCCAATATGCGCATTTTATTCGTACTCTATCTCGAACAAACGCATCTGTTGACACGTTCGTTGCATATGTGTGTTGACAAACTCGATTAAATTTTTCTTTTGCATAAGCGAATGTGCCAACTTGTCAACATGTGCCTTTGTTCGAGATAGATTCCTGATAACTTGCACATATTGGGTGTACATAATTAGATATTATAAACTTCGAGAAGGGCTAAACGATTCTGAAAAGGGTATTGATGCAGGAATATTAATCGAGTTTTTTGAATCTGGTAAAGAAAAAAATTCAGCATATTTCTTTGAATATGAGACAGATCCAGAAAAAAGATCGATTAGATGTCTTTGGGCGGGTCCTATGTCAATGATGACATATAATGTGTTTGGTGAAGTAGTTGTATTCGATACGACCTACAATACCAACAAGTACCTGATGATTTTTTCCCTTTTTGTAGGCGTAAATCATCATCACCAGACTATCATTCTGGCTTTCTTAGTGACGAGAAAACCGAGTCTTTCATTATGTTGTTCAACATCTTCGTAAAATCCAGGTCTAGAGGTACGTGAAATTTATCATTGCTAACCAAGATCAAGCTATTTCCATTACATATTGCACATGTTTTTCCCGAACAATACATCGATATTATCCGTGGCATATACCGAAAACGTTTCATGATAAATTGGCACCACTAAGTTTTCGTGATTATTATCGAACCATCAAGAATGTCATTGTCAATTCAACCACACCAGTGAGTTTGAAAAATCATGGGAAGATGTTATCAAGATAAGCAATTTGGAACAAAATGAGTGTTTTTTGGTGATGTATGAATTGCGAGCGAAGTGGTTTCCTGCATATTTTAATCATGTTTTGTCAGCGGAGATTTCTAGTAACCAAAGATATGAAAGTACCCATTCAGTTTTCAAGAAATATATCTCGAAAAAAAATTCATTGGTGGATTTTATAACATGTTTCAACAGGGCATTTAGAAACCAGCGACTAAGAATTATTATTTGATTTCATGTTGACATTAATGAATGTTCAAAGATTAAGAGACGATTGCCAATAGAACATCAAATATCTAAAGTCTACGTGAGAAAAAAAAATGGATAGAGTTTGGACATGAAATAAGTGAAAGTTTTTACTATTGTGTGCGGCAATCATCTTTTGAAGTTGAGTTAGTGAGGTCAATATTTTGCATTTTCAGAGTTCTTTTAAATCGAGGGTAGTCACACATGACAAAGAGAAGGATCAAATATCATGTAGTTGTTTGAAGTTGTATTTCAAGGGCATTCCATGTAAACATATGCTAGCTTATTTTCGTGCCGCACATGTATTTCAACTACCTGAGAAGTATATAATGAAACGGTGGATCCAAGATGCAAAGGCTGAAGGCTGGAGCAAAATTTTCTATGGGTGAAGAAAATACCAGTAATGATCGAGAAAAGTTTTTGATAACACGACACTCGAGATATCCTTCAAAGCTTCATTAATAGTTCATGAGTCATCTTTGACTGATGTGGGGACAAAGCTTTTTGAGGAGCAGTAGGAGTCCTTCCATCCACCGCAAAATTAAGGAAATTTATAACATTAGAGGTTTGAACACTATAAATCAGAGTAAGAGAAAGGTTGCTGTTGAAGACCCTATTATTTTGGACCTACCGGAGACCAAAAGGGTGTGGGAAAAGACTGAAATATTCAAAGAAAAATAAATATCAAAATATAGGTTGTGCAACGGATGCGATCTTCGATGTGTTTCCCATGACAACAGTAACTGTCCGAAGCTGCAGGGTTTGTATATATCGATTAATGCATGATTTTTTCATTGTTTTACACTCCAACAATGTGGTCCTTTAGGTTAACATGCCAAGTACACAAACTCATTATAGCAGTGATGGTTATTTAAACACAATTTTACAATGTTTTTGTTGTTTTATATTAATGTTACTTGTGCCTAAGAACTAAGTTGATGACTTTGATACTCATGCAAGTTCTAACAACATGGAGACTAGTGGAGTAAACCTAGACAAATGACTATGGTTTGGTTCAAAATAGTCAAGAATCAGTTGTCGTATTCTTTTTGTGTACCACTTTCACGATCAGTTTTTGTTCCATGACTTATGTTTTTTTGAGTTACACATTTTATGTATCTTCTGTCACCATCGTGCATTTTTGTGATGAAAACAATCGAAGAGATGAAAACATATGCCGGTTCGATGATGACTTAGCAAAATGAAGTTGCAAATTGCGTGTTGCAAACTTTGACTTTCCGCTGACATCGCGGTCTTTTGGAAGAACCAACTGCTTTCTCTCAAACTCACCACTTCTGAACCATCTTTAGCCTAAGTGTGAAAATAAAAAACAACATATTCTTTTTTTTTTTATTTCAGTAGAACATGTGCAACTATTGGATGTTTGAATAGCAGGATGATAAACTCATCGCAAAGAATTCGAACCGACGGTTCGATAATTTATGAGAGGTAATAAAGGCCTTTCCATTACAAGGAAGGGGAACCTAGAGATTAAATCAAAGACTAATATCAATAGTGAAGAATGAAAATTACCAAATTGAAGAAGTCCATATAAAAATATTAATCACTTGATTGTAAGGACGAAAAAATTTGAAAATCTTAAAGAGAATACACCAAAGGATTAAATTTTCAATTTTCTTATCTTCGATCAGAGAAAGAAAAGCAACAACAAATAGCTAAACATGTGCACCTTGTTCTTCTTGAACGAGCAAGAAACAGGAGCGAACGAGAACCACACATATCTACTGGAAAAGAAGCCATGCGTTTTTATTCTATTGAGAACACAAAAAAACAAAAGATAAAGTGGAAGGAAGTTTGGTGATACATAGTGCATTGAACCAATCTGATGCCAGCGCCTTTTGTGTATCAGTGCATCGAACCGATTGAACAGAGAGGGGTAACATTTGAGGATGGGTTGCTACTGCCGGTGACGGACAGAGAGGGGAGAAAGCAACGTATTGCAACGACGGTGATATTTTTGGCATCGACGGGTGCTTATTATCCTAATTTTTTAATTTAGGTTGATTTTCATTTTATTCTAATTTTTAATTTAATAGTATGTATGACGTGACACCAAATTGGTACCACATGAGCGGTGCATACCAATGGGGCTCACTTGGGCACCATAAAAACTTTCTGCATATTATAACAACAAAAAGTGGTCCGGCCCAGCCGGAAGAAAGGAATTATTAATGGAGAACTTCGAAGCTTTGTCTATTAGGTGTAGTATAGTTTATGGTTAGCTTTGTATGGGGAGTTATCCTTTTTTTTAGAAAATTACCTATTTGAACTTAAGAATCAGTTCTATGAGATTATTTTTGGCAATAACTTAATTGTAACTCCCTCATGTGGTGATATATGACCATTATGTCTTTATTTTTCCCAAATAAAACTAGTAAAGAAAAACAAATTAAAGAGGGACGAAAAATCCACCCATCAACTCGAAGCAAAGAGGACAAAACATAACCTTTTTATCATTAGTTGATTCGCAATTGCTTCCTCTGAGCTTGAATAGTTTCCTCCAACCATCGAATTGCTAAAAATAAACCCCCCCCCCCCCCCCCCCCCCCCACACCACACACACACCACCACCACATTTGTCCCTCAATCAATTTGTATTATTGTGTGGCATATGAGTACTGATTTCCGATGAATGAGTTGAAAAGAAACATACTTTTGCAATTTGATTAGAAGTTGTGCTTTATATAGCTTAGTGAATTTTATATAGTTTATGAGGATATTTGCATTGTTTATAGAAGTAATAGTGTATTTCATTTTTGAATACCTCATGTTTCAAAAATCACACTAATGGAAGCGGGACTTGGCAACACGAGTTCATTTGTTGAAAGTTGTTGCTATATCAGTGGTTTTTCCTTAATCTCAATTCCTATTGACATAAATCTCATAGAGATCTTCCAGAGTTTTTGCAACAAAAATGTGATCTTAGTTCAAAATAAACACTACTACAACATGTAGCACACCACGAGAATATTGTTGTAACTCTGGGCAAAATGATGATGTTCGTAACATGATTAATCTCCACAGTTGTCTGAAACTGAAAAAAAAATCAATTTGAGAGCAGCACCAAAAAATGATCGGAGGCAAAATGCACAGAGGTACTTTATTTTCAAAATGTTGTTGTGGGGAACTAAAGATATCAATTTGGTTAGGTTGTATTAAACATCGGCTTGGTTCTCATGTGCTTAACTATCTTTCTCATAATATGGTCATGTTTGATCCAAGTGACATGCTTGAAGTTTGCGCATTAGGTAATTCTATCAATGTTTTGGTGTGATGCATACACGGTGAAGGTCAAACTTTTAAAAATGCTGCGGGATTCAGAATTTGCCTGAAATATTATGTCATTGCCACAAGACGATTATATCGCGACAAGAAAAATGATAGTGGAGAGATTTAATCGTGTGTAGTCAAGAGAATTATGAGTGGAAAATTTATGCCTCTAAACATAAATTGGACAAATCATTTGGCATAAGAAAATGCAACTTACTTCATGGTTGTGACGACTATATCCTAAAGCTACGAGTAACTAACGTGGTGAAAGAAAAGTTAAGAGGAAACCCATTATATTGTCCATGTACAATGATAAATGATATTCAAAGAGATCATAGGGTAGATCTCGAATATCATTAAGTTTGGGCATGCAAAAAAAATTACAGTGCACGACTATGGGGTTGATACTGGGTCGTATGATAAGTTGCGATAGTATTGCGATGCTGTTAAAACAACAAATCCAGTGAGTTTTGCTTAATGTGAAGTATATCTGGCGACAAATAAATTTCAAAGACTATTTATATGTTTGCATGCATGCCGTGTTTGGTTTATTCAATATCGTCCATTGAACTTTTTGGATGAAATCCACATACAAGTACCAAGGATTTATGTTCGTTGCAGTGGCAAAGGATGCGAATGATGATTTTTTTACACTAGCATATGCAGTTGAGGATGCAGAGAATGATTTTAATTGGGGGTTCGGGGTTAAAACATATCTGGCATCTCAGCTCATCGAGGTATTCAATAGATATATTTTTTTTCGAATTGGCATCCTGGATTGATCAAAGCTAATGACTATGTCCGATTCACATGTATTTTCTTCATAAATGTCTGTACTTTTGCAATAGAAAGTACGTTTATCTTAATTGAGGTATTTTAAGTCCAAATGTCAATATCGCATTTCGTCATCGATCTATGCACTCAGAAATCAGAGCCTAATACAACTACTGATAAGTCAAGACCACAAAGTCAACTCCGTCAGTGTCCTTCTGGTATAAGATTCATGTATAATAAATACTATGGTAAATAGTCGGATCATTGTCACTGCTCATGTAATAAGTCATGTGATCGTACGGTTACGAGTCAGCTAAATACACTCATCCCCAATTCAATGTATTTCTCTAACAATCTCCAACTTTTCAAGTGAATGGTTGACACGATTATTATAGAACCATCAAAAGACAAGTTGTTCTTGTCGTCCACCAACCGATTATAGTTCTAAGATGTATATACATTTTCTATGTTCGAGACTTACAGATGTTGGTGTCGCACTATCTCATTCCATGAGAATCGACAACTTAACAAGATGTATATTTTTATTTTATTATTGTTCTACCAAATATCAAGTAAAATCACTTCATTAATAAATAAAATTAATGTTGTCTTGTAACAAACAAATAAATGTTTTCACATAGCTCAAAACATAACAGTCCAATGATATGAAAAAGTGTATGTCATATATTGTCTAATCCTCATTATATATTCTGAGGGCTCTCTAACAACATGATCAACCGATCGCCTTATATGGAAATTGATTAGAAAATGATAGCACGACATGAGAAAGCTTAGAGACTACAATAATCAGGTGGAATGAAAGTTTATTGAAGAAGATTCTTGTGAAACGGTACTCAAGCACGAGGAAGATCCAAGTGAAGATCCAGACTTCGAGAGGGGCAAACACATAAGACCCGCACCAACTTGGCATAAAGATTACTTTATGAACATTAATCTCGCAAAATGTTTTCTAAATGATGACGGAGAGACATCCACTCTTCAAGAAAAATGGACAGTTCAAATGCATATAACAGGTTGGCGGAATAGGACTTAGGAGCTGGTGCCACTATCGCATGGAAGAAAGACAATGGACAATAAATAGGTCTTTAAGACCAAAGACAATAGGTAGAGGGATTTCGTGGAAGACTGGTGGTTACAAGATAACTTAAAAAAGAAGGCGTTGACTTCAACGAGATATTTTTTCCAGTGGTTCAAGTGATGACTGTTTGGGTGATCTTAGCAATGTCTGCTACATTTGACCAACCATCTAGAACATTAAGATGTGCAGATAAACTTTTTCCGCTGAGAAACAAGATTCTAGGAATGCAAATTCACTGATATAGAAGTAACATGAATATTTGACTTTCCCAAGAAAATCACCTGAAAGGTCGTGTGACGCTTCAATACGCAAGATTGTATGTCAATTTCTATCCAACTTCTTGTTAATTACAGTTATCTTCTGGTATAGTCCTACAATGAAGAAGGAACGACGGAAATATCCCTAGTACCGTATGTATCATCGATGTGATGTCTTATGTTTGCGATGATTTGTACACGACAAAAAATTATATATGCAATGAGAATATGAAGTCGATATATGGAAAATCCTAGCATATATCAATGGGACGCGGTGAAGTGAATCATACGATATATCAGGGAAACTTTAGATGCTACATCATGTAACAAGGAATAAACTTTATTGTTAGAGGATACATTAACTTGGATTATATGTGATCTTCACTAGATTAATCTCGAAGGAATATGTGTTCACTCTTGGCGGAGTTGCAGGTTGGGTGTCGAAACTTCAGTTCGTTGTTTTAATAACTCAAGATGAATATTTGGGCTATACGTGCTAGTAAATAAGAAATATCTTTGAAAAATATCATGGAGGAACTCGAGCATGGACATTCCTCTGTTATTTGATGATTAGAGTCATCTGCAATCCGACTTTTCATTACATGTAAAACACATAGGAGTCGAATATCACTTTGTTTGTGAGAAACTGGAGAGGGCACGATAGATATGCCGCAAATTCATATGAACTACAACTTAGCAAATTATTTAACGAAGACTGTCAACACCGACAAGTTTATTTTGGTGTCATCCTCAAGAGAGCTAATAGAGACAAAAGCAACATGAAAAGGGATTAGGAAAAGTGGCGTGAAGATCTAATTAATTCTCATCAAGTCTTGTGAAGAGATTATCGGATAAAGAAAAGTCTTCTTCACATGGTCAGTCTATAACGAAATTAAAATCGAAGAGGAACAGGAGTTTTAACGTGGTTCGGGTTATTGTTAACCCTACATCCACGAACGAATAAAGAAATTTTATTGATGATGATAGAGAATTTTTGCAGAGAAGCAGAGAGAGCATTTATCGCACATTCACACACCTGAATAAGAGCATGCCTTTTACATTTATAAAAGAATTCCCGCTCAAAATCCGTTAAGCTGTTATCTCTATGGTCCTTTTATGAAATCGTTGCTGGTAGCTGCATCTTTATAGGCTGAAAAACGTTTTTCAATGTAACACGCGTCTTTTACACCGAAGCTCCCTTTTCCTTTTATTCGTTCTTCTTCCTTCATGCCTTTATCAACAACTTGTTCTTGTGCCTGCTTTAATACCTCCCCGCAAGATGGAAGATATAAGTTTACCACTGACATCTTGACTAAGAACTGCTTCAATGTAGGCCCTGAAAGTGGTTTGGTAAAAACATCGGCCAACTGGTTTTCTGACCTTATAGGAAGTAGCTTGATCACTCCATTTGAAACATGATGTCGAATGAAATGACAATCGACCTCTATATGTTTTGACCTCTCGTGAAATTTAGGATTCGAAGCTAACTTTAATGCAGATTGATTGTCACAATATACCACTGGTATGTGATCAACAAACACAGACAATTCATGCATGAGCTGCCTTATCAACAATATTTCAGCAACAGCAGAGCCCAATGCCCTATACTCTGCTTCCGTTGATGATCTTGATACGGTTGCTTGCTTCTTTGCCTTCCATGTTATCAATGAGTCTCCTAAGAAAGTGCAATAGCCAGTGACCGATTTTCTCGTGTCCTTGCAAGCACCCCAATCAGCATCTGAGAATGCCTTTAAATGCAAATCTGCAACAGAGGATAATAAAATTCCCTGCCCTGGTGAAGCCTTGAGATATCTCAGCAAATGGTGAGCCGCCATTAGATGCCCTGTTCTCGGAGCTGACATATATTGGCTCAATTTGTGAACTGCAAAAGTTATATCAGGCCTGGTGAACGTTAAGTATAGCAGTCGACCTATCAACCTTCTATACTGAAATGGATCCATCAGCAACTCTCCATCATCATTTGTGATCTTGTCTTGAGGATTCATTGGTGTCGACATAGGTTTTGCTGCAGGGTAACCAGTATCTTCAAGCAGTTGCAGAACATATTGCCTTTGTGTGATATAAATCCCAGCTTCACTTCTTGCTACTTCAACTCCAAGAAAAAACTTCAATTCTCCCAAGTCCTTAATCTTTAAGCAGGTGCTTAAGAAGTTTTTCACTTGCTGGATGGTCTCAATCGAAGGACCTACAATGATAATATCATCTACATAGACAAGTAGGATGACAAGATTATTTGCTCTGCCTTTTATGAAAAGTGTATGATCTGATTGCGTTTGGATGAACCCAAAATCTCTAACAGCTTCAGAAAACTTCTTATTCCATTGCCTTGATGATTGTTTCAATCCGTATATTGATTTGTGTAGCTTACAAACCATTCTTCCTGGCCCCTTTCTGCTGTAATCTCTGTAGAATCCCTCTGGTAAATCCATGTACACCTCCTCGGTTAGATCCCCATTTAAGAAAGCATTATTTACATCCATTTGCACCAAATTCCAATTTAGTTTAGCCGCCAATGACATGATGATCTTGATGGTATTAGGCTTTGCCACTGGTGCAAAGGTATCTATGTAATCTACTCCTTCTCTTTGGTCATATCCCTTAGCCACCAAACGAGCTTTGTGCTTCTCTATTCCACCATCTGACTTGAACTTTATTTTATAGACCCATCGGCTACCAATTGCCTTACTATTTTCAGGTAATGGCACGATTGACCATGTCTTATTTTCTTCTAATGCCTTGAATTCTTCCTTCATGGCTTGAAAAGCCACTCCTTTGATGTTGAAGTCTGAGCATAGCTCTTAGGTTCGTTCACTACGGTAATGCTACAAGTTAATCCCCGGTAACCTTTTGAGAATTTCTGGTAAGACAAGTAATCAGACAGAGGATACATTGTCTTTTCTTCAGATAGCTTGTTGCAATGATAATCCCTCAGGTATGATGGCATCCTTGATTCCCTTGATGGTCTTCCTTGTGCCTGTATAATCTGTGATTGATTCTCTAATTGATCTTCAGGCTCAATAAAGGTTGTAGTCTGTTCCTGCACATTGGACTCCTCCATCTCAGCAACTAAGTCCTCTTCCTCATGTTGCATGCTAGGTTGCACTGTTTCAGCAATCAAGCCTATTTCTTCATCCACAGGTTCTGTTTGGAAGGGTCTCGGCTTGACCAACAAGGAAAAAGGATCTTCTGATAATGAGAATGAGCCCTTTTTCTCGAAAGGGAAAACATCTTCCCTGAATTTAATATCTTTAGACACCAGCACTTCTCTTGTTCTTAAATCCAGGACTTTATACCCCTTCATTCCAACAAGATAACCAATGAATACACACTCCTTAGCCCTTGGATCAAACTTCCTCCTTCCAGCTGCAAGAGTAGAACAATAACAGAGACAACCAAAGACTCGAAGCAAGTTATAGTTCATTGGCTTTTGGTAAAGTAATTCATAGGGACATTTACCACTTAATTTAACAGAGGGTGTTCGGTTTATAAGAAATGTTGATGTTAATACACATTCAGACCAATACTCAATTGGTATTTTAGATTGAAAGAACAATGAACTTGCAACATTCAGCAAATGTTGGTGCTTTCTTTCCACCACAGAATTCTGCTGTGGAGTTTGCACACAAGAAAGGTGATGAACAATTCCTTTTTCCTTGAATAAATCATTCAAGTTGAACTCCTTCGCATTGTCAGACCTTATTGTCTTGACTTTTGTCTTGAATTGAGTTTCAACAAATGCTAAAAAATGGGACAGGACTGATTTAACTTCTGATTTATGCTTGATTAAAAATACCCATGTAAATCTGGAAAAATCATCAACTAAAGTAACAAAGTATTGATGTCCCCAATAAGAAGGTACATGAAAAGGTCCCCATACATCAGAGTGAACAAGATCAAAAGCAGAACAAGCCATCTTAGTTTCGTTTGGAAAATAGATTTTCCTCTGTTTTGCTAGGGGACAAATTTTACAGAAAGTATCCTTAGAATTAACATCATGATTCAATGAATTACTAAGCATATCTAACACTCTATGTGATGGATGTCCCATTCTATTATGCCACGTAACATCAGATATCTTATTAAGGAAAACAGGATTTGCAACATTTGATAATTGAAAAACAGAAGCGGTGTTAAGTAGATATAAGCCTGCAATTTGATCACCCTTGCCAATCATTTGCTGTGAATGATCCTGCATCACAAAGTCATTAGCCCCAAAGAAGAACTTGCAACCAATTTGGTTAGTTAAATAACTAACATAGATGAGATTGAAGTGGAACTCAGGAACCAGCAGTACATCTGTTAAGGTAATAAACTTATTTATAGTGAAAGAACCTGCCTTATTCACCCTTATAATTGATCTGTCTGGTAATATAACATTTGATTGTTCAATTTCATGCAGATCAAACAACATTTTTTGACTACTACAAACATGTCTTGTAGCCCCAGAATCAATTAACCATATACTAGAATTTGCAAGCCTAGGAAGATTGTAGGATAGGTAAATACCTGACCCTTTCTCATTTGACTGCAATGATTCTGCATTTCCTTGTGGCATGAAGTTGGAAGAATGATCAAGGAGAGCTCTTAGGCTCTGTAGTTGGAAGGGTGTAATTTGCAGTTGGACCATTGCATCATTTATAGTAATGATATTAGCACCTTGAGGGTTCTGCTGCCCAATCTTGCTTACTAAATCCACTCCAGCTTGATTGATCCTAGCTCCTTTAAACCTCGAATTCTACTTGAATCCCGGTGGATATCCATGCATTTGATAACATGTCTCAATCGTGTGTCCCCTTTTGTTACAGTGGGTACACAATGGTCTAGTGGTATCTTTTCTTTGATAGTAACCAGGCTTTCTGAATTGTTCCTGATCTGTTTTAGCAGCAAACATGGCCATGGTATTAAGTTGATCTTCATTCCCTTTAACAAGACTAGAACTCATTGTTCTCTGTTTCTCTTCTTGGACCAGCAGAGAGAACACTTTGGTGATCTTAGGTAATGGATCCATGAGTAGTATTTGACCTCTTACTTGCGAAAAAGAATCATTAAGACCCATAAGGAACATTAAGACGTACTCTTCATCAAGATACTCCCTCATTTCCTTAATTCCCCCACAAGTACATTTACATGTAGGTCTATAATTGCTTAATTCTTCCCATAAAGTTTTGAGTTTAGTGTAGTACACTGAGATACTATTTGATCCTTGTGCAAGATTCACTAATTCTTGCTTCAATTGAAAAATCCTAGGTTTATTCGTCTGACCGAAACGCTCTTGTAAATCGACCCAAACTTCTCTAGCTGAAGAGCTGTATAGAATACTTGCAGAAATTTCTTTCGAAACTGCATTAATTATCCATGAAATTACAACGTTATTGTTTCTTTTCCAAGCGCTAACCTGATTTTGCATTTCAGTTGGATTTTGTGGATTCTCGACAGGAGGTTGAAGTTCACCATTGACAAAGGTCTCCTTGTTCCTTCCGATGAGGGCTATCATCATTGCTCGGCTCCAAGTGGCATAGTTATCCCCATTTAGATGCTCGTAAACAAGAACTTGACCTGATGTGTCATTGTTGCTCAAGAAGTAAGGATCATTGACTAATGCCACTGAGCTTGTTGATCCCGAGCTTGTCGATGCTGAGGCCATTATTCCAAGGATGAATCAAATCTTGATGATCGCAGCTCAAAATTATGCTCTGATACCATAACGAAATTAAAATCGAAGAGGAACAGGAGTTTTAACGTGGTTCGGGTTATTGTTAACCCTACATCCACGAACGAATAAAGAAATTTTATTGATGATGATAGAGAATTTTGCAGAGAAGCAGAGAGAGCATTTATCGCACATTCACACACCTGAATAAGAGCATGCCTTTTACATTTATAAAAGAATTCCCGCTCAAAATCCGTTAAGCTTGTTATCTCGATGGTCCTTTTATGAAATCGTTGCTGGTAGCTGCATCTTTATAAGCTGAAAAACGTTTTTCAATGTAACACGCGTCTTTTACACCGAAGCTCCCTTTTCCTTTTATTCGTTCTTCTTCCTTCATGCCTTTATCAACAACTTGTTCTTGTGCCTGCTTTAATAGTCTACGATTTCCAAGAACATGAAAATTGATTTTTTTTTTGTTTGATGACCTCATACACTTGCATGATAGGTCAGGATAATTTGCTTCTAAACGGACAGTTAACTAGTGAAGGAAAAAACATCCGACAACGAAAGAATAAAAAGAGAGATAGAGAAAGAATAAAACAAAATAAAGAGTTTGCGAGGCATTTTCCGATTATAAAGAGGATAGTGAGTGTTTTCTTCTTTATAGATTGAGAGGTTGTAATTCCTGTTATTTTCTCTATGATGAAGTTTTTCTTCCTTACCCGTGGTTTATGCTCCGATTTTTTGGGTGTAAAAATCTACGTGTTCCTTTTATCTTTAATTGTTCAATTATTTAATTGCATTGTTAGCGAGTTCGTTTTTGTCAACACTTAGAAATCGTTGATTTTACAATATATTTAGAATCAGCCGCTAAACCGTCGATCACAGTATTTTTTTGCGCTAATCAGATGGAACTGTAGTATCTAGTTTGGCTGAATCCATTTCATGCAGTAAACAGAATCGTCGATTGGTTCAATTTATATATTTTGTTTATTGTTTTTATGTATAACTTAAAATTGAATTTTAAGAATCTAGTTGTGTCTCTAATGGAAGACTTAGGGATGAACATGTGGATTTTCAAACTTTAGGTTTCATGTTTGACTCCTACTAGGGACTTTGACAATCATATTAGGTGGAGAGTGGGATTGCTCACGTAACACAGTGAATCTAGTCTCATCCGTAGAATGTAAGGGTGAAAACGAGCCGAGCCCGAACATGGCTGAGCTCGAGCTCTCGAGCTTAATCAAACATTAAAAATCGAGATTCGACAAATTTTCGAACCGCCCGAGCTCGGCTCGAAAAGCTTGAATTCGATCAAACTATTCTTCAAAATGCATGCGCTCAACTCAAGAAGCTCGAATCCATATTATATTAATGTATATAATATAAAAAATAAATTTGGGCTTGTTAAGCTCGGCGAGGTATCAAGCCTATATAAATTCAGCTTGAGCGCGGCTCGAGCTCGGTCAAAATCGAACTAAACGAGCTACTAGCATCTCGATTCGTTTTTACCCCTAGTAGAATGTGTGGCGCAAAACGTAGCTAGTTAAGTGAGCTGTCAAAAAATAGAATTTAGTTGGAATAATTCACCAAAAAAAGACCGCTAGAAGGTATATTGTGAGAGAAACATTATTGAATTTTTTATGGCTTGTTGCATACTATTGAGATTTTTATATTCGTGATCTCCGATGTTTGGCCTATGCGCATTTTTTTGTCCCATTTTCCCGAGTTACAGTTTGAGTCCCCAATATTACCGATTTTGGGCGTTTTTGGTCTCCGGTTAACTTAATCGTATGTTTAGAGGGAATTTAACACGTTACACACACTCGAATCTCCCCTCCAACAATTTCCTTGAGTAGTCCCCATGGGCTTTATGGCCCATGACTATCGTTGTCAAATGAGTTTGGGACGTATTCATCTGGCCCCGAGAAAGGTGTGGCGCAATTAAGCCTCTGTCAGGTCTGTGTGGCGAAGAAAGTCCACGCCGGTATTTAGGGGCTAGCCATAACCATAGTCAAGTCGAGTGAGGATACCTTAAGACAGTAAAAAAAATTCAAATTCAAACAATGCAGTTATTTTTCTTTAACCATACTCCTCAAAATCAAAAGAATTTTTCTTATAATAATCTCTTCCATACCATTTTTTATAACTTTTCAATTTACATGCATATTTTGCGACTTTACAAGTTAGACCACAATATTATTTTAAATTCGACTAAGAAAATATTTAATAAAATTAATACTAAAATTATTATTTTTATATAAATAAACATCGATGTTTTTAAAAAATTAAAATAAACATCGAAAATTAGAAATATAAAAATTACATTACACGAGGAAAAAAACTTGATGAGCCGGCTCGACAAAAGCTCAACTCAAGCTCGTAACTATCGAGCTCGAACTTCCCTTAACGAGCTCGAGCTCAATCATCGTTGTTCGTTTCGAAAAGGCCGTGCGCTCTATTTTTTTTTAATTGTATTATTTTTCAAAATTAAATAGTTCTTAATTTGTAAGCATATTTCTCTCTCAAACCTTAACCTTTTAAAATTCTAGCACTAGCAGTCGACATTCACACACTAGCATCTTCTTCATTCAATTACATCCACCTCTACAGCAACCGCTCTTCCCTCCGCCACACAGAAGGATTTCTGAAAGGCGAAAATAAACAAAGGTCTGTTATGCAATTTTAAAATAGCCAACATAATTTTCCTTTATCAAACGCAAATTTGCTTTTTTATTGAAGAGAGAAACTTTCAAACTCATTTTGAGTTACGTTTTTGGGTTCGATTAGAGTAAAATTACCATAAATTTTGAGATTTGAAGTATCAGTGTAAGATAATCGACGTAATATAACAAGTCGTTTTAAAAAAGAGAAGGCGTCCTTCGTTTCAATGACATCTTCCAGACAAGTTTTATACAAAAGATTACAACACAACAGACGAATTAATGACAGTCAAAGATAATAGTAGTAATACAAGCAAACCTTTCACATTCAAATCCAAAAAGCGAACAACGAAACAATAAACACAACAGTCATTTGAAGGTCTTCTTCTTCTTAACCGAGAGTTGATCAATCGATTGATTGATTACTTGTGATTGGCCGGGTTCTTCTTCTTCAGCAGACTACCGAACTTTCCAAGCAAAGCCTTCTTCTTCTTCTTCTGACTACTGCTACCGTTCTCTTTCGCAGGCGGGCTTCCACCATTCTCCACATCTTCTGCAGATGGAATCTCTGCCTTCGAATCCAAATCATCCTCCATGGATTCTTGCTCTTGGTCTCCTTCGGGAGTGAAGTCCTTTTCTTCGATCTTGCAGCTTTCCCACATTTTAAGATCGATCTCCGAGTCCCCGTTGTCCTCCTTCCCTCTTACATCATCATCTTCGACAGCTCCGTTCATTACAGAAGCTCCCTGATAAGATTCATCATCGGAGGCATCGTTGTTCTCTGAAAACTTCTCTTTTACGCGTTGGTCTCCTTTCCCATTTTGTTCGGAGAATTCAACAACTTTAGGAAGCATGTCGTAGTCCTTTTCACTCCCCGAAAGCTCGTGTTTCTTGGCTGCAAGTAAAGCTTCTTCGAGCTGCTTGTTTAACTCCTCGATCTTTTCCCGAGAAGCTGCTTCGTTTCTCCGGAGCTCCTCGTTTTCTTGAAGAATGCTCTGGAGCTCGTTCTCTTTATCCATCAAACCCTCTTTCAAGCCCATGCTCTCAGATTTTGCCTCACCGAGGACTTCCTTTAGGTAAATCACTTCCGATTCAGCTTCTTTGAAACTAGTCTTCCAGTGATCTTCTTCTTCCATCGCAGCGCGGGCTTCTTCCTCTGCGAGCTTTATCGAGTTAACCAGCTTTTTGTTTTCGTTTTCCAAGGACAAGTACTCCTTTTCGGATTCTTTCACGGAGTTCATCAGCTGAATCTCTTTATCCTCCCACTCGTCCTTCAAGTTCTCGCGCTCGTGCTTCGACTGTTCGATCGAGTGCGTAAGGGTTTCTATTTCCTGTTTCGTTTCGTCGAGCATGCTCTCGTATTTCTCTTTGGTCGTTTTCAGCACGAATTCGAGATCTTCGATTTGTTTTTTGTAGCTTTCTTGCTCACCTTGAACAGACAAAAGCTTCTCTTTTGCCACTCTAGCTTCAGAAGAAACCTCGTGCAAGGCCGATGCTAAACTTTCCAATGCCTTCTTCGATTTTTCCTCTTCGTCTGTGGAGCTCTCGAGCTCGTTTATGAGCTTGTTCTTTTCTTCGAGCAATGCCTGTACGCTTTCAGCTGCGAGTTTCTCGTTCTCCAAAAGCCGAGCCTTCTCTTCCTTCACAGCTTCGAGCTCAGAGCTAAGAAACTCAACCTTCTTCTCCATCTCCGAAGCTCCTTCTTTGGCCAATTTGAGCTGATGCTGCGATTTCTCAGCATCGCTTTTCTGCCTAGAAATAGCAATCTCTAACAAGCCCAACTTCTCTTTCAGAGCTGCAATCTCAGATTCTGAGTCGTGTAACGAATCGTTGTTTACTTCGAGCTGTCTCATCACGGATTCAAGAGATTCTGAAGCAGATCTCTCCATTTTCTTTGCTTGCTCTGTTTCAGATTCTAATTCCTCAACCCTTTCGTGCAATTCCTCTGCCAATCCTCGCGAATAAGACTCTGCCATTTTAGCAGCCTCTAAATCGACGTTAAGCTGCTCTAAAGCAGCCTCCTTTTCTGCCAGTTTCTCCTCGCAATGCTTCGCCCTTTCAAGCTCTTGCCTCAGTGATTCTATCTCCGATTCCAATTCAGACACATATTTGTTCTCCTCATTTGCTTTAACAAGCTCTTGTCTAAGTATTTCTATGTCCGATTCCAGTTCAGATATGTGCATATTCGTCTCCTTAGCCTTTTCAAGCTCCTGCCTCAGTGTTTGCATCTCCAATTCCAGTTCAGAAGTGTACTTATTCTTTTCATTGGCCTCTCCAAGCTCTTGCCTCAATGATTTCATCCCATTTTCCAATTCAGACACGTACTTATTCTTCTCATTGACTTCTTTCTCCACTCGTGATTCATAAAGAGATTTCAACCGAACCAACTCAGCTGAGAGGGTTTCGACTTTCTCAGCATTTTTCTCAGCTAATTTAGTTGCATCTTCAGCGTGGTTCAGTGCCTGATTCTTTGCATCACAGGTCATGGCTAGTTCTTGTTTCGCCTTGTGGAGTTCCTCGGTCACCGATAAGAGAGATGCCACGTCGATCGCGTGCTGGTTTCTTACATCCTCGATCTCTTTCAGCCACTCTTCTTCTTTCTTCTGAGCTTGTTCGATGCCGGATTGTTCCAACTCGACCGCTTGGAACTTTTCAATCTCGGAATCTTCTTCAGCTCGCTTCTGAGAAAGTAACACATCATTGAGCTTCTCTTTTGCCTCTTCAGAGAGTATCTTTGCTTCCTTCAATTCGCTCAAAAGCTTGTCTTTTTCCTTCTCTACGATAGCCAAATTCTCCTTCGCCTTCTTCAGATCTTCTTGAGCTCGACTCAACTCGGTCTGAAGTTCTGACGGTTTTAATATCCGAGTGGGCTTTTTCTGGGGGAGAGAGAGAGAGAGAGAGAGGGCATAATAATCAGCATCAAAATACATCTCAAGAATAAAAAAAACACAATAATGCAGTTGTGTACTATGTCATAGATTTGCAAAGAAAACAATATCCTTACATCTGTTGGAGTCGGGAGCTTAGGTGAACGTTTTTCCGGTGTGGGAGTAACCACGGGCTTCTTCGATGTAATGGATTTTGGAGACTGATCAACAGAAGATCGAGCATTTTGCAATGGAGACGCTGACTCAGCATTCGATTTATTCGTTACCCTGCTAGTTTTGCTGCTCACACGAGGAGTTGCTAATGATACTTTGCTGTTGGGAGTCTCAGATGAAGCAGATCTAACAAAGCAAAATCATTGCACATTCAGAAGATTAGAAATCAGAACTTGGAGATCCGTGTAATGAATTTATCACAAAGTGCAAATGATGTTGAACTCAAGCAAAAAGACAGAACAGTGAGTGGGTCTACTAATCTCATCCATATAGGGCAACAACAAAATTGAAATCTGAAATTAGGGTTCCAGAATCCAACTCATGCACGAGAAGAAAAGGACCAAAATTCAACTCTCGTTGCAGCCAAATAGCCCAAATCTGAGTAGCGTGTAAGGGAATCATGATCAAGAAACGAGATCAAAGATCAAGGAAAACGAATCGAGCAAAAACCAGCGTCAGATCCAACTCAAACAAATGCATCGAACTACCCAAAACTTACTTGGATTTAGCAGACATGATGAAGAGGAACAACCAATCTTCAAAGCAGACAGCGGAAGCAGATTCGAACAATCCCTACAAAATGTGGGATGCGATTTTCAACTTCTACTTTCTCAAAATGCAGACATCAGTGACGCATCTCTTCTATCTCCAACCAGTTCAGCGTATCTTGTGTTAGTTGAGAGTTACAGTCTGTCTCTAAAACACAGCAGACAAAGTACGCACAAGTGATTGTTATTAATAATGAGAAATAAAATAAAAGAAATAAAATTTATATCATTTGCGTTTGGCGTGCTCGGTCTCGGTCATGCCCAGAAAGCAATCGCTTTCAAATCCTTGGTTAATAATTACTGAACTGCCCCTGCTGAAATTAAAAGCAACATAAAAAAAGTTGTTTAAACTTTAAAGGCTCGTGATCCCCACCGGTTTTGGCAAGATATTTATTTTGATGAAATTATCATTTTATTTTATTTCATTATTATTTTTCCCTACTCCAACAAAATATTATTGTAGTTCACACAATCTCATTGTGACTATGAAACCCTTGAAAAAATGGAAATTGTTTATTAAGAAAAAGACATAAAATATGGCAAATAGAAATAACCAAATGTTATGTCTTTTTGAAAGGTGAATTGTTATCAATAATCACGATTGGTAACAACTTTTTAGCATATTTTGGCCCCTTTTATCAATAGGAAGTATTATTCTTCATTTTTAGAATCCCATTAGATTCCGTAGAATCTAAAAAATCCACGCAATATTAATTTTTTTTGGAAAAGGTCATTATTATTTATACGTAAATGGTACAGAGATTATACAGGGAAAAGGGGCGGTCCACTACGGGCGGTGGCCGGCGCCATTGAAGCCAAATAAATAACTCAAGTCAATGCATAAAACCGACGACCAATAAATATAAAACTACGACCAAGCAATGCGTCAAATACGGCGAAGCCCACTCAGCTGCAAACGCCAACGATCCTCCAAGGTCCCCATCCGTGCTATTACCATGTACATCGTGTCCCTTCCTATCATCTCTGCAGTCCTACTCGCGTCCGCATGCCAACGCTGGTTTTGTTCCCTCCAAATGTGATAAACCAGCGATGCCAGAAGCTGGGGCTAAGCATAGTGAAGAAGATGCTTTCGTCGCCACTTCGCCGCAGCCCATACGATCCCCCTTCGATAGTCTCGAAAAGGCCAAGCAAATCTCGTGGCAGACCGAACACACCTCAAGTAGTCTGCCGATAAAGGGTACTCGAAGAAGAGATTAGTGACCGTCTCGATGGCCCCAGCCTCACACAACAACCACCCAAAACAAGCGGCAACCATGGCGATCCAAGGTTTGTCCCTCGTAGAGAGACGGTCTCAAATCGCCAACCAAATGATGAACTTCATCTTAGGTATACTGACCGGTCCCCCAAATAGCATCGCCCATGGTGCCTGTGGCAGTCGTGTGCAAATTGCCTCCCACATCACATGCGACGAGAACCGTCCATCAAGCGAATCGCCCCACAGTATCGCGTCCGTTTTGTCCGGGTAAACAGGAGGAAGGTGATGATGAATCAGTCGGTACTCTATCGTCGAGGTCGATGGCCAATGTCAGTCCTCCATAGTGATCGATGATGCTAGCTTGGTGTCTCATGAAAGGCTCATGATTCGATGGCCCCGTGGGATCAACACCTCTAACGGTGTGTCAAGTTACTACGGGTCCCGCCAAAGAGATAGCGATTGACCATTACCAATGCAAAATCGTACCAGCGCCAAGAGCCTTAGTTTGAACTTCAAGATCTGCTTCCAGCTCCACGAAGATATCACCCACGGTCGACACAACACATCGACTGATTTCGAATAGAGCCACGCCACCTAAACAGAGGATGGGTCCCTCGTGACGACTATCCATAATAGAATAAGCATCACGGTGCGATTGATCTCCAACATCGATTTGATTCCTAGCCCCCCTTCAGCCATAGGTAGACAAACATCACTCCAAGCCACCTTCTTCGGGGACCTCGCTAAAAGAAATATCCTAACCAGGATCTCAATAGCCCGTAAAATGCCTTTGGGCAACAGAAACACCCCCGACCAATAGACATGAAGCTAGCTCAACACCGATTAGCTAGCCCAACAGAAACACCCCCGACCAATAGGATAGCATAATATGCAAGCGCCGAGGCACATCTCCACACGTCGCTGAAGCGGTGCACAGTCGCTAATGGATAGCATCGATGTAATAAACGGTACGTCAAGATACCGCACTGGCAAAGCTCCCACGCCGAATCCTAGTATACCCTGAAAGACCGCCGCCAGCCCCTCAGCCTGCTTAGAAAGGAACATCTCACTCTTGGAGAGATTAGCTCGCAGACCTAAAAACACCGCAAACTCATCCAAGACCGCTTTAAGAACAACGACTGACCCCACATCTACGTTATAGATAAGTAGCAGATCAACCGCAATCGCCAGCATAACCAGTCGTAACTCAGCGTATCGCCAATGATACTGGAAAGCGAGGCCCTCAGTGTCCTCAGTCGTAGAATGACATGCAACACCTGCATGACAAGCGTGAAATATAAGGAGATATGGGGTCCCATGTCGCAGTCCTCGTCATTCCTCTGATCGTCCATTAATTAATGGAAAAGCACGGCGTAGTAAGATAGCAACGCACCCACCACGTAAATCTGGTATCAAACCCCAATGCCTCCAAGGTGAGAAAGATAAAATCTCACACGTAATGTTTTTCTTTCCCTCCCCGTGAAATATAATCACTAACCCATATTTAAAACTCGTTTGAGATTCCAAAAGCATCAAATAAGTTCATTAGACTCGAAATTTGGAATATTTTTATTACGAGGCGTCCTTCGTTATATCTTGGGAACGACCATCAACATGGCAGTATCATTTTAATAAAGTAGTGATTAGCCTCGACAATTAAAGATCAATTTGTCTCAGTGTTCGTTCGATATATTATATATTATTTCATATATAAATATATATATCTACGTATGAAAATATACCTAATAATCTTATAACGACATTTGTGAAAAGATGATTTTATTTATCGTACATCGATAATCTTAAAATGATTTGTTTGTGCAATCTGATACGGCTCTAACTTTGAGTGATGATACTCCGAGAAATATTTTGTCGAAAGGAAAGTCGAGGAAAATGACCTACGGTGATTTTGGATGATGAGAGTCAAAGATCTGAGCTACCGCGAAGAGGTTCGACGTTTTGTTGCTATTTATGAACTTTCACGAAAAGGTGTTGCTTCTTGTAAGAACAGATAACCTTTCGAGGAACAGTATAAACTTTTGCAAAAGAGACATGTTTTTTCACGAAGAGGCATTACTTCTGCGAAGATGTACGATCTCACGCAAAGGTATGATATTTCACAAAGATGTACGGTCTTGCGAAGCACACGACCATTCACGTAGAGGAACGACCTTTTGCGAGAGTTACAACCTTCTATGATGAGGTATTATTTCACGAATATGTGTGATGTTTCGTAAAGGAGTATGATTTCACGAAGAGACAATACCTTTTACGAAGCAGCACAACGTTTTTGCGAAGATGTAACACAAACCGACATGACTTTCGAGAGAAGATAATATCTTTCACGAATAGGTATGTAACGAATTGAAAATACGTCAACCCTAGTATAAATACTAAGAGAAGTTTGTGGGTCCTAAGTAAAAGTTAAAATATCTAAGCAAGATAAGATCGAATCTAAAGCGTTCGGTGTGATATTTATTGGGTTTACCGATAACAACAGTGTGAAAGCACACAAGAATGATACTATGAAATGCATCATTTAATTCTAGTGTGGGCTTGTGATGCAAATTGGACATGAGATTTAAAAGAATACGAGCCATTAAGTAATATGCGACTGCATTTAGTGGCGGAGCAATCTCTTTGTAAATCCGTCAAGCAATCGTGTGTTGCACGGCTAAATATGTCATCCGAGTTTATCACTATAAACAAAGCTAACTTGTGGTTGAATGAAGATCGGAAGATTTTGGTTCAATGGAACAACTAAGTTGCAAGAGTTGTTGCTATAACACACATATAGTCTATATATGTTTTGTAAGACGTAGTATTGGTAATATACTTTTGATTGATGTGTCACCTATGTGAGCATGAAGACGGGCTACTTCACTGAAATACTCATGAATCGAGATGGTATTCATGGCCAAAACGAAAAAGAATCATGAGAACTAAAAGATGTGAAATAAGTCCTTTCTTGATATTATTGTCTAACTATATACAAAAAGTTGGGCAGTTTAAGACATCACGTTCACTACGTAGCAAGTATGCTCTAGTGGTGAAAAACGAGTCTAGTCTGCTCAAGAGCTCGATAAGTTGTCTCGACTAAAGTTCGGCTCAAGCTTCGTGAACATTGAACTCGAGCTCATAACTGTCGAGCTCGAGCTTGCTCGCTCGCGCACATTTTTTTTATTCTTTTAAGTTTTTTAGAAATTTTTATACATTATTGAGCCTGAAAGCTCGAGTTCAAGCTCAAAATTTGTGCTGAGCTCGATAATTAAATATAGTTGAGCTCGAGTCCGACTTCGATATTGAAGAGCTCAGCAAGCTTAACCCCCAGTATGCTCGATAACATTCCATTACGGAAGATTCAAAGGTACAAACTATCTATCACAATGCTTTGACTTGTCGATGGGACTCCCGTTCGTGTCAGCTTTCCTGTAGACATTAATTTCTATTTATGTGGGGTTGGAAATATATACATAGAAAATTACTTCTTAAAGAAATGTCATAAAACTTATCTAATAGAAGTAACGGTGATCAAAAGAAAGGTGAAAGGTTGTCAGTATTCATGATCAGTCACAACTTTTCAACAAATTTCGTCCTCCTCTATGAATAAGTGGCTCCATTTTTTTTATTTTCAGAATCCCCTCAGATTCTCTAGGATCCCAAAAATTACACAGTCAAATTTTTTTCGCTCGTATTGAACTATATTTCATATTCAAAACTTATTTAAGAGTCCAAAAAGCATCGAATAATTTTGTTGGTCTCGAAATTTTGAGTGCTCCCTCCCATCATGAATTGTTTGTCGTTGTATCTTGGCAAATAATTGTCGTATTCCGTTAGCATCGGGGGCGGAGCAATATCATTTTAAGGACTTAGCTTTTCATGCTATTACCAACAATAAAATCAGTTCCACACCATGTGTTTGTTTTGATATTATAGCGTATTTTCTTTAATTCGAAAATCGAATATTCAAAATCGAAACTTCAATAGAATTTAGTGGATTCTATCTCTATGTGTTCCTCTGATTCTCCAACTGAAGGGCTTCGCGGAAAATTCTCGATCTTGTATTTCCTTGAATTTAGGCCTTCTTTAAAGTTCTTCGTGGGCCTTTTGGGCTTGATCACGAATCTTGAAGACTTCTTTGAAATTTGATGAAGAGATCTTCTCAGACATTGGGCCTTTGGGCTTGATCACGAACTCAACGCTTGAACTTGATTTGTTGAAGAGACCTTTTTGAAAGTTTCTTCTTAGGCTCTTGAGCTTTATCACGAAGTTGACGCTTGTACTTGGTGAACGGCTTCGAGATTTGTTGTCGATTTCTTGATCCTGATCTTTGATCCTTTATCCTTGAGTCTTGATCTTCGGGCTTCAAGTCTTCTGCTCGAGTCTTGGTCTCCGATCTTCGAGCTCGGTCTTGGTCTTTGAGTCTTGAGCTTGATCTCCGATCTTCGAGCTCGGTCTTGGATCTTGGATCTTCAAGTCTTTGATCTGCGATCTTCAATCTTCGAGCTGGATCTTTGAATCTTTGAGCTTCGTCTTCGAATCTTCGAGCTTTTTCTTCAAACCTTCGAGCTTCGTCTTCGAATCTTCGAGCCTCGTCTTCGAATCTTCGAGCCTCGTCTTCGAATCTTCGAGCTTCGTCTTCGAATCTTCGAGCTTTGTCTTCGAATCTTCGAGCTTTGTCTTCGAATGTTCGAGCTTGATCTTTGAATCTTCGCGATTAGCCTTCGAATCTTCGAGCCTCGTCTTCGAACTTTCGAATCTTCAAATCTTCAAATCTTCGAATCTTCATCTTTGAGCTTCGAACCTTCGTCTTCAAGCTTCGAACTTTCGCCGCCGATCTTCAAATCTTCAAATTTAAGACTTGAATACGAAGAACTTTTCTGAGAGAATTCGAATGCTTTAAAAGTCTTATATCGTCTCTCGAAGTTCTGTATTCACTCCGATGTTCCTTATTTTTTTGAACATCTCAAGCCTCGTACTTATAGGCGTATAGATTTTGCCAGAATGGAAATTATAATTTTTAGGTTGATTCTCTCCACATTTAATTTAATTTGATTTGACTTTCCATAATTACAACTTTACCTATACCTTCTATTTTAATACTAAAACAAATAGAAAAGAAAAAAAATTAAATATGTGTCATAGAAACGGACTAAATTCTTCAACTCCTCTTCCTCAAACACCCAAAATTAACCTCAAAATTACCCAACATCAAACATCGTTTCAGTATTTCATTCTCTATGTAGCTGAAGAAAAGACGAGGCGAGACCATTTATATCACTGTACGAGCCACGGAAATGAAAGCAGCAGCAATTTTTGGAGCGCCGCAATCGGGGCTGCCCCTTATGGTGGATGCGGGTCCGGTGATGCCGGCATTGACAAGTTTTTCACGACGTTGGGTATCATCTGCACCCCCAAAAAGGTTGACGTGACTATGAAGGTCGAGCAGGCTCAAGCCGCCGCCGCCACATGCTCGTCGGTCTCCACATCGGAGGCTCTGACCTCACCTCTTGGCTGGAGTCGATGATTAGCGGGCTGAACCCGGTCCAGGAATCCTTCCAGCCTGATCTCTTCAGCGGTTACGGGGTTGATCTGATCTCCATACTCGAGAGAGTTGCCGAATCGGCTAATTTGGTACCAATTGTTTTTATTTTAATTTTCTTAGCATATGTTGGTTGCACAGAACTTGTGGGAGTTTAATTTATTGAATGGCTTCATTTGTTGTTTACGGTTATATCCGAAAGTTCTTAGCATTTGGTAAAATATATGCCATAACACTTGTTAGAACCGCTCAAGGGCTGAATATTTTCATAATTGGATTGTTCATACTTGGTTGATGATGAAACATATTTGAGGAATATAGTGGCTGCTAACTATTCGAGTGTTCATCATATGTTGTAGTCGGCGTGGGGATGTTGATGATGGCTGTAAGGATTGTAGTGTTTGGAGAAACGTGTTTGATGATGTTCATCATAGCTCGTGTCTGGAAACTATGGATGTTGTTGTTAGAACTAACTCGTGATTGCTCGTACACTGGTTTTTATGTGTTTTATGGAGCATGACATGTTGAACAAAATTTGGTTTCAAATGGTGTTGGTGAAGAATGTATATTGATTAGAGTGATTGTGAATAGCAATGATTTTTTTATATGGTTTGTACTTTATTAAATTGTCAAATCCTAGGACAACATTGATATATCTGGTACCTCAATATATCGACATTAGGTACTACAACAACATGAAAATGATATTGTATAATACACGCGTTAAGTACCCCCAACATATCTAAAATGTTACTGCAACCACATTAAAATGATACTACAAGCGCACTGAAAATGATACTGCAAATACGTTAAATTTGGTACGTCAAACTATAACTCGTGTAAGATCAAAAAAATAATTTCGACATAATTGAAAAAAAAACCTCTGACATATCAGAGAATGCCTCACATGTCAGATTATGTCTGACATGTCAGGTGTTGTTGATTAGAAAATATTTGTGACGACTAAATAATTTTGGTACGATAACATACTTATGTGTGGTACTAAATCCACACGTAAAAAGGTACTCTAGCAAGGTTAAATAGGTACCACACCATTCACGAATATGGTACTACATATTATGGTGAGTAATTTTTCATCATGTTTGGCTTAGTTTCGATGCAAAAGACTTTAGTATACATAAATTATCTGTTACGTTCCATTTCATATCATATTTAGTGGATTAACCCTCAAAATCATGGGTTTGTTTATTAAAACTCAAGCTTCAATATAAAAGAGAGTTCCATGTAAGAACATTTCACTATGTTGTTATGAAATTTGAAACCTCTATTATATTTTTTGCATAACATGTTTGAAGCACATGTACTACTTATTTAGTGATATTTAGTTTAAAATGTATTAGTCTACGGTGCTGTACAACTATTTGTAGATCGTAAACGGACCGATAATATAAGATATTAGATTCTTCATAGTTTTGATACTACATACAAGTATAATAAGGTACTTTAACATGGCTTCGTAGGATACCATAGCGTACATAAATGTGGTACTACATATTAGGTTAAGCGTTTTTGTTGCGTTTCTTTTTAGTTTCGATGCAATATCACTTTAGTATACATAACCTTTTACATGTTTAATTACATATGATATTTAACGGATTAATACTAAGACTCATGACTTTGTAGTTTAAAACTCAAGTTTCCATATAAGAGGCTATATTATAAGAATCTTTCACCATGTAGTTTGAGAATCTGAAACCTATTTACTATGATAGAAAAAACCAGACAGATAAAATATGAAATATTAAAGATTGGTATTAAAGTACTTTTGCATCAAATGTAAAATGTGACATAGAATGCTTACCCTGATATGTAATATCACATTTATGAATGATATTGTATCTTATCTAAGTGTGTTATAGTACCTTCTTGCGTTTATATATATTATCAATGATAAGTATGTGTAGTACCAAATATATGCAGTCTTCTCGTACATTCTAACATACATTGTCGACATGTCAGACATTCTCTAGCACATTGTCAAAGACCCTTTTCACAAATATTCTCTAACATGAAAGATATGACATTTCAGACATTCTCTGACAAATCATATATTCTCTAAACTTTCATAATTGTTTTTTATCGTACACGATGGTGAATTTATCGTACTATTTTTAATGCATTTGCGGTACTATTTCCATTGTGCTTGCAGCACCATTAGATGTATTGTGGTACTTAACGTATGTTTTATGAAATACCTCGCTTCAAACAGAAAATTAACAGCCATATCAGCACAAAAACATTACATTATCATTGAAAATTCAAAATACATCCACCATATATAAACACAAACAAATAGCAAACTGTAGCAAAGATGAACACATCAAACAAATATCATAACAATCGATCTCGAAAACTCAAACCATCATGCGTCGAAACGCCAATTTTCATTGAATCTCTGCACATAGTCTTGTCATTGCTAGTCGTCTTCACCCCAATCAAAACTAATCCAAATTAACGGATCCACAACAATCTTTGTATTCTTCTTCTCTGCTCAAATGGAACTATGCTAACAAAATCAACTCTCTGTAAAAGTGTGATTTCTTTTATGAGCACACAATCTAAATAGACTCTGCAAACGACATCTAATGTTTATTTTTTTTCCTTTAACAAATATACGACAACCTTATTAAAAAATGGTACTACAATAATCCATATAAAGGTACAGTATGTGATGACATTTAAGTACCACGATACCACGTCCCAAGATACACAATACCATTAAGATAGGTATTGCATAACATAAAATTATGATTTTTGATATATTAAGCTCAGATACTACCAAAACCAATCGCTACACACACGCAGATACAAAACTTTCAACACATTTGCTTTTATAATAGTTTTAATCTTATACCTATCGGTGTAGTTCATCAACACAAGGACATTTCCTGCATTTCTGGCACCTAAATCTTTATGAGGAAGTCATTTTCCCATTATAATAATTTTCGGATAAAATTGGAAATAACCTGGACCGAGAGAAACCACGAACAAGATTGATGAGCTTTATAGGCGGATAGAAACAAATTTCCAAATTTATATCTCAAAACAATCCGAGAAAATGCAGAAATTTAAAAATTGCAAATATTTAAAAATTTAGAAGAGGACATCTAACCGCGAGTTGTCAGGGCCGGAGAAGAGGTCGTCAGACTGAGATAAACAGATTTGGCGCATTCCGGCGACTAACTCTGCGAAGGAGACAATGGGTTTTGGGAGAGAGAGAGAGAGAGAGGGGGGAGAGAGAGAGGGAGGGAGAGAGGGAGAGAGGGGGGAGGGAGAGAGTGAGAGAGGGAGAGAGGGGGAGGGGGAGAGAGTAGAGAGGGAGGGAGGGAGAGAGAGGGAGGGAGAGAGAGGGAGGGAGGGAGGGAGGGAGAGAGAAGGAGGGAGAGAGAGAGAGAGAGGGAGAGAGGGAGGGAGAAGGGAGAGAGAGAGAGAGAGAGAGGTGTTTTATTTCTTAAATATATAATGCTTGGATGAAATGAAAACGACGATGAATAAAAAAAATAATATAATAACTAAAACTAAGGGTAAATTCGTATTTCCGATCAACTAGGTACTTATGAGTAAAATATGTTTTCAACTATGTACCTCAGAATAAAAATTTTCTGACAGAGTACTGAATCAAAAGTTTTTTACCCTATTGGGTATTTAAGAGCTGTAATTGTCTACAAATATATTATATATTTTTTATATGTATATATAGACGTATGTATGAAAATTTGCCCAACATAAACTATCATGGTCGCGGAACAATTGTGTCTTACCCCAAGTCTGCTCATTCTAGTGTCAAAGTGAATTCAAACACATTCGGGATACTAAAGATATTATTGACATGGCCGTCTTTAGGGTATAGCAGGTGAAGCAAGGGCTTTCGGCTCCGAGTCTCTTAGGGCCCTCGATTTAGTAATACTACTATACACACACACACACACACACACATATATATATATATATAATTTATTTACTTTGTTAAAAAAGATCAAATATATCTTGAGACCCTCAATTTAGTAATACTAGCATATAATATAAAATTTACTTAATTAAGAAGACTCAATAGCTTGGAGCCCTCAATTTAGTAATATCATTGTAAAAATAAAATAAAATTAGTTAAAAGGCTCAATATATTGAGGCTTTGAATTTTATTAATGTTATTATATTAGTAAAACTTAATTAGTAGAAAATGCCCAAATGTTTTTAAAAAAAAAAACAAAATGTACCTAAACCAGTAGCAAGACTACATTGATAAAATTATGTTGACGTCATGATTGTTGCTTCCGCAGAAAGAAGTTTTTCAAAATTAAAAATTACAAATAAACTACTTTAAAATCCACAATGTCTCAAGAAAGATTAAATGCATATTATATCAATAGAAAATGGATTGGCACAATAGAATAATTACGAAAATTTTAGAATTTGCGTCAAAGCAAGCTAGAAGAGAAAATTTCATGTAAAAATTAGTTTTACTTTTTTTTCGAATTTTTTTACTCCGTCTTCTATAAATTGTTATAGTTGCCGGTCCCAAGCCAAATAAAAGAGAAAGATTATGCTAGGCCGACACGAAAAATGCCTCATTTTAAAGATTGCGCTATGAATCTCCATCGATAATAAAGTATTTGGAACCTCTAACTGGAGATTTATTTAAGGCCAATTTGCCGACTGTCATTTTGATGAATTGAATTTTCCGACATTAGGGGGAGAAAAGAAACAGCTGGAGAGAAATGTTAGTTGGAATGAATTATCGCTAAATCATTATGATCCTCGAACTAAAGAATGTGAACTAGAAGTTCAAAAGATAATTCATTTACAGAGTTTAGCTAATCAACTGCCAGAAAGTTTTACTGACCTTAAAAGAGTGACAAAGTCACATATACCAGTTGTTAATGCTCCTGCAAAAATAAATGTTCCTGCAGAACATATTATCGAGCCTAAGCCACAACTAAAGCGTGGTAGGCCCTCGGGTTCCAAAGATAAAAATCCTCGGAAAAGAAAATGAGCAAATAATAATAAGAATGGTCCAACCGAGGATTTATCGACTAGAGAAGAGTCGATGGGCAATGAGAATGAAACTCATGTACCTGAACGTTCAGAAAATAATGATAATGAAGAGATCTCGATAAACTATGCCCAAAATGGAATTAGATGGAACTGAGATGAAGTCAACGTTGACGATAAATTCTCATTTAACGTAGCCCTACATGAAATGAATGAGATTAATGAGAATGAGGATCACGAACCAAAGTCTGTACAAGAATGCAGACAAAGAAATGATAGGCCAAAATGGAAAGATTCAATCGAGGCCGAATTGAAATCACTTGAGAAACGAAAAGTTTTCGGACCTGTAGTCCGTATACCAGAAAAAATAAAGCCGGTTGGATATAAATGGGTTTTCATTAGAAAGAGGAATGAAAACGGCGAAATTGTAAGATACAAAGCCCGGCTTGTTGCACAAGGTTTTCCGCAACGACCAGGTATTGATTATGAGGAGACATATTCGCCTGTGGTGGATGCAAATACTTTTCGTTACATAGTGAGTATGGCAGTAAGAGAAGGTCTCGCTATGCGTCTTATGGATGTTGTCACTGCTTATCTATATGGAACACTTGACAGTGACATATATGAAGCATCCGAGGGATTTCAGTTGTCTAAAAATTCAGGGCCCAGAAACGAGTACTCAGTTAAGTTGAATAAATCACTTTATGGATTAAAGCAATCTGGGCGAATGTGGTATAATCGCCTAAGTGAATTTTTAGTAAAAGGAGGGTATCGGAACGATCAAACTTGTCCCTGCATATTTCTGAGAAGATGTGAAACTGAGTTTGTCATTATAGCAGTCTATGTTGATGATATTAATATAATTGGAACTCCTGAAGAGTTGACCAAAGATGTTGATTGTTTGAAATGAAAGATCTCGGAAAAACAAAATTTTGTCTTGGACTTCAAATTGAATATTCGAAAAGTTGAATACTTGTACATCAAGAAACTTATACGAAAAATGTGTTGAAAAGATTTTACATGGATGAATCTCATCCACTGGATACTCCAATGATTGTTAGATCTTTAGACGTAAATAAAGATCCCTTCAGACCACACGAAAATGATGAAGAGCTACTTGGTCCTGAAGTATCATATCTTAGTGCTATTGGAGCACTAATGTATCTTAGAGTCATACGCGACCTGATATAGCGTTCGCTGTAAACTTATTGGCAAGATATAGTTCTTCGCCGACTCGTAGACACTGGAATGGAGTTAAACGGATTTTTCGGTACCTTAAAGGAACATTTGATATGGGATTGTTCTATTCTAATGAGTCGAAAGCAAATTTAGTTGGGTATGCAAATGCTGGATATTTGTCTGACCCAGATAATGCTCGATCGCAAACAAGTTATTTATTTACATATGGTGAAACCGCTATTTCATGGCGGTCAGTGAAACAAACTTTAACAGCTACTTCATCTAACCATGCGGAAATTTTCGCTATTCATGAAGCTAGCCGAGAATGTGTTTGGTTGCGATCGATAATTGAGCATATCCAACAGACTTGTGGGTTGCTTTCTGAGAAATTACTTCCAACGATCTTATATGAAGATAATGCGGCATGTATTGCCCAATTAAAGGAATGATATATTAAAGGGGATAGAACATAGCATATTTCACCGAAATTTTTCTTCACCCATGATTTGGAAAAAAATGGTGATATTGATGTACAACAAGTGCGATCAAGTGAAAATCTTGCAGATTTATTTACGAAAGCACTTCCCCCAATTAGTTTCAGGAAATTGGTATATTCAATTGTAGTCGAAGACTCTGAGATTTATAATGATGTTATCATCAGGGGGAGAAAATACGCGTTGCACTCTTTTTCCCTTCACTGTGGTTTTTTCCATGTGGTTTTCCCAGTAAGGTTTTTAATGAGGCAACAAATGAAAGCGTATCGAAAGGAATTATGTACTCTTTTTCCTTCACTAGGTTTTTATCCCACTGGATTTTTCCTAGTAAGGTTTTAACGAGGCAAATTCTTTGAAAAACATCCAAGGGGGAGTATTATGAAATATTATATTAAGATGTGGATGTTTTTAATGTTGATATGATTAGGTTTATTAAATGTTGTACAAATTAGTTGATTGTTGATGGGATGAGATAAGATGTATTTAATGTTGTAAATGTTAGATGAAATAGTATAATTTTTTCTACTATAAATAGACCGATGTGTTTGTATTGAATCATATCGAAAACATTATTATCTATCTACAATCTCGTTTTTATATTTCTGTTCTTATCGAATTATAATAGTTTTATAACAATAGCCACCATGTTATTAATGATTTAATTATATTAAATGATTATATGAATATCTATAAGCTATTGGTATTCGAAAATGGCAGTTGTCGTTAGGGTTTAAGGACCCTACGCTACCACTTTACCTATATGGTTTGCTTAGCAGTAATTACGAGGGAAAAGTGCAAATTGTGGCCTATGTCTTATCTTTTAAGGGTAAACAAAGAAAATTGAGTTAGAGACCATTGTACTTTATTGCAGTATTGATGTTTTGACCTAAGATACGATGTTACTTATGTATACAAGCATCAATACAGTTGGCTAGGAGTGTAATGAGTTGGCGCTTAGCTCATTTTGTTAGATTCGACCCCTAGAGTTGAAAATTATATATTAAGCTCGATATTTTTTTTTTGCTCAAGTTTGGCTAGTAATCTCGTTTACTAAAGCAATCACCTTTTCCTTTAAACTTATATTGATCTGTCGCATAACTTCACAACTAATCTAATACAAGTGAAAAAAATGGTTTGCATTGGGATTTAGTAGCATCATTTTTTAGGATACTACATGATATCTTATTCCTATTACTTTTTTTCCCAAAAAAAAATATTATTTTTCCTAAATAGACACCTCACCAAATCCATAATCCAACACAATGGGTAAGCACACCTGACATCCACATGATAGAAAATTCAAGAGATGGATGAATAGAAAATCCAATTAAATGTAATTAGGCCCACGTGATATGTCATTGTGTTCGGTTTCTTTTTTTCTTCTTTTCCCTCTCATTCCAAGTTAAAATAATCTTACAAGTGACATCGCTTTGGTTAAGTACATCGAAAGGCTTAGGAAAATCTTTGAAGTTATATTCAAGAGCAACTACATCAAAACCTTGACTCATAAAAATTTGGTAAGAACTCTTCCATTTTCAATACCCAATCCACTTTAAACCACCCAACTCTATCAGGAGATCGTTCTAAAAACTTCATTATGAAAAAATAAAAATATTGCCCAAAGTACCCAAACCTTTGGTTCCCTTTTTGGAGGAGATTCAAAATCCTGGCAGAAGTGGGCGTTATTGCACATTTTTGTTAGCACATAATAAGGCGACTATTGTCAACAGAACGTCTCAGCCTTTATTGAAAACCATCTCCAACAAAAGAATTTTCCAACAGAAATATTTATGCTTACCATCAAGGCTCTCTACACATATACAAAAGCCCATCATATGCACTTGCAAACTGAAGAGGCGGCGGAGAAAACCGCACCAGACTTAAATTATACCGGCCGGATAGTTCCATCGACACACACATAATCCCGCAAATCTTTAAATCATTACGACTAAGAACCAAAAAAGCATCCGTAAAATTTTCAGAGACGTCCACTGATTAACATGTATACTCTCCTGGCTCAATCCTCGGAGGACAAGTTTAGGTTGGATAACGGGAAAGAAAGAGATAGAGAAAGAGATGCTGACACATCGTCTTCAGCAGCAATCGTGTTGTTATCTCCGATATCCGCTGTCAACGTCTTATTTTCAGCCCACAAAGCGAGTTCGAGATTTGGAGATTTATCTTGAATTTTTTCTTGTTGCAATGATGATTCTATGGCAAAGAAGTGTCTTTCAGGGTTTTCCATATACTCCACCGAGACCGAAGGTGTGTGGCTCATCTGTGATAAAATTATTTTCAGATGATTTATAGACAAAAGCATATTAGAGAAATTAAATAGTGGGATTCTTACAGTTTCAAGTGCCCCGCACGGTTTATTACGTGTTTCGCAGTTAGTGAGCGATGCTTCATTCAAATCCCATTCTTTGGGCATCATGTTAAGGTCTTTCAATTCCCTCTCTATACGTTTGGGAGCTTCGACATCTCTAGAAGAACCTTTTTCTTCTATTACAATACTCGGTTGCTCTTTAATAGAAACCCTGTCGGTTACGATTCCGTTACCCGAAATTCCATCCGAGGCTACACTATGAGCCCCTGCTTCAGCTTCAACGGTTTGGGATGATACTTTCTCCATCATATCTCGAAAAGGAGGCTCACATGTGGAGTTTATGTCAAGCTCCTGTGGGAAAAATTATCATTACGCGTAACGTAACAACATACAAGTTCATATACATATATCTATTAGAGTACATATATCGAAAGGGTGAATTCCAGAAGATTTCATAGGAATGGGCAATAATAATACCTGGTGATTATTTTGTATGGCAGCTGAGGAACTAAAATTAGGTCTAATATCTGATTCTTCTAAAGTACTTGTGTTTGTTCTATGGCCCTCATCTAGAGCAGCACTAGATTGGATTGAGGGGTCTCTCTTTCCTCTAAACACGCCCCAAATGTAGAATAATGAATTCCACCCTGCGACGTGGATTATATATCAAAGATAAATTCATGCAGCAAAACCAGATCACCGCGTAGGATACATATAAGATTAGATGCTACTAAAATTGTTCAAGTTCATGGCACGTTCTACCCAACGCATTTGTCTACTTACGCTTCATATTATCATGGAGTTGATTCGAAGGAAATATTAGGAGTTCGACGCCTTGCACGTCTCCTCTAAGAGCAAGGTCATTCGCCATCATCTTGCCTACTAGGTTTCTGTACTTTTTGTTGTAGCTGCAACAAGAGAAGGTGGTTTACATGATATAAAAAAGCAGCCAAAGTATAAAAAAAATAGCTGAACCGGAAAAAAAAGTAAATAGAATTCAGAAATTGCCTCTCGATATCTTTCGCAAAGAAAAAAAGAGCTATGTGATCTTCTTTAACACCATTTTCATGAAACTGTGTTGGCCAGGTGCTTAAGCGGGGCACTTCATAGAGTACTACCCTGCTTTCGAACTTTTCTACTGCACGAGCAACCTTCGGTGATGAACGTGTTGACAAATGAGCTTGGATTCCGTCCCATAGTTCAAAACTTCCGTCACTTAGATTAATCTCAAAACTGCCTCTGCATGGACAAAGAAACCCAGCTTACAATCAACATTGAAAAATATATGAAACTAGTCATATGGAGAGGCCCGTACTGCCAAATATATTCATGCTCGGGGATAGCTGCCGAATGAATAAGTAAACTAGCTGTCACTGAAACATCATTAAGCACGTCTTTTGAGGAAGATAGAAGCGGAAATCCATCGCCTCCAGAAAGAGAACTCTTGGAATTAACTAGCGAGGTCTTCTTCACATTGCTGATTGTTTCTTGCTTAAGAGTGTTGACCATAAAATTAACCGATGATTTATTTTCTGCAGGATTTATCACATCAGAATACGATCTTTTTGTCCCAGTAGATCGTGATATGTGATCTGAAGCTACTTCAGCAAGCCCAATTGACACAGATGTTTTATCAGCTTGATCCGAAACTTTATGTCTCCAATGCACACCAGGCTTTCTTGATTCATCTATTGTCGAAAGTCTTGGGCCGAGCTGTTCCCTCATTCTGTCACCAGAATTTGTTATATCGCGTGCACTGTCATTATTGTTGTAATGTTGCCGCTCACCAACAGTATGACTAGATTTTTTCCCAAATCCATTGGTATAAGTAACCCCAACACCGCTACGGCTGATTACTGATTGCTTGAACTCACCTGGAAATACAAGAACGAACAAATTATGGATAAACACATACAAAAATATACAAGCACCATAGAGGTAAAAAATACTAAAGGTCGACAAATATATCTAGTGTACCTATAGAACTCGATGATTCTACGCTCCTTCGACCTACGAAACTGGAGGACCTTGGCAATGCAATTGGTTTAATAACGTCAATAGGAGATTCTCCCCGTGATGCTACTGGTATGTCAATTCTTGGTGTAGCATTCTTAGAAGTACCCATCTTCGAATCAGCTTGTTGTTCACTTCTAAAAGAGCGCTGTCGTTCAAAAGAGCTTCTTTCTTTTGTGTCCGTATTATCCAGTGAGTGTGATTGACGGGGAGGTAACATCTTACTTGTCGATCTAAATGACACAGATTTGCCCATCGATCGTGTGATGCCATCTTTAGTCACATGCTCCTTGGCTGATTTCTGACTCTGGAGAACAGCTTGGTCTACAAGCTTGACTTTGCGTTTCGAAGCCATAGAACTAAATGAAATCGATTTTGACAGAGAACCTGGACAAGAAGGCATTATTGATAACCTCGGAGTTGGCTGTGATAGGGTGAAAGGCTCTTTGCACCAATTAACTTGGGAAATTCAGACAAAATCCATGAGTAGCAAGAATACTACAGCAATGTAAAATGTACAAGATACTAACCTTGATGAGAACCTTGTGACTGTAGAGCTGAAACAGGGTTAGTGGATTCAGGAATATCATTAACTTGGGAAGCGTTTGAAGATGAGAGGTGTGAGGACTTCAATAGGCCATTATCATGGTTCTTTATAGAACTATCAGGAGAAGATGGGGCTGCCTTGTCATAATTTTTGGCCTTTGGTGAACCTATTGCCTGCAGGGTTGCTGGCTTCTTCGCAATTGACGAAACGTCACAATCCGCATCATCTCTATGCCTTTTACCAGTACGTTTGATCTCACCCTCTGCTCCCTTTCTCCCAAAATCAGAACTATTTCCTTGTTCACTGCTAGCTTGAGCAGATAAGTTGCCTTTCTTCTCATTCTCAGTCAACTTGTGAGTCCCTTTTTGCTTCTCATCATCTAGCCCGCCGATAGACTTGCATTCTTCGCAAAGCCACTCACCTTCCGGAACTTTATCCAACTTTTTTTGCATGCAATAACTGATAAAGGAAAACATTATTGCTACTGTGATCACAAGAAAACGGGGAAAATAAAATATGGTAAAATGTTAACGGAGTTTGAGCCTTACGTGTGTTCTGCCCCATCGCTACATCGACTGCAGACAGCAAGCAGATCCTCTCTCCCAGCAACACCGCAGATGTCACATATTTTGACCTTCCAACAGGAAACATTCATGCACAAAATGCTCGGGACATGATCAAATTTTGTAAAAACTCATACTTTAATCTTCAATTGACTTGGGAAAATGCACATATGTCAAGGTAAAATGCATACATATAATCAAGAGTTTATGGAGGTAACACAAAACACGAACTTAAAAGATTCAGACAATCTATCTGAGTAATCCGTATTATAGTTGCATCAAATCAAATAAGTATTCTGTTACAAACGTGGCAAAGGAGACTTACTCAGAACTTTTTGCATACTGACAAGTGACAACAATGATATTCAGTTAAGAGTTCTTAAATTCGAAGAAGTAGACAAAAAAACCTACCAGCACATACCAAAATCAAATAAATCGGGCATTATAAATTTAAATTACGGAAAGGTGTTTAATCTTACATCCTCCTGCTCCACCATATCCGAGTCATCAGCTCCATCAGCAAGAGGAGCTTCCACATCCATACCTTCATTCTTCGTAGTGGAGTTTGTTGCCGATAAAGGACGATCACTACAGATAAAACCATTTGCTGCTTCTCTATCACGTACTGAGTCCGAGTGGCTGGTTGGGATATTGACTTGTTTGTCCTTTGTATCAGAGTGCTTATCAGATTTTTTACCATTCTTCATCAGATTATCTTCAAGTTCATCAGTTCCACTAGCACATGACATGTAATCATCTGATGCAGATGATTCATAAGTCTTTGAGAATTTCTTGCCTATCGCGTCTTGAGAGAACAAATTGGACGATGACATCATTCCTGCCAGAGTGCCGACATCACTCATTTGTGCATTATCAACATGAAAGCAAGACAAACAACGAGCATGCCCCAAACCACACCCGTCTACGACAACTTTTGGTTTATCGCCAAACCACTATGGTAAATTGAGATTGAGATGCAACCTAAATAATAACAAACCATGATTAGAGCGTAGCCCACAAACAATAATTCTAAATGGCATTAAAAGGAAAAAATATAAAAGAAAAACAAAACACATTTAATTCACATGCACAAACATATAATGTTATATGATTTTAAACGAGGTAATAATGCTGTCCATATTCCAAGAAAGCCAATAAACATTAATACCACAAGCTGATAGAAAAATAAAAGCGATGCTCAATATCATGAAAGTAGCAGTTGTAGAAGAATTTTAACCGCTCAGCGGCAAGCATATCCAGAAAAATACATCGCAAGTTGAACAAGTGACGAAACAAAAGTAATTCTCATCCCTGTGCGCAAATTACCATGACCAGAAATGCATCCCTTCCATAGCAGTTAAGTCCTTTAGGTAAATAACTTAACACAGTTGTTTAGTAAAAATAATCATATTGTGATGACCGGACCAGACTCCCAAAAAAAGGAGGTTAAATCAATAGTATCCTCCTTACGAGCAAGTAACAACATAGTAAGTAAAATGCCAAGAGAGCCATGTCAACAAGATTCCACTAGCATTTGCAATATCCAGGCAACATTTCACGGCATCCTGATGTTAATTTTCATCAAAAATTTTCATAGAAGCATTCAGAAGCCTTCTACCATTTACTTTTGATAAGAAAAAAAAGGACTAAACAGCAAATTGCTTCAGAACATTATTCAGCAACTCCAAAGTTCATTTGTCTGCGCATTGCAGTTCCTAGACGAAGATTACTGAAATAATTTGTCGATTTCACTGATGCCTTTTATTAACATCACGAGTCAGTAAATACACAAAAAAAATAGGAACTTATTCCACTGATTTTGCTAGTTAGTTACAAACATAGGGGCAAGAAAAAACAGAGAAAACGACCACAGAATGAGAAAAAACTGTTGTAACCACCAGATATATATTCACCATAGTCCATATGGTTCGCTAAATCATTAATTGCTTCATCCTAGGGTCCTTGTATTCTTTATTTCGCATCTCAAATTGCCGTAATATGAGAAGCACAAAATGAACATTTAACAACTGACTCTTTCCATAAAATTAAGATAGTGTAACACGTAGATTTCACAAAACATTAGATAACTCCCGAACACACAAGGTTTTATGTTAATTTTAGTTATAACAATAACACTTATTTCCATCATCATCATCATCATCATAATGCTTTTTCTCAATGTCCATGCCAAGGACGCCTAACAGAACAACCAATGTAGAAGTAAATATTAGATAACAAATAACAGAGCAACGGTCATCAGATTCACATAAAATATATGTCAACCAAAGCAACTAACTGACTATGAATTGATCCTCAACAGCAACGTAGAGAACAAAATGCATTAGATGAAAAAAAAAAAAGATAATAGTAATAACAATGATGATTACTGCAGCAAACGTGCAGTTACAATTGAAGCAAACCAATCAAAAATCTATACACAGTATAGAAATAATAATTGAGATATTAACAGAACAAAAAAATTAGGTTTCATCATTTGCAAAGTAATAACACGCCTGAGTGTCGGAATTACGTCGCACAAGTCCTTGACTTGCCGTCGTTACCTTCGGTTACTCCAAGGTCAATAGCACCGTCGATCAATCACGACAATCTCACGACAATTAAACAAACAGTGAGCACCCCCGGAAATCAACGATTACGATTCATACGCGTTGAGTTAACATATCAAAATCATCAATTAAGGTATAAGATCTGAGAAAATCGTCATGGGTTGAAAGAACTTTTATAATTATTATTTCATCAAAGGCCTCAATATAAAAGAAAAATGGACAATAAAAGAGGCCTTTGGTGGTCATTGCAAGGCTTCGAAGAATCTTTGAATTTCACAATCATCAAAAACTACATAACCAAAATTTAATACACTTAGACAATAAAAAAATTTAATAATTAAATGAATTTATGTAAAAGCTTTATAAATTAATAAACTCTCTAATAAATCTTGTGGTTCCGACTCGGGCATTTGTAAAATATCATCAAATTCGATAAGATAATAAGTAATAATTTTTCGAAAAATTCCTTAATAAATTTTAGGTCACATTAAAACTCTAAATTAGTAATTCATAAAAATTATAAATATTATAGTAATTTGCTAATTACTTGATCTTTCTTAAAATTGAAATCTAATTGAATTTCCTCCCCAACATTTTAAATTGCAGACAAGAGTTTCGATGTCGAGTTCTCTAGCTGCAACAAAAAATTGTGAAGAGTTGTTGGCGTGCTCAAAGCCTCCTTTCTAATGATCGATTCCAAAAGTATTGAATCATCTTTTACCTTCATTATTATTATGATCTTCAATAATATCAGCAACAATTTTCTCTAAATTTTGAATAATTGGTTGATGCATGAATATAATCAATGAAACATATATGATTTCATTTATTTTCAAAACATACTAAATTTGTTGAATTTAAAAAGTCTCATTTTTTATTAATAAAATATTATTTTATCGATATATTAATAGCTCTTTAAATTAATGATCTCAAGATTATTTATTTATAGAGGTTTTACAAGCATATTTGAAAATTTCACTTAATTATTACATGTACGTATTATGTAAATGAATGACTCCACTTGGAGAAAATTTTCCTTATCCCCTACCCATGCCATGAGGATTAAAAGAGGGGAATCCCGGCCCAGTCCGGCCGAATCTTCACGGAGAACGGGGAATCTTCGGTCCATTGCCAAGCCTACGTATAAACCCTTCACCGATGTTCCGGTGGCGTGAGAGTCATGCAACATCAAACTCACCGAACTCGACCTTATGATATGTTATGACTGACAAAAATATCAAACTATCATCCACGTCTCATGTGAGTTAATTCAAAATGCTCCAGCCGAAGACTTAGTAATTTCTCATCCCCGAAATTCTCATAGGACATATATCCGATTAATCCGAGGCCATTAATCCCCCTCTGCAATTCAAGCTGGCAATTGCACTCTGTTGTCAAAATCGCATTTAGTTGTCGACCCATGCACTCGGCAAACCGGGCATAGAAAAGCTAGTGACAAATTAAGATCACAAGCTAACTGCAACGCTGACGATTTCGGTCTAAAGTTCGCGCAAATTACCATAGTTAGTGGATTGATCACTAACATTCCATTCCCATTGGTCACGAAACAGAGAATACAGACAATCCATTATTCCTCTTGTATCGGTGTCACGATCTTTCACTTTTCTAGTGAAGGACTGATACAATCACTTTAAACACGTCGACAAACAACTCATAACCATCAATTCAGTCATCATACCGAAGATTCAGAAATGTGGACTAATTTAACATTAGAGAATAATAACTCATCGATGCCCTCTCTCTACTCCGCAAAATCAATGAATAAGCTCTAAGTGTTTGAGTTTTAGCTATTCATATTTATGATAAATAAATAATATGCCTTTGTCTTTTATATAAAACACGAAATTCGACAGTTATTATTCAAAATAAAAATTCTGAATACAATAATCCGAATCCGATACTAAGTGGGTAGCCCTAAGTCATCTAATCCTCGAAATGACATTGCGATGGTATATTCACAACTGTTAGGCATAAGCCAAATTCTCCTCTATCCATCCCAGTGAGAAGTTTGAACACGACACACCAAGGGGTGAGACAGTGATGTCATCGTTCCACAATGTTCTATGTGCATCCTAGCAATCCTAGGAAAACATAAATTTTAAATTCCACCGTACCCGGAGCAACGAGGGTTTCGGGGATCCACCGAGAATCCAAACAATGACACACATACGTGAGGTCATCTGATTGATGCATCAATAATAGCATGAATTATTTAAATGATCACCACATGATGAATGTATCGATTTATAAATATCACCATGTATACGTTCCAAAAATACCACTTATGCAGTCTTCATTTTTACTGGTGATTGCCGAATAATTAACTTCTATTTACAGCAATCAACTAATGTTAATTGATTAGATTGAAGAATCTTCTGGTTTCTCATGAAAACCCACGTGAATTTCCAACTAATTTATGTATTGTAACACACACCAGGATGACCCTACAAGTCATGACAAATAATAATGTATTATTATCAATAAATATCTTTTTTTTTTTTAAAGATCACTATTATATATACGTAAAGTGTACAAAGACTGTACATGGAAGAGGGTCGGCCCACCAATGTATTATCAATAAGTATCTGGTTTACAATAGCCATACTATTTGATTTTTGTGGTTCCAGTCCGAATTATTGATCTACCGGGTCGGTTCCGTTCTAGTACCGTTTCGTTCAAGTACCCCCTAATTTAGTTATTCCATTTTGGTTTCTAAAAATTTATCACGAAATGTTGGAAAAACAATTCAAGAACAGAATTTCTTGAAGACTTATTGAATCGGTGATTTATTTTTGCAATTACTAAGAGAACTACACAAAATAAAAATAGTTAGTGACCGAAATTATATGTATTAGTATTGTAATAACGCTATAGAAATAAAATTGAGAATGCTGAATTTATAATTAAGAGTGTTGGGCAATTAATAGAATGGTATATTTCAATTATTATGAAATTAAGTAGTGGATGCCCATTTAATATTGCTCATACCGATGATAAATGTTACAGTTGAAAATATTTAATGTTACATGCAAGGCCTCTGCCTATAAATAGGTATCCCATTTCACTATACACTGAAGAATATTAGAAAGTTCCGTTCATATATCCTACCACTGTTCTCTTGGTTGCATACCATAATAATAATAATAATAATAATAATAATAATATTAATAATAATAATAATAATCATAATAATAATAATAATAATAATAATATATACTATAAAGTTAAATATTTTATAACACGTTATCAGTACGACCGCTCTCCGTCGTCGATACCAGCCTCCGCCAAAGATTTCGTACGGTACAGTCGGGGTATGATTATTTTATTTCATATTTATACTAATTATATTTAATATATTGTACTGCTTATTATGTACCAATCTGCACTGCCTATTATGTGATGGTTTGTACCACCGAATATGTGATGGTCTGCACCGCCTATTATGTGATGGTTTGTACCACCGAATATGTGTTGGTCTGCACCGCCTATTTTGTGATGGTTTGTACCACCGAATATGTGATGGTCTGCACCGCCTATTATGTGATGGTTTGTACCACCTAATATATGTTGGTCTGCACCACCTATTATGTGATGGTTTATACCGCCTAATATGTGTCAGTTTATACCTTATGATATGACCAGGTGAGACTATGTCTAAATTTATTTAATATTTTAGTCATTACATTGATTTATTGATGACTAATCATTTTCATTGTTTCAATTATAGCAATATGTCGAACTTGGCAAAAATTGAGTTTGTTACACTCGATATATCTGGCCAGAATTATTTATCTTGGGCACTAGATGCTGAAACCCATCTAAAAGCCAAAGGTTTAGGTGACTCCATTGAAGCGGGAAAAACTGTGACCGAGCAAGATAAGGCAAAGCTATGATCTTTCTTCGCCACCACATTCACGAAAATTTGAAGATCGAATACTTAGATGAAAAGGATCCCGCTGAGTTGTAGAAAATTTTGAAAGAAAGATATCACCACCTAACAGCTGTGATTCTCCCAAAGGCAAGGTATGACTGAGTAGATTTACGTTTACAAAATTTTTAAGTCGGTTAGCGAATATAACTCTGATGTGTACAACATTACTTGTAAACTGAAACTGTGTGGAGAAATTGTCACTGATGACAATATGCTAGAAAAAACGTTTAACACATTCATCCATCAAATATGGTATTGCAGCAACAATGCCGGGAAAGAAATTTCAGAAAGTATTCAGAGCTAATCGATTGCTCATTGTTGGCTGAACAAATAATGAATTATTGATGAAAAACCACGAATCTCGCCCGACTGGTTCTACTGCACTCCCTAAAACGAATGCAATCAAAGGTAATTATAATCATAATCGAAGCAATGATCGTGGACATGGTCGTGGTGGATTTCGCAGCCGTGGACGTGGTCGTGATCAAGGGCATGGTGGTTATTAGAATTTTCGTGGTAGTTATCAAGGTCATCGTGGCGGTCATCAAAACTTTTCCCAAATGAGGAAATACTATAATAATAAAGATGAGAAGAGGCAGTCTGAATAAAGGAACAATGATGAGCAATGTTATCGTTGTGGTGGTTCGGGCCATTGGTCGCTCAATTATCGTATGCCCAAACATCTTGTTGAGTTGTACCAAGAATCACAAAAGGCAAAAGAAAGAACAATTGATGTGAACTTTGCTCAAGATGCCTCTACTTTTGGCGTCACCGAAAAATTCTCACTTGGAGGTTGCAGATTTCATGAACGAAGAGAACTGATGTGCTATGTTTTATTTACTTATTATTATCCGCGTTTTCCTTTTGTGTGCTTGATCATGTACAATTGCTTTTAAGTTTTTTTTTTATGTTTGTCATTTCATTCTCAATAATATCTTTTTATAATTATTATGTGTTTATTTATAAAGGTAGATATATGATGGATACGAGCATGTGCGATGGGGAATTATGTCTTGCAGACTGTGCAACGACTAATATGATTCTGAAGAATGAGAAATATTTTGATTATCTTGATATGAAAGAAGCCATTGTTATTAATATATCGGGTAGTACGAATATTATTAAAGGCTCCTATAAGCTAATGTTTTACTTCCAAGAGGAACAATGCTGATAATTGAAAATGCCTTATATTCTCATAAGTCTCAAAGAAATTTATTAAGCTTTAAAGCTATTCGACAAAACAGATATCACTTACAAAGGATTTCGAATGCAAAAGAATTGTGGAAATATTACCAGCATTCGACTCTGGTTTATATTATACATATCTTGAAAACAATTGAATCATATGCTATCGTAAACCAGAAGTTTACTGATTAAAGTACATTAATGTTTGACATGACCGGTTGGGCCATCCCGATGCAATTATGATGCGAAAAATAATTGAAAATTCACAATGAAGAACCAGCGGATTCTTCAACCAAACGAATTATCATGTGTCGCTTGCTCCAAAGGGAAGTTAATTATTCGACCATCACCAATGAAAATAAAGAAAGAATCTATTATAATTTTGGAGCGTATACATGGTGATATTTGCGGGCCGATTCATCCATCATGTGGGCCATTTAAATATTTTATGGTATTGATTGATGCCTCAAGTAGATGGTCTCATGCATGTCTATTATCTACGCGTAATGTGGCATTTGCGAGATTGCTTGCTCAATTGATTCGATTAAGAGCACATTTTCCAGATTATTCAATTAAGAAAATACGTCTTGATAATGCTGGGAAATTTACGTCAAAGGCATTTAATGACTATTGTATGTCTATCGGAATTGATGTTGAGCATCTCGTGCCGCATGTTCATACGCAAAATGGTCTTGCAGAATCGTTAATTAAACGGCTGCAATTAATTGCAAGACCATTATTAATGAAATCGAAACTTCCATCGTCTTGTTGGGGACATGCTATATTGCATGCAGCAGCACTAATCCGCATCATGCCAACAAGTTATCATGATATCTCCCCGATACAAATGGTTCATGGTCAGGAACCAAATATTTCCCATCTAAGAATTTTCGGATGTGCAGTATATGTTCTGATTGCTCCACCACAACACACTAAGATGAGACCTCAAAGGAGGTTGGGAATATATGTCGGATATGAATCTTCATCGATAATAAAATATTTAGAACCTCTAACTGGAGATTTATTGTCATTTTGATGAATCGAATATTCCGACATTAGGGGGATAAAATAAACAGGTGGAGAGAAGTATTAGTTGGAATGAATTACCGTTAAATCATCTCGAACGGAAGAATGCGAACTAGGAGTTCAAAAGATAATTCATTTACAAAGTTTAGTTCATCAATTGCCAGACAACTTTACTAACCTTAAAAGAGTGACTAAGTCACATATATCAGCTGTTAATGCTCCAGTAAAAATAGATGTTCCTGCAGAACGAAGTGTTAAGCCTAAGCCACAGCTAAAGCATGGTAGGCCCTCGGGTTCCAAAGATAAAAATCCTTGGAAAAGAAAATGAGCAAATAATAAGAATGGACCAATCGAGGATTTATCGACTAGAAAAGAGTCGATGGGCATAAACAACTATGAGAATAAAACTCAGGTAACTGAATGTTCAGAAAATAATGACAATGAAGAGCTCTCAATAAACTATGCACAAAATGGAATTAGATGGAACCGAGAAAGAGTCAATGTTGACGATAAATTCTCATTTAATGTAACGCTACATGAAATGAATGAGATGAATGAAAATGAGGATCATGAACCGAGGTCTGTAAAAGAATGCAGACAAGAAATGATTGGCCAAAATGGAAAGATGCAATCGAGACAGAATTAAAATCACTTGAGAAACGAAAAGTTTTCGGACCAGTAGTCCGCATACCAGAAAATGTAAAGCCGGTTGGATATAAATGAGTTTTCATCCAAAAGAGAAATGAAAAGGGCGAAATTGTGAGATACAAAGTGCGGCTTGTTGCGCAATGTTTTTCGCAATGACATGGTATTGGTTATGAGGAGACGTATTCTGTGGTGAATGCAACTACTTTTCGTTTTATACTTAGTCTGGCAATGTGTGAATGACTCGATATGCGTCTTATGGATGTTGTCACTGCATATTTATATGGTGCACTTGACAGTGACATTTATATGAAACTTCTTGAAGGATTTAAGTTGCATGAGAATTCAAGGCCTAGTGATGAGTACTCAATTAAATTGAATAAACCGCTTTACGGATTAAAGCAATATGGGCGTATGTGGTATAACCGCCTCATTGAATATTTAATGAAAGAGGGATACAAAAATGACCAAACGTGTCCTTGCATATTTATGAGACGTGAAAACGAGTTTGTCATTATTGCAATTTATGTTGATGATATCAACATAATTGGAACTCCTGTTGAGTTATCAAATGATGTAGATTATTTGAAAAGGAGTTCGAAATGAAAGATCTTGGAAAAACGAAGTTCTGTCTTGGACTGCAAATTGAGTATTTGATCAAGAAACGTATACGAAAAAAGGTACTGAAAAGATTCTATATGGATAAAGCTCACCCATTGGATACTCCGATGATCGTTCGAACTTTAAACATTAATAAAGATGCATTCAGACCACATGAAAATGATAAAGAAATACTTGGACCTGAAGTACCATATCTTAGTGCTATCGGAGCTCTAATGTATCTTACGATTCATACGCGACCTGATATAGCGTTCGCTGTAAATTTATTGGCGAGATATAGTTCATCAACGACTCGTAGACATTGGAACGGGATTAAACGAATTTTTCGATACCTTCAAGGAACAATCGATATGAGATTGTTCTATTCTGCTGAATCGAAGACAAATTTAATTGGATACGCAGATGCTGGATTTCTATCCGACCTACATTATGCTCGATCGCAAATGGCTTATTTATTTACATACGGTGGAACTGCAATTTTATGGCGGTCTGTTAAACTATGTTTAACCGGCAGTTCGTCTAATCACGCTGAAATATTAGCGATTCATGAAGCTAGTAGAGAATGCATTTGGTTGTTGTCGATAATTCAACATATACAACAAACTTGTGGACTATTATCCGAAAAGTTACTTTCGACGATCTTATATGAAGACAATGCAGCATGTATCACTCAACTAAATGAATGGTACGTCAAAGGCGATAGAACTAAACATATATCTCCCAAATTCTTCTACACTCATGACCTTCAAAAGACCGGTGAAATTGACATATAACAACTCCGCTCAAGTGACAACCTGACTGATCTATTCACTAAAGCACTTCCTCCAAGGATATTCGAGAAACTCGTATATTTGTTGGACTTCGAAGGCTTAGAGATCTCAAGTGCTGTTAGCATCAGGGAGAGACGTTGAAATACGCGTTGCACTCTTTTTTGCCTTCACTAGGTTTTTATCCCACTGGGTTTTCCTAGTAAGGTTTTTAACGAGGTAGCTTATACCACCGGATCTATTCTTTAAATGGACATCGAAGTGGAAGTATTATGAAATTAAGTAGTGAATGCTCATTTATTATTGCTCATATCGATGCTGAATGTTACAGCTGAAAATATTTAATGTTACATGCAAGGCCTCTACCTATAAATAGGCATGCACTTTTCCATTTCACTGTACACTGAAGAATATTAGAAAGTTTCGTTCATATATCATACCACTGTTCTCTTGGTTTCATAGCATAATAATAATAATAATAATAAGAATAATAATAATAATATTAATAATAATATTATTAATAATAATAATAATAATCATAATAATAATAATAATAATCATCTAATAATAATAATAATAATATCATAATTATATAAAGTTAAATATTTTATAAAAATTTGTTTAGTTGTTTAAAAAACAATCCTCGTTGCACTCCTCTTTTTTTTTCCTTAAAAAAAGGTTAATTAGGTTTCAGGCCCCATTTAACATATTTTCAGTATGTTTCAGACCCCAAATTGTTTAAAAATAGAGAGAATGATCCATTTTATATTTCTCTTAGAATTAAAGACTTATTTGCAAGGAAAAGACTCATTTCCTTGTTGCAGAAATTACTAATATATGCCATCATCTCCCTTAACGAACGAACAAAACATCATGTTCAACTAAAACCATAAATTACATTAAAAAGCGGCTCAATCTCGACATTAATGATAAGGTTAAATCGATGACAATTTCTCATGGGTGTTAATAATCTACGAAAAATTTCGAAGTTTATATGAAATAATGTGCTAGATGCAAATCGAAAATCTCGTCGAAAAATGGGAAAATCCTAACTTTAATATCCCAATAAGGTGAAATTGATTATGGGTCTTAATAATTAATGAGAATTATTGATGTTAATCGTGGAAAAACGAAGAATTTTGACGTGATCTATGATTGAAGCATTTGCTAATAAAGCACTTGCTGGGTAACACGTCATGCATTCTGCATAACACTTCATGTATTCTGGATAACATTTCATGGGTAATAAGTTAGGGGCTAATAAATAGTCGAAAACCACCAATGACACCCAAAAATCAATGAAGTTGCTAGGGTCTACGGCATTAGTGATCGAATAAGGTTAAATCGATATCAATTTCTCATTAATTTTCATAATCAACGAAATTTTTTGAAGTTTATAATGAAATAATACCTCAAATTTAATCAATGGTTAAAATCTCTACTTTAGTTGTCGGATAATGTGAAATAGACTCAACTTGTCCATGGGTCTTAGTAATCGATGAGAATTAACGATGTTAATAATGAAATAACGAAGAAGTCATATGCAACCGATGATTGAAAGGTTTGCTAATTAACACACTATCTGCGTAACACTTCGTACAACATTTATAACACATGTCTTGTCGTACGTAACAAATATTGCATCAAATAACACATCCTTCAGAAGAAACAACGCTTCATTTATTGTCAATAACGCATTTTGTACACAAGCAATGGATCGCAATGAATGTTACGAAAACCGCCAACGACACTAAAAAACTGTTTCAAACCGCTGAAATCTTTACGTAATTGGACGAATAAGATTAATTCCACATCAATTTCATATGGGTCTCAATAATAAAGGAAAATTGTTGGTGTTTGTATCAAATTAATACTACAAACCAATTCGAAAATCTCGGGTGAAATCTGAACTTTAATGGTAAGAAATTGTGAAATTAACTCAATTTGATCGTGAGTCTTAATATTGAACGAAAGTTATTGATGTTAATCATGGAGTAATGCAAAGATTAGCTTCCCCCCAAATTGATATTTTTTAGCATAATAACACTACGTGTACTGATTATAACACATATACGTGCAAAAGAAAACACTTCATTAAGAACGTTCTATAAGGTTCTGGATTGTCAGAGAATATTAACAGGATAATCACTGAATGTTACCAAATTGCCTGTAAATAATTCCACGTGTCTGATAAAAAATTACAATTTAAACTCATTTTATAACACATTTGTAGATACACGTACTACATAATAGTTCTGCAGTACCACATTACTAATTCGATTAATTTTTGTTCCTAAATACACTTTTTTCGGATGCATAAGATTTTCATTCATGAAAATAGATGATGTGATGAAGTTCAACCACCAAATTCTTTTAAAAGACATGTTATGCGGATGTTGATGTTAAAAGTGGAATGTTGAAGTCATTAGTCATGTGAACATATAGTCTTCCATTCCAAAACATAGACTATATCTATCTCATTGAACATAACATTATGAATCTCATCATGAACTTGTTCAAAGTTCAACATTAACTCCCGAGTAACATGTTATAGAACGCATACCCTAAATCCTAAGCTCCGAACCCTAAACCCTAGGCCCTAAACCTGAAACCCGAAACCCTAAAAAATTTTATTGTTGTATCCTAAAAATCATAAGGTGTATATCATATTACCAAATTTTTGTGTCGTAAATCCTTAATTTTAACTCTGAAACCCTAAACCTAGAAACCCTAGCACATAAACTGCAATATGTAACATATCATCCATTTCGGATAACACTTAAACACTTACTGGTAACACTTAATCTCGACCATTTTATGTATTTCAAGAGATTTTTAAATCATTTATGTTGCCTCTTTATTAGAAAAAAATACATGTTTGGCACGGAATAGATGGTTTAACATCATCAAATCTTATATTTCCGTGAATGACAATCTTATACATCCGAAAAAACACATTTATGAAGAAAATTAATTGAATTATTTTTGTGGTACTGAGAAACTATTATGCGGTACCAGTATCTACAGATGTATTAAAAACTGAGATCATATTGTCATTCAGTATCAGACATGTGGTATTATTTGTAGAACATGTGATAATATTCTCCGGCGATCTAGAATCTTCTAGAATGTTCTTAACGAAGTGTTTTTCTTGCATATACATGTGTTATATTAATTGTCAAAAGTGTTATTCAGTTCGAAAATGTATAAGGTCATTATAGTTATAAATAATTCTCGTTGATATTTATTGCTCATGATAAAATGAGTTGATTTAACATTATTCAACCATTAATTTTGAGTAGCCCGTTTTTTCAACGGAGTTTTAGAATTGGATTTAATGCATATTCATTATAAACTTCATTAATCTTTGTAAAATTCCTTTTAATTCTTGGTTTTTATAAAAATTATTCGTTACTCCATAAAAACACAGTAACACATGGTCTTCTTAAATACATTTTAATTCTTTATTGATGGCAAATGCATCGAAATAATACCGATTCAAGTAAGAGTGCTTTAGTCAAATTTATTCCGACGAGTTTTGTTTCATTTATGTTAACCTCGAACGACGAACGATTGATCAAACACGGTGGGGGCGACGTAATTTCCAGCCTATGGGTTTCCACAATTTGTACATATTATCCGCAATGCCGGTCGAAAATATTATTCGATGCAAAATTGATTTTTTTTTTGTCGAGATTTCGAAATACTTCGCACTACGATCGTCGAAGACACATCCTACTTTGTTTGGTAATTTCAAACTATATTTCTAGCGAATTGGGTCTTTAACAATGTTTCTTTCAATGACAGGGTCAGAACCCTTTTTTGAAACTTTATTGGGTCTGATACGAAATTGCCCCTTGTAACAATAATAATAATATAAAGTTAAATATTTTATAACAATTTGTTTATTATATATGTTGCTGTTTAAAAAAACAATCCTCGTTGCACTCCTCTTTTTTTTTTCCTTAAAAAAAAAATGCAGTCTTCATATACATTATTTTCAAATACGCCTAAAATTATTAATCAGAATCAATCCCTAAAACTAGGATCAATTTTCGCGTGCTAATATAAATAGTATATGCGCGTGAATACAACTATTCGTCAAGTGTGGTTGGCGTTGCTCGTCTTGGAAATCAAAATCCAACGCTCACGAAACGATTCGACATTGGACTAATTAAGATTCAATATTTTTACTCGAATATTTAACATTTGGAGCATTAAATTCTTCGTCGTAATATATTAACGTGATCTGTAGTATGTGATAAATCGGATACTGCCTTACCTTCACCACACGTAATAAGTAATAGATACATACTCCTAATATACTACTAGTACTACTTCAGTAATTAGCTACGTTACCATGTATTTATATCAACACTAGGAGGAGTCTAAATTAAATCTGACAAAACTTAGATGAAAATTGCTTCATTTTTCTTGATTCATTTTCCTTTATCACACAGGCAAAGCAGTCGAAGCTCAGGTGTCATATAATGGGCGCCCCGTAGTAAGAGTACAAATACAAACTCGGACAAGGATCAGTTCATAATCGATGTTCCATGTAATGAATGATTTTGGGGAATGCAAGTTATAAAACGGCTTACTACGCCTGGATTTCCCACAAGCCCGTTCTGTAGCCAACGGACATGAGAGCCATTTCCCACAACATATTGGGGATGCTCAGCATATTGACTTTGGATCCCGGAATCTCAGACCACGTAACAGAAATCTCAATCGCGGGTATGTGGAACACTTTGCACAAGTATAACAGCTCGACATCGAAACACCACCTGCAAATAAGGAATAATCTCGGATAAATTTAAAAGACATACATACATGAATGGGTTATGTTATGATACTTTGGAATCTATTTATTGGATTTCAGTATAATACGCAAAAGGGGATCATCCCGGGATTGAAAAATTTACCGTTTCAAGCGTATGTTCGTGAAAAGTCTTCTCGCAGCAGCTCTTGTAAACATCTTAAAACCACACTGAAAAATGGTAAAAAAAAACATCAGCTTCTCTGTCATTCATAGTCCACTAACGTCGAGTCGTTTCTAAAATATGGTAGATTAAAGTATCCGTACAAGAAAGGCACATCAAATTCTATTATCCAGAACCCTTGCAGCACCAACCTCATCTAAATATACGATGAATCGAAAGAAGTTTTGAAATCTTCCCTTTCCTTAATGATGTTATTTTACAGGTTATAAATAAATAAATTGTTGAATGACCACTTCACCTAAAGGCTTAAGCTTTAAGGTGCATACCATATTTTAAATTTATAGGTTTTATTTCCAACACGCCCCCTCACGTCTAGGTTGATTTCTTTATTATCTAGCATAGACGTGGAATTTACTTTTAATGGGTAGTCGTGAGGATTCATACCAATGACCTATTGGGAATCAACTCTGATACCATGCTGAATGACCACTTCACCTAAAAGCTTAAGCTTTAAGGTAAGAGTATCATATGTTAAATTAATATGTTCTATTTCCAACACAAATGAGCGAACACGCGCGCAGAGAAGCACAAAAAACAGTAAGAGTAAAGCCACCTGTGTGTCTCTTATTCCAGGACCAGCAGCCAACAAAACCACCAAGTGGAATCCCTTCATTAAGAAATTGCGATACCATTTCCTCTGAAAAACGAAATGAAGGAAACCTAAGCAACACGTAAAATATATAAGGAGGGAAAATAACGAGCACCATATGCAAAAACTGCAACACTCAACAGTTGCTAAGGCCTTCTCTTCCAGATGGGCACGGGACCCGAAGGCAGTAATTGGGATGTCTGATACTCTTCGATCATTAGAAGAGGAGTCTCGAAATTCACTTTCCTTGGAAGCTACTGCATGAATCTGAGGAAGTATCAGTAGCAATGCAGCAAACTTAATAACATAGAGGCAAAACTAGACACTTGCAAACAAAACTTAGTGATAAAAAATATATTCGTCGTGTTAAACAAAGCCAGGAAAAATAGTCAATTAGTCTATTATCCAAAAAACCTGATTTTCGAGTTTCTCAAGATCATTCACTTTGGTAGCCCCATCAGCATCAAGCATTAGTAGCAGTTCGCCACGTGAGTGGAGCATCCCCTGTTTAACAATGCTTCCACAGAAGCATAAAGATTCAATTACTCTAAGAATATTTTTTTTAGTACATCGATTTAAAGAATTATTGGCTGAAACACTATAGGGAGCAAACTCACTTTTCTTATTGCTTCTCCCTTTCCATGGTTCCGCCCAAGAAGGATCACTCGTACGTTATCTACAGTGTACCTCCTCACAAACTCAAAGGCTACTCTTTTTGTACCATCGGAACTTCCATCGTCAACAATAACCACCTATTCCAACATTATTATTTTCATAAAATGATACTTAGGAAGAGGATACATAATTCTGAACGACAGGTAATAATAGCAAGCTATGAAAATGTATACAATCATGTTTTTCTCGACACCATACAATCATGTTCAAAAAGGCCAATATACTCGGCTGTTTTATACCTTAAAAAAATAGCCTAATCTATAATGTCCACTCAGGTCAAATTCTCCAAAACATCATCTAACATAGAGAATACTATTTGCACAGCCAAGGCAAATATATATATATATATATATATAATATGTTTCTGCATTTAGAGAGCAAAGTGAGCATCTGTGAATGAAGAATAGGGTTAAAATATTTACCTCGTAGGAAAATGACTTATCTTTGGTCACCCGTTCTTGAAGATAACTACAATTAGCCAAATCAACCATTAGAATACCAATCAAGTATATTTCCAGAACAGGTAGCTCAGATTTTGATTGTTAGTACCATTTGTGCATGAAACTAACAACTCAAACTTTTAGGTTTCTAAAATCCTATGATTGTGTTTGGATTCAAGTATTTGAATCAAATCACATGATTCAAAATCATGAATTTCGAAATTGGTACGCGAAATCTAAATTTAGTTTGGAAAACTTTAGGATTTCAAGTGCGGCCGTCGTAGGAGCGATGTATAAGAGGGCAGGGTACGGAGTTTCCCAGCTTTCGGAATCGTTGGAGAATTGATACGGATTTCTAAATCACACCGCTTATGAATCGAAATCTGAGAAGTAATTGACATTTCAGTGGGCTCACTACGACTTTGACTGAAATCCAAATTTCAATTTCCATCCAAATTCCAAACAGACCATAACAAAATTCTAAGAACATCTTCTCCACATATTTAATAATTTCTGAACAATGAACGATCTGTATGATTGGCACTTTCATAACAAGTAATTCAATATATTGTACCCAACTTAACGGCACATCTTTCAAATCCAATTCTCTCTCCTATGTTACTAGAAACAAAATTGACTCATCAACTTCAGTAGTATCCAAACCACGAAAAGTAACTCGGGACAGATAATTTACACTAATCTATCTTCTTATCCTTAAAAACTTATCAATGAGAGTTTCCCCAGTTTTACTTTCATATTTAATCTGACAGGTTGATCCCGAGCCTAAATTTATGATATGACACCTTTTTAAGGAAAAATAAATAAAACAAAAAGGGTGTACTATATTATTTATCTCTAGCAATAGGCTACCAGCCATAAATTCATGCTTGTTCTGTGCCTGAGTATCAAGTGACCGTACTCGAGACTATCTTGTGGAGACAGATATGGAGATGAAAAAACTAATCTACAAAAACTATAACTGCAAAGAGTACAGGAACCAGCTTTTACTAACTGAACATCAAAATAACGAAAATCTGAAGTCAATGTCCATTTTCGACCAAGAAATGGACAGAGAGAGGAAATAACCAGAATCTTACTTTAATGCTTCTTCGAGAGCTCCAGGGAGCCTATGTTCTTCGTTGTATGCTGGAACTATCAACGATATATATTTCTCCGCTGGATCACTTATATGAGGACAACGAACCTGAAAGAAGTGCACTGATAATTCCCATTATAACTAGCAACTCGAATTTTTTACCACGCTTATGATTAATCAAATACTAAAATATCTAAACGCTCGACGAACACGTAACACATGCATATAGCAAGAGAATACCGCTGCAGATACTATAAAATTTGACAAATCACACTTTTTTCCTGTTCTAATTTGAACTAGAACAGGGTGGGATGCGCCCACAAATCATCAAATTCATAAAACCTAAACCTCTGACACTTGATACTCAACAGCAACAGGTAATGCACCAAAAGAAAAAGCAAGAGCCCAAAGCATAAACCAAAAATTAATCGGAAAAAATAATCAAAGATAACGTACCGGTTTCAGCGAATTTGGATCCTCAAATATAGGAGGAGCGTCGACGCGACACCTAAAATAAGGAGTCGAAGAAAAAAAGGCATGTATAACTTCAACGAAATATGTAAATACACGGGATTCTTTAAGCATTGATTAAGATCGTACAAATGATTATCCCTCCTTCTGAACGCAGCAATAAAAACGACAGTTAAAAGCAGCAAAGCGAGAACTGAAGCGAAGATCCACGCAAATTCGAACAATGCCCATATTAATCCCATTACTTCGAGAATCCTGCAAGAGTAAATCAGGGTTCTGGGATGTCAATTAACTTCCTCTGCAGCTCCCGGAGAAGGATGTGTTAGCTGAAAATTTTTCAACTTTGCCTGATTTAATACGACGAATATTTTCAGCGCTAGAGGCTTTACTTCCTACGGGTTGATTAGCGATATATGGCAATTTGCACTTCAGCTGGTTAAACGAAAATTAAATGAGTTTTATACGTCAAAACAACGGTAATTTTATTGGTAGTCCTATTTTTTCTATTTGCACCCTTAAGTCTCCTAATTAATTAGTGAAGTATAACTTACATACTTAATGAATTTTAATGTTATAATAAGGTGGATGGATTCATTCAAATAAGGAAATGAGGATTTTAACCAATTTTTTTAAGCATGCCCCAAACCCTATAGTTGGGGCTTGACCATCTCTTCAAAACACACCTGAGCACAACAACAAGAATTTGAGGAGAGCTTCACCGATGGTTTGAATTTATGTGGAATGGAAACTAAGATGTAATAATGGCTTTTCTTTTGCGTTTAGTCCGTACGATAAAAGCAGATTATACAAATAGTCAAACTTTATCTTATGTTTGGTTTACTAAAATAAAGCTCATTACAATTGAAAAGTCCTAGCAAATAATACCGGGCTTGAATACGAGTATCTTGAATTCATTGTAGGATAAATTAGTAAATGCTTAATAGGCCATTTATGATTATAACATTTTACCATTTTGCCCTTGCTCTACATAGATCGATCGTGCTCTAGCTCCAACTTCAATTCCCATTTTTTTCTTTGCGAACATGACCTAGCTTATTTCTCTTTGCAACAAACACTAGCGAGGCAAGCCATTAACGTTCAACAAGCTTCTTCAACGCAAGACATTATCGAGGTAAAACCACTTTTTTGTTGATTCCGTGCTTTTCAAAGCTATTGGTGTTTTTTATCGTATTTTTACAGAGATTTGTTGAGTTAAGATTCTCATTTTTTAAGTTGAGTTAAAAAGAAAATTCATTGCAAGAAGATGTATTATATGCAAGAAGAAAATTCGTTGCAGGAAGATTTGTTTTTACGGAAGAAAGATAAAGATGACTAGGGCTCCGCTTGTTTACGAAAGGCATTATAGTCTTTGTCTCATTATAGGCCAAATGGTATTATTTATTTTGGTGTTTGTGTGACCTGATAAATAACTAAACAAGTGTCCAATTTAGTACAATTTATATGCCATGGGCCCAATTTTTATTGGGCTTACTTAGTTATTTTTATCCTCCATGGCAACTAAACACTAATGCCTTTACACAATACGATGCTTTGATTTGTGTGCATACTGTATAGGTTGTTCGTGGATCAAGTAGTGTTGCCCAAAACTAACCGGAACCGGCGGTTCCGACCGGCCAACCGCCGGTTCCGGTTTGTAACCGGAACCGGCCACCACCCGCATCCGGCAATCGCGGGTGGCCGGTTCCAGGCGGTTTGGGATTTTCCCAAACCGCGAACCGCCGGTTGTAAACCGGCGGTTGGCCGGTTCAACCGGCGGTTCCGGCAATAATATTAAATATATATATTTAATATATAAATATATATATATAATATAAAAAAAATATTTAAATAAATAGCCGTTACTAACGTGCAAAAAAAAAAAAAAAAAAAACTAGCCGTTGCAAACGGCGGTTGACCGGGAACCGGCGGTTGCAACGGCTACTTCCTCAAAAAAATTATAAATACCCCCCAACCCTCTTCAAAAAATCACAACTCAATTCTATCTCTTTCTCCCAATTATTCACTCTCAAAACGCGTAATTCTCAGTCTAGTTGTAGTCCACGAATTAAAAATAAACTAATTAAAATACTAGTCCTTCAACAAACTCAATCCCCGCCCGGCTTTACTACACTACACTCATCAATCCCAGCCCGGCTCTACTACACGGCGCTCCGAATTTCACTCGCCTCTTTTTTCGTAAGTTTACACATTTTTTTTATCGAACGTTTATTCTAATCTTTTATTTTAGATATGGATAGCCGTCGTCGAGGATCGAGTTCGAGATCGAGGGGGAAACAGATTGTTGGTAGTTCATCGCAAGATGACTACTACCAATATGACGACTCCCCCGAAATTATGCTCGACCTAAGTGACGTACTCGGCTCGGACATGGATGGAACGTAAAGCAACACGCAACGGGACCAAACGAAAGAAATTCCGATGCCGACGCCGCCGACCGAGACCCAATCACGGGCCGCCGCCGCCGCCCTACGCTCGGATATTTTCGCGGTACACTTCAAGAAGGTACCGACCGAAAATAAAGATTTTTTTAGAGTTATATGTAATTATTGTGGTAAGGAGTACCCTTTTAAGAAGGGGGGCGGATATGGCAATTTTACCGGCCATATCCGCTCAAAACATCCTACTAAGATAGGAATTAGTCAAAGTCAAAGTCAAATGCACGGGGCTACGGGTTCGTCCGCTACCGGACAAGGACCCAGTGCGAGTCCGACGTCTTTGTTCATGTACAACGAAGACGTTGCGCGCAAACCACTTGCAAAATTTGTTTGCGCGAAACATCTTCCTTTTCGGTTTGCCGACGATCCGATCTGCGAAGAGTGGATCAGAAAGTCGTATAACCTCCAAGCGAAGAAAGTTTCACGTAGCACCCTTACGCGAGACATTAGGAAGACCGTACTCGCGTATAAACGCGAGTTAATAGATCAATTAGGAAACTTAGAGTGTAAAATATCCATTGCCTCCGATATATGGAGCGATCACTGGCAAGATCATCATTACATGGGCGTTACATGTCATTGGATTGATGACTCTTGGCAAGCACAGAAACGCTTAATTACGTATAGGGAATTTGACACAACACACAGCTCAAAACATCGCACTTAAGCTTAGGAGTATCTTATCGGAATATAGGATACTCGAGAAGATTTTCTCGGTATCCTTTGATAATGCTAGCGCTAATAACGCGAGCATTGAAGATTTGATTAAGTATTGTCGACCGTCATTTGGCGGCCGATTCTTTCATTTCCGGTGCTTCTGCCACATACTTAACCTATGTGTTCAGGACGCACTCACGCATCTAAAGGCACACGTTACGCCGATACGAACGGCGATTAGTTACATGATGCGCCACTCTTCTGTACTGAAGAAGTGGAAGCGTCATTGTAGGAGTTTGGGTGTCATGCCCAAGAAGTTTGCCTTAGATGTACCCAACAGGTGGAATTCCACCTATAAGATGTTGGAGACGTCATACGAATATCGTCATACCTTGAGCGATTTCTACGACGAAAACCCCGATTTCGGGGTAGCATTACATCCTACGATGTGGGACGGATGCAACGGCATATGTGAAATACTTCAAGTATTTCACGACGCCACGAGGGAGATGTCGGGAATATATTACCCGACATCTATCTTAGCATTAGATCATTGCGTTAAAGTCGCATGCATTCTAAAGTCGACATCTATCGAGTCTTTGAGTAGATTCGTCGATAATTTTGTTTCGTTGTTAATCGACCAAAATTCTAAAGTCGTATCTTCCGGATGAATTGCGATAACCCGAGACACTGAAATACGGGGCAATAACGTCTTACGGACAACGTACGTAGTATGTGCATCGACTTCGAAAGTACTAATGAAATTATGTACGAATTTCTGCAGTCACCGACCAGACGATATACACTGGAACCAACATATTTTGTGGAAATGTACGAAGATTTGTGATGTTAGGTATGTCAATAAACACTGTGAAATTAGTTTTGCATATTATTTAGCTAATATTAATCTACCTAATTGTTACAATTTTTGTCTTTATTTACGTTTGTAAATATTAATAAGAAGTATTTGTGTTACATGAATATTTTTTTATTAAATATATTGGTATTTATAATTTAAGAATATCTATATTTTTAAGTTAATACAAACTGTAGCGATTAATTTAAGGAGTACAACTATGAAAAAATAAATATGATATTGTATACATGTGCCAAAATAACTTCATTATTATTATTGAATAACACATGCAATTAATGTTGTTGAATTATATGAAAAATAAATTATTAAAATAATTATTGTTGAATCCATGTAATGGGACATATGATCTCACTCGGTGAACGAGGAGTAAATAGTAGCACCCAACAAATATTAGCATATTAAAACGGAGTAACTAATACTTTAGTAATGTAGATTTCACTAAAATTGCTTTTAGTCATCCAACTTTTCCGTGTATAAAATTAGACAGATGCTTAGTTCATTTATCATAAACAATTCTTTTAACTTTCAACAAAATCAATTTTAGTCCTCTAACTTTTTCAGGTACGAACTAGTCAAATATATTTAGGCTATATATCATAAACAGTTCCGTTCATATTACCCTAATTTTTTGTAGGCGAGGGAAGAGTGATATGGTGGTGAGATATGACATTTTTTATTAGGTAGAGTGAAACGTAGGACATCATATTAATTGCCACTTCAGGGGCTGACTATGACAAAAAATTGGCCGAAAAGAGCTGTTTATGATCGTTTTTGCACGTGAGGGAGGGTAATGTGACTTTTTTTAGGTGGAGTGAAATTTATGACAGGAGCATTGGCACATCAAAGACGGTGGTTTATTAGATCAAAAAATGGCCGGAAAGGATCGTTTATGATAAATAACATAAATATATATGACTTGTTTTGTACACGGAAAAGTTAGAGGACTAAAGCGGTTTTAATGAAAGTTACAAGCCCAAATTATTAGTTACTCCATATTAAAACAAGCATAGGGGTGTTTCTCCTTTCAGAAGATGAATCGAGAGTAATATGAAGATGTGTGTGAATAGTGTATGTAGATGGTGGAGATAGCGTAACTCAAATGGATGACCTAAGGTATTTATAGGGATGAAGACCTACTTTTATTGGGTCTAGGCTCTTCCTTTGGATCGAATATTTGAATATCCTTCGAGAATATCTCCCTATGTCCATCCTAGAATATATCTAGCTCGTTAACCTTATTAATTTGAATATTCCCCACGAAAGTAGGAATGAGAAGTTGCGTGCTCCCGAATTAGGATGTGGACCGACTCAATAGTGGGGAACGGCACGTCTTCGGCCCTGATGTGTGGCCTCGTCCAGGCTGGCCTTGTCTACGGCGTTGGCCTCCTCGGCCTACCAGACAACCTTTGGCCTTGGTAATGTTTTGCTTACCTATTCCTTCCACGCTTGAAGTCGTTACACACATGAAGTCCCGGCCTGCGAGCTTTGGAGAGGAGCGACTGGGAGGTGGTTGCGGCCCTGATTGGCCCCCGCTGGGTCGCCCGAGTCTTTTCTTTCCTCCTTCTCTGGGTTATGCATTTAAGTTATGGCATTCTCGGATTGATTACGAAAGAGTCACAAGATCATGCGATCATTCCAGAAGTAGATAGTGTCGGCCTCGGCCAGCTCGGGCACTTCGGCCCGCTTGGTTTGACGGCCTTGAACAATGCATTGTTTCGTTCTCTCCTTTTTGTTCCGAGCTTTCGAGTTTGAATCAACCTTCACCGACGGGCAGTAGCAACTTCTCCGCCGAACATTTTACTGTGAGAAATTCCCGTATTATTAATCAGTTAATGCGAGAATTTTCTATAAATTTAGATATGTTGTCCCAACACAACAGTTGGACGAATCAATTTCTCTATTACGATTATAGAAAGAACTCAAATACCATAGTTTCAACAACAAAAAAAGATACACATAAATACTTCGAAGTCAGCAATAAATAAATTTAACTTATGATGAAGTACCTATTAAATTTAGTTATTTTCAAATTATATAGTTGAGAATTTGTTCAAATTTTATTATATTTACAATTGAATACTAGTTGAATTTTCCGGCAAGTAAGATTGACAAACCAATTTGAGGATGTGGCAGTAAGCGGAAATATTTTCAATATGTTTCATTCTACCCTACCCAAGTGATAAATCAACTAGTTCTTTAAAATTTTGACACTTCATAATTGAGACGTTACGACTCAAGCGGATAGGATAAAATGGACCTTTCAATATTGACATCTAGAGCCGTATGACATTTTGAGGGATTTAAAATATCAAAGCACATGTCAAATTTTAATAATTATTATTTCAAAATTTTACCGATATCGGTATATTTATGCAGTGATATTTTCGTAAAACCAATGGTATACCAATTGATATCGATGTTCTCAGGTATGCTTAAGTTCCTCAATCGGAAAACTGCGAAAGTTCATTTAGTAATAACTACAGAATGCTTATGACGTGATTACATATGGGGTTCTTAAAGGATTTACTAATGAAATTGAAATCTAAAAAAATTCACTAGTTTGAAAGTTTTTTTTTTTGGAATGAAAAAAAAAAAAAGAAAAAAAATCTCTTAAACGGAGAAATGAGTGGATTTTTAAGTTGTTTGTGGAATTTGACAAATAGACCATATATCTCTGCTGCTTTGTTCTTATGATGAAGTATTTGCGCAAGAAGTTAAAATATGCAACAACACATGACAAATTCATATTTCACCCCATGTGAGGGGGTTGGCTTGATTAACTTGTGCTTTGCGGATACCTCATGATGTTATACAAAGCCGATGAGTTGAATGCATCAAGGATAGACTCAAGCACTTTACTGTAGCTTTTGGATTGATGGCCAATCTAATATCTTCTTGGCAGGAGTGTCTAATTCTCTGGCACAAGAAATTAGACTAATGACAGAGACTTTCTATCGGGTCGTATCTGTCTTTGGATATCACCTATTAGATGGACGAAAACATAATGTCAAGTACTGATAGACAAAATTGGAAGAGGATCACATGTTGGACATCTAGGAACTTATCTATGCTGACGATACTAGTTAATAAATTTTGTAATGATTATCTCTGCACAGTGGCATGTTTCTCCTTTCAAAGAGTAAGCAAGTGGACAAGATTTGCAGGGAGTTTTATGGGATAAAACAATAACAGAAAAGCAAATGCACGAATAAGTTGGAACACAGTGTGCAAGTTGAAGAAGAGTATAAAAAAATGTGAGAAATGGAAGTGTGAGACTTATCCAATAAATATGATATCTTGTCGGTGAAATTGGTAAGTGGTATATTTATGCACCCACTAATTACTAGAGCTTTCTTCTTCATGCACTGGGGATTGGAAAGTTCTAGAAATCTAAAGAGAAGTTTATATAGGGTTAAGAGAATGGAGCATGAGAATAAACACATCACATGGTCTACATTGTTGGATCTTGATACGAATGACTAATGCCGAGCAAGAAAGATTTACATATAACTCTGTTCTGTTGTCCATAACGATGCCTTTATTAGCTTGTTGATGTTGCATAAGAGACTATACACTAAAGACAGACTGATCACGTGAGAGATAAATATACAAAGCAACGGATGTGTTATGCCTAAGGAAAATGATTATGTGGGCCGCACATAATATTTAAATGACCAAACACAAAGAGACATCAAGGCATCGATCTCCTTGCCTGAAACCAAATGTGCAATTTCAAGTGTGGGCCTATAAAATCAAGGCGCACCTATACACGGAAAAATTGTATTACATGCAAGTTACATGATATAAAAAAACAATATTGACCAATTATAATTAAAAACAAAATACTTAACTTTTGTATCTTAAACATAAACGCAAATAAAAATAGTCACCATCTTAAAATTGTAAAACGATGATATCTTCGTCTAGCAATAAAAAAAAAGGGTAAATTATGCGATACCCCATGTGGTTATACTGAAATGCACATAATTACCCTATATTTTTTTTATTGCGTAAAACTCCCTTGTGCTATCTAAAACTTAGCACCGTATCCATGGTGTTGTTTAAAACTTAGTACAATACCCCCTGTGTTGTTGAAAACTTAGCACCGTACCCCCTGTGTTTTCTAAAACATAGCATTGTACCCCCCAGTTATTAGGTGAAAATGACAAGGAAGGGATTTTACGCAATTTCCGAACCATAGGGGTTTTGATGCTTATTTTTCAAACCACATGTGGGTTCTATGCTATGTACCCCAAAAAAATTCAAGTCATGTGTTGTATATTCAAATTAGGAATACTTGTTCATAAATTGGAGATTTAATCCTCTAAAAGCAAAAAACAAAACTGTAAAGGTCAAAAGGACAAATATAGCCGTGCATATACTTTTTTTTAATCAAATAGCCGTGCATATACTTGGATATTGTGAAAAGAATCAAATCGGACTTTTTTTTTCACTTTTAGTGTTTTTTCGAAATTTATATCAAAAATAGGTTTGGTTTAAAAAATATAACGAAAAGAGGTGTACGCGTCGCTACTTATGACGCGTCTGAGCCCGGAATCGCCGAAGATGCGTCTGAACGCGTCACTACTAGCGGCACGTGCAATTCGAAAATAACTTTTAAATTACATAAAGTGTGTAGCAGAAAACTTCAACATAAATATACGTAAACACGCACATAAAGCGAACACCACATCAAAGTCAAACACACAAAAAGGACATTATATCAAACTTCTTGTTGACCACCACGTTGCCTTGCACGCCTCTCAGATCTATTCATCTCCTTAGGAATCCTCGTCGTTCGATACCTCCCTGGCCCTCTTCAATTTCTAGTTTGTGGGTTGTAAAATAGTTCGAAATACGCATTTTCCAATAACGCTCATCGTCCAAAGGAACAAAGCGACCTTCATAAGTTTTTAAATAAGCGTCCTTATTGTAGTATGCGGCGACGAATTGTGTGCTGCTAAGTCCAAAGCTCCGACAAGCTGCTTGTGCATGCGGACATGGTATCTTAAACATACTCCACGTAGCGCATGAGTATCGATACTCACTCAGCACGACCACATACGTAGTAATTCCCCTTGCACTTACATATGGTGTATAGACCTCGGCGGATGTTGTTGCCAATCTGAATCCCTCACTGTAAGCATTCTGTTGGATCCGGTGTATATCGTCTGGTCGGTGGCTGCAGAAACTAGAACAGTAACCCGTTAGTGTTTGAAATCGAGGCGCGTACTATGTACGCAGCAGTCCGTACGACGTTATTGCCCCGTATTTCGGTGCCTCGGGTTATCGCAATCCGTCCCGAAGATACAACGACTTCGGAATTCAGTTTCGTTGCACAACGATCAGAATTATCGGCGAATCTACTCAAAGACTCAGAGCCTTTATTGCTTTATTTAACTTTGGACTGTGTATGCACTAATTCTAGAATGCAGGGGGTAAACTGAATGAATTTTCCAACTTCAGCAGAGGTCTGCTTATAGCTTCTGATTAGGTTTGGGGCGATTCTGCGAATGGTTGCATCTTTTCGGCTATTTTGAACTTTCTGCACCTTTCGACCAGGGGTCAAAGCACGAATCTTTCGGGCCCCTTCGGAACAGGTACCTTTTCAGCCCAATGGTTTGAACCGAGCCGAACGGGCCCGACCCATCGCACCCACCGACCGTAACCGATCCGCTACACGTCACCTATCCCAATTGTCATCCACGCAGCGCTTGCGTCAGCGCCACGTCAGATTCACTTGTACACGTGTCATCTAACACGTCAGCATCACTTGCCACGTCACCGGTGACATCACTGTCGTCGCCTCACCGGAGCATAAAATTAAGGGCTTCTTAAAGCTCCTCGCTCCGATGTGTCGTGCTAAGTGCAAAGTGCGCCTCAAAACGACCATTGCGCACTTGGCACGACTCGGTGTCGGCCCCGGCCCCAGTTCCGGCGGGCTTGAGCTCGGCGGTGCGGGGCACCGCCGCGCACTTGGGCTGTAATTGGGTCCAAAATCGCACACAAGACCACAAGCCCATAACCCACCAACCACTTGGGCAAGCCCTTTTGAATATCCTATGTATGGAGATTCCTTATAAACAAGTGAAGAAATGATGAATTTTCCAATGTGGGACAACAACAAGTCCCTTTAAATATATGTGTATTGGGCCAACTTCGAAAATTAATTTCTCATTCACCCGACATCAGCTTTGAGCCAATTAATATTCGATATATTCCCCTCGAAACGTAGAATTTGAATCTTTTATCAAATTCGGGTTTCGACTAACGACGACTTCTCGATTTAATTAAAATCAGTTAAGCTCTTATTTATTCGGACCCATTTGGACCTACAGCCCAAATTCCAACAATTCCCCACATGAATGGAAAATAATGCAAATGCAATGCATGCTGACTCTATGAAGAAAGTCCCGATGATCCATCAGTGCATCGAGATAGGTAACTTGTGGCTTTGAACCTTCCCTAGTGAAATTATATCGGATTTATTCGTTGCTCAGTGAACGTAGTGTCTTGAACTGGCAACTTTTTGTGTAAACCAAGACAACAACATACACACGAAGATGAATCTGATCTCTTTCAATTCTCACGTTGTGTCCGTTTCGGCCTTGGACCATATCTCCATTCATAAGTGTTTCCTTTGAAGCGACCCACTTCACACTTATATAGGAGACTGACTATTAGGACTTAATCATGGAGTAGCTCGAAATACTCCACCAATTTTGTATAGTCATCATTAAAAGCGTAAACGCTTACCCTTACCGCACGTCATTGAGATATTACTTGGGCAGCTCTCGAGAATGGACTTTTAGGATTTCCAGGTATATAACTGAAATAGCCACAACTTAATTATCTCATTGAACCAAGTTCGTAGGATCTTCACTCATCATGGTTGAGTTTCCACTGTGCCTTTTCTTGGTGTGTGGATTTTTAGTCCCATTCCCCTTACTGCAGTCTTTAACTGTTCTCTAGTGATGCATTTCGTCAAAGGATCTGTCATGTTCTCTTTAGACTTCACATAGTCAATTGAGATTATTCCATAAGAGATTAGTTGTCTTACGGTGTTATGTCTCCGACGTATGTGCCGAGACTTACCGTTATACATACAGCTATGTGCCCTGCCGATAGCCGTCATGCTATCGCAGTGTATCATCATCGCTGGCACAGGTTTGTTCCAAAGAAATATCCTTCAGAAAATTCCGAAGTCATTCAGCTTCTTCACCGGCTTTATCTAGTGCAATGAACTCCGATTTCATCGTTGATCGGACTATGCACGTTTCCTTTGAGGATTTGCAAGAAACTGCTCCTCCACCGATGGTAAATACGTAACCACTCTTGGACTTGGAGTATTTACTGTCAGATATCCAATTTGTGTCGCAATATCCTTCAAGAACTACGGGATATCTCGAATAGAGTATGCCATAATTAATGGTGTACTTCACATATCTTAGCACTCTCTTTAGTGCTATCCAATGGCTATTACCTAAATTACTAGTAAACCTGCTAAGTTTACTCACTGAATATGTTATGTCAGGTCGAGTGCATTTAGACATATACATCAGACTGCCAATTACCCGAGAATATTCGAGTTGCGATATTGGCTCTCCTTTATTTTGGACCAAATGTAGATTAACGTCTACAGGTGTCTTAGCCGGAGGATCATCGAAGGCTTCAAATTTCTTCAACACATTCTCAACGTAGTGAGATTGTGTCAGAACAATTGCTTCGGGTGTCTTAGAGACATTTATCCCTAATATGACATCAGTCAAACCCATATCCTTCATGCTAAAATAATTTTTCAACATATTCTTCATATTCACGATTATTTTGTGACTGTTTCCCATGATCAACATGTCGTCTACGTAAAGACATATAATCACAAACTCGTCGGATGTGCCTTTAATGTAAACACATTTATCACTCGTTTATTTTGAACCCATTCGATAGCATCGTCATATCGAATTTCTCATGCCACTATTTCGGCGCTTGTTTAAGCCCGTAAAGTAATTCACGAGACGGAATATTTTGTTCTCTTGCCCGGGTGCTACATACCCCTCGGGCTGTTTCATATATATTTTTTCTTCTAATCCCCGTTCAGGAATGCTGTCTTCACGTCCATTTGGTGTATCTCAAGCTTATATAACGCTGCAATAGCAACGAAAACTCGAATGGACATTATCCTTGTTATGGGTGAATAGGTATCAACGAAGTCATAACATTCCTTTTAATTGAACCCTTTGGCGACTAATCGAGCTTTATATTTCTCGATCGACCCATCGGTCTTAAGTTTCCTTTTCAGGATCCACTTACATCCGAGAGGTTTGCACCCCTTCGGGAGATCTACCAGTTCCCAGGTATGATTCTGCATGATGGACTCAATTTCGCTATTGATAGCTTCTTTCCAGAACGGTGCTTCTGGACTGGACAAAGCTTCTTGCAATGTCCGGGGTTCGTCGTCCATCATATACGTCAGAAAGTCGGGTCCAAATGATTTGATCACTTTTTTTCTTTTACTCTGCCTCACTTCCTCAACTTCTTCAGGTGAACTTTCAACAGCATCGTGAGTTCTTTTCACAGAACTTATCTCCTTTCTTCCCTTATTTGGAAAGATATTTCGAAGAATTCGGCGTTCCGCGACTCGATTATCATCTCTGCGTTCATGTCCGGGATATCTGATTTGTGCACCAGAAATCTGTATGCACTACTGTTATTAGCATATCCGATGAAAATGCAATCAATAGTCTTGAGTCCTATCTTAACCTGCTTTGGTTTAGGTACTTCGACCTTTGCTAGGCACCTCCACTTTAAGGTAATCGTAGGTCGGTTTCCTACCTTTCCATAACTCGTATGGAGTTTGATCCCTCTTTTTGTGTGGCAACATGTTTAGAATGCGGTTTGTCGTGAGTATGGCTTCCCCCACAAGTTCTGGGGTAGCCCTGAACTGATCAACATCGCATTCATCATCTCATTTAGAGATCTATTTTTGCGTTCTGGAACGCCGTTTGATTGAGGTGAATATGACGCAGTAGTCTGATGAATAATGCCATGTACTTGGCAGAATTCTTCGAACGACGCCACGTATTCTCCTCTGTCACTTCGAATTATTTTTATTTTTGAGTTGACTTGATTCTCAGCTTCACTCTTATATATCTTAAAGGTCTCAAGAGCTTCGTCTTTGTCACTTAGAAGATATACGTAACAGAATCTTATGCAGTCGTCAATAAAAGTAATAAAATACTTTTTCTCACCTCTAGTCTGCACGAACTTCAGATCGCATATATCGGTATGGATCAGTTCTTGAGGTGAACTACTTCTCTCCACTGAGGAGAATGGTGCTTTGACCATTTTTGCCTCAACGCAGACCTCACATTTTTGTGAGTCTATTTCCATTTGCGGAAGCATCTTTAAACTTATTAACTTTTTAAGTTTGTTTAAACCAACATTTCCCAATCTGTCATGCCCAAACTAGAACACTCAACCAAGTACGAAGAACCTGTATTATTACTAGCGAGCTTAATCTCGCGTTTTACATGCATTACACTTAATTTAAAGAACCCTTTTGAAAAGTAGCCCTTGTCTATGAAATGACCATTCTTGGTCAGTATATATTTATCGGCTTCAAACACCTGTCTAAATCCGGGTTTGCTCAGCAGGGAGCCGGAGACTAGATTATTGCGGATGTCCAGGACATGCAGCACATCCACCAGTGTCATCTCTTTGCCCGAGGTCATTTTGAGGACCGCCCTTCACAATCCGACAATTGGTGAAGTTGCCGGGTTCCCCATATATAGCGTTTTCCCGGAAATCGGGATGTACTCGGAGAACATCTCTTTGTCGGAGCAGATATGGCGCGTTGCTCCGGTGTCGATGTACCACGACCTGGGGTTCTCTACGACATTAGCTTCGTACACGACCGCGACGAGGTCTATCTCCGATAGATCTGAGGCCAACTTTGCCTCGGACAGGTGAGCCTGGTATTTTTTTATCCTCTTTTTATGTTGACAGTCTTTAGCCATGTGCCCGGGCTTGTCACAGTTGTAGCAGTTCCCTCTTATCTTGTTAGAGTTCGGCTTCTGCTGGTTCTGTGACGTATTTGCCCGCTTGCGTTTCTTGCCGATGTCCGACTCGGCCAAGTTCGCTCGTACCTCAATGTTAGCCCTATTGATTTTTGCCTCGATTTTTCGGTTATCTTCCTCAATCCGAAGCCTCATGATCAGGTCCTCAAGCCCCATTTCCTTGCGCTTATGCTTGGGGTAGTTCTTGAAATCCTTCCACAGAGGTGGTAGCTTCTCGATAATAGCAGCTACCTTAAAGGTTTCGCTGATCTGCATGTTCTCCGCGTGTATATCGCGGATGATCAACTACAGATCTCGGACTTGATCCAAAACCGGTTTAGAGTCCGTAATCTTATAGTCCAAGAACCGGCCGACTATGCATTTCTTCAGTCCGATATCATCGGTCTTGTACTTCTTATCCAACGAGTCCCACAACTCTTTCGCTGTCGTAGCCCATGCATAGACGTTGTATAGGGTGTCGTCGAGAGCGTTCAGGATGTAGTTACGACACATAAAGTCGTTATGCTTCCATGCATCTAACACAACCTTCTTGTGCTCGTATTGCCGTTTACTTTGGGAGCTCATCATCCGCCTCGTTAGGTGCGCGTTCCGTACCTTCGGTGGGAGCTCCTTCAGGAAGCGGACCATGTTCAGGGTCGTCAGGTAAAACAACATTTTCTGCTGCCAGCGCTTGAACTCGGTCCCATTAAACTTCGCCAGTCTCTCGACATGGCTGCTGCCGGTTGTTACCGTCAACGGTAGTGCAACTTGAATGTTTGCCATCGATCAGACAGAATAACGTCTTACAATTGTTGGATCCGGTGTATATCGTCTGGTCGGTGGCTGTAGAAACTCGAACAGTAAATCGTTAGTATTTGAAGTCGAGGCACGTACTAAGTACGTTGTCCGTAAGACGTTATTGCCATGTATTTCAGTGCCTCGAGTTATCGCAATCAGTCCCGAAGATACAATGACTTCGGAAGTCAGTTTCGTTGCACAACGAATCAGAATTATCGGCGAATCTACTCAAAGACTCGAGCCTTTATTGCTTTATTTAACTTTGGACTGTGTATGCACTAACTCTAGAATGCAGGGAGTCAATTGAATGAATTTTCCAACTTCAGCAGGGTTTATAGCTTCTGATTAGGTTTGGGGCGATTCTGCGAATGGTTGCATCTTTTTCGCTGTTTTGAACTTTTTGCACCTTCAACCAGGGGCCAAAGCGCGAATAGTCACAACTTTCGGGCCCCTTCGAGGTAGGTACCTTTTCAGCCCAGCGGTTTGACCCGAGCCGAACCGGTGCGACACATCGCACACCACCGGACCCTAACCGATCCGCTACACATCACCTATCCCAATCGTCGTCCACGCTGCGCTTGCATCAGCGCCACGTCAGCTTCACTTGTACACGTATTCTCTGACACGTCAGCATCACTTGCCACGCCAACGGGACCACCACGTCACCGGTGACATCACCGTCGCTGCCGCCTCCTCAAACCTCCTCGCTCTGATGCGTCGTGCAAAGTGCGCCTCATAATGCCCATTGCGCACTTGGCCTGGCTCGAGTAGGTGTCGGCCCCGGCCCGAGCGCGGGCGGGGGCTCGGCGGTGCGGGACACCACCTCGCACTTGGGCTATAATTGGGTCCATAGCCCAAATTCCAATACATTCTTGACTCCTCGCTCCATTCACAATACTTTCTTATTGCATAGTGTTACCACGCAGTGTCGTCACTCTCCATCGCTTGTCATGCCTTCGGGTACCTGCCACGAAAATAAGCAACAGTACGTCGGAAAGTGAATTGAATAATGGAAGTGGGCGGCATGCATCTAGCTCCTTTTAAGACTCCATTCAACGCGTCTGATATGCGAACGTCCACTTTTCATCTGATATTTCCATAAGCCAATTATAAGTCGTTTCTTTGATCTCCTTTATTTTTTCCATTGTTCGATTGAATTTTTGCACTGTATGCGTCATTCCTGGTCGATGGTACATGTCCTTCAAATGTTGGCTTTTAAATTCCTTGTAGAATTCAGATTTGATATGTCGAAGGCAAAAACGATGAGCACATTTAAACTCTTGTCTTTCGTGCAGTCTTTCCACAATAGATTTTATCATGTGATGAGGATCAGATATTAAACAACTTCTTCATTTTTTCAGCACGTGAATATTAAGCAAGTGTAAAAACCAGAACAAAGATTCACAGGTTTCTTCAATCACCAATCGAGAATGCGAGTGGAAACACGTGCTGGTTAGCCTCAAGGCTCGCAGCAATCAACATCTTATGCTTATATTTTGTGTAAAGATGAGTTCGATCCACACACACCACCTTTCAACAATGTTGGAAACCATCCATGCAAGGTTTAAAGCTCCTGAAAACATATCGTAAAATCTTTCGATTGTTGTCCGTGATATGTCTCCATCTAACAATCGTGCCCGAGTTTTGTGCTTGTAGAGCTTTCATGAATTTCGACAATTGTTGGATGGAACTCTCCCACGTATCATATATGATCCTCATCGCACGCTTTAAACCCCTCCAGGCTTGAATATACGAAATTTTGTAGTTGATCCTTTGTATAACATCCTTCGGGAGATACTGAAGATTGACCTTAACGACGGAAACCAGCATTTCGGTAATGATCATTGGAGATAAATTACGATGGGTGTTCGACAACTCGTTCATCAAGCACGTGTGCTCACCAGGATACCTAATTATTATCCAGTAACCTTTCTTTTTAAGACATGCACGTAGCCTCCAGATGCAAGTAGCACTATGCTTACACGTAATGTGCCACAATGAGCTTTTACTCTCCAACACCCAAAATTCTCTTCTTGCATGTCTGAGGAGTAATCGCTAATCGCGGTCTGTAACTGTTCTTTGCTCTGGAAGGTCATGTTAACTTCAAGACGACCTCCATTCTCATCGTAGAAAGAACCTAGTCCGACGTACTCATCATCAGTTAATTCTGGAGCAACCTCATATGAATTGTAAAAAGGCAAGGATGGAAGAAGTTCTCCTTGTGTCTGTGTCAGATTGACCTCCGTCGAGATCTTCATCACCGTTGTCATCATCTTCATCGTCAATTGGATCAGTCAGATCTTCTAAGTCGCCGTCAACATTATTCGCTTCAGAGTCACTCACCTCCGCCTCATTCGATGGCTCATCGGGACATCAGCGAGAACTTGGTTCGAAAGAGGATCGAGTATACACTGTGGAACGATAGTTGATGGACCCGCTTCGTCGAATTGAGAATGACTTTGAAAGTATGATGATTGTTCGAATATGGGTTCTTCATAAGCGAAGGTTTGATTGGGATCGAATAAACTATGGCGCTGGACTGACTCGACGAAAAGTTGCAAAACGTTGAATCCAGAATTTGGATGAAAGAAATATGCAACATCAACGTCGGTTTTGACCTCTAAGAGATAATGAACATGCCTAGAGAATTGTTCGTACTTGTTTTGCATAAATTTTAAGGGAGTAATTATTCATATCGACACATATATATCATATAGAGCAGACTGAAACGGGGAGAAGGTTATGAGACGAGGTAGTCTTTGATATTTATAAGGTGACGTACTATATGAGACAATATCGCCTTGCCGTAATATTTCACCACCATAGAAGATATATACTTGGAAGTCTAGAATACATAATTTTGTTAGTAGACGCGTTTTCGGGATGAAGTACAGTATTGTTCGTGGCTCGTTTTATATTGGCCAAACGCTTCATTGGCGGTGACGCAGTGCGCCGTAACTCGTGACGCGTTATGAACGCGCCATTGCTTGTGGCGCGTCATGCATTTTACGATCTCGCCCTGGTGCTGAAGCATCTTTGATTAAAGCTGCAAAAAATAAAAGGTGATCTCTGATTCAATTTTTGGACTAGTGCTGCAGCTTTTATAAATATTGAAGCAGGCTTGATTAAAGCTGCAAAAAATTTGATCCTTATGTCACTTTTTGGACTGGCACTGCAACTTTGATTGGTGTTGAAGCATCTTTTATTAAAGTTGCTATTATTTTGCATCAGTGTCATTTTTTGGACTTGTGCTGCTTATTAATTATTTCGGCAATATAAATGTTATTTTTATTGTTATCCATATAATAATATTTCTTACAACCAATTTTTATATATATTTAGTTAAAATATCGATAACAATTAAGCAACGTTCTAACAACTACACAATTTAAGAACATTAATATAACTAATGTTTCTGACATTGACCGGGTCGTACGGATTCCACACGAACAGAGCAAGCGTCAGATTATCTGAAACTTCCCACGTCTGGCGCACGTTCGAGCGGGTCGTAGTCGTGTATGCCATTGTCGATGTCCATCTAAGATAATCATCATCAGTAAACTATAAAAGAAAATAAACTTCTAAATTCCAATAAATTGTTCAATTAAACCAAATTACCTAGCGGCATTCGTTGGCATCGGTAGCAGAATAGGACCAAGTTGTGTCTCAGCCATATTGACTAATGGCGTACAGCGGACAGGCTGTAAATGCAATATATGCATCCATGTCCATACTTATATAATATAATTGTAAAAGATTTAACTTTTAGTCAAGAAAATATTTTATATTCGAAAAATTTGAATACGCTTTACCTGCAACAATCTTAGCGGCGCGCCAATGTTATGGGCACCATGACGTGAGGCCATACACAAATCTTGATACAAACGTGCCAACACAACGTTGCTCCAACTGTAGTTTCGTACTTCGTCAATTCGCTCCAAGAATTGAAGATAATTCAAATTCACTCGTGATCCGCTCTTATCAGGAAACATTACACATCCGATAATTAAGATCGCATACCCGCGTGCATGGCGATCAACTTCGTCCCCGGACTAAAATCGGTAACTGGGTTCTCCGTCAGCCAGTTACTCAGCGTTGAAATGTTCATCTTAGACGGACTATCAAAGTGCTCGTCTTCTGGTGCAAAACCCATCATCTGATGGCAATATTCCAACCAGTCGGACTTGCTCCTACCGTACGAAGCTTCTGTCACAGCTACTCCTTCGACGGGTAGTCGCCATGAAGTTCCGACATCAAGAAGTGTTACGATGGTCTCTCCTACTGGCAGATGAAATGTATGAGTCTCACCACGCCATCGCTCCACTAATGCCGTGATGAGATGGAGATCAACTTTTTGGGATTTACAGCTGTATATGCCGTAAAATTCCATCGTGTGTAGCTTCTCTAGCACACGACTATGAGGCTCCCTCGGGATAGTCGGCGTACCCCATAAAGGGGCTTCCGGACCCCTTAATCGAAGGGTATCGTCAAGCAGACTTTCATCTTGTAAAATATATGACGAACGATGTGTCAGCAGTTGTATCAAGAGAGACAGATCCCTCCGTCCATACAACAAAGTCTCATCCATCCTGCACATACATAAATAATATTAGATTATCTTTAAACAGTATAAATAAAAATTATTATACATGAATTATAATATTAATATTTTTTAAAATCTATACTAAATTAATATATTATAACATAAAAATTATTATAGAATATCTTTACTGTTAATAATAAAAATTATTATAACGTAAAATAATAATTATTAAAAATTCATAATATATTAATATAAAAATTATTATAGATTATCTTTAAACATTGTTTAAATAATTATTATTCTATCCAATTTATAATATAATAATATTTAAAGTGTATATTAAATTTATATATTACATAATAAAAATATTTTTCCGGAACGCAAAAATCGGGTTGGGAATCCCGTGGAGATCCTATGGTCGGGATCTACCGGGCCGACCGCCGGCGAGATTTCCGGCCCGACAAGATATCCGGCCGGCGAAATTTTAGACAGACAAAATTTCCGGCCGGAGACCGCCGGTGAGATTCGGCCTCACACCACCATATCGCACGGGAGACTAACGGCGGGAACCACGCGGCCACCACCGAGGCTAAAAATTTTAAAAATATTTAACACCTAATCGGCGCAGTAGACGGCCACCCACCACCGCCGAGACCACGCGTGGTCGTCGGCGCCGACGGGAGGCGTCAGCGGTCTTCGAAAAAAAATTAAACACTTAATTACACCATACCTTTTAGTTACAGCTCCAATTGCAACAACGGAATACAAAAACACGAGATTTGGGCATTCAAGACGAAATGGGAGGAGGTGACGAGATGGAGGCGGCGACTCTTGGAGGAGGCGGCGGGATGAGAAAATGGGAGGAGATGAGGAAAAAAGAAAAAGAAAAGGGGAATTTAGGGTTCGACAGTGTGCGTCACGGCTCGTGACGAGTTCAAACGTGGAAGGGTTCGTGACGCGTTCAAACGCGGATTCACTCGTAACGCGTATACCTATTTTCGAAAACCTTTTCAAAAATAACCTATTTTTAATATACATTTTGGAAAAATCACCATTTATAAGAAAAAGCCATCAAATCGAGAGGAATGGTAAAAGAATAATATAATTTAATAGATTCGTAATATCAATAATTGAAAAAGAAAAAGAAAAACGTGTATTATCTTTATTCTCTATATACAATACACTGCTCATGCGAATAAGATTTGATGCGGCTCTTCTCATCTTCAATCCCTAGAAGTTTCGATTAACTTCTTTTTTCTTTCTAAGCCTGCGTTAATTTGATGGCTTCGCCTTCGCAAGCTAGTTTGCTCCTCCAGAAGCAGCTCAAAGGTTTCTGTTATTGATTAAACCAATTATTGATGTTTTCTGTCGCGAAACAATTAATTAATTTTGTTCTTAATTTTTTGGAGGCCTATCTTTTTAAAAACATGAATTATTTGATGATCTAATGGTTTTGTGTTCAGATCTGTGCAAGAAGCCAGTGGATGGTTTCTCGGCGGGTTTATTGGATGAAAGCAACTTGTTTGAATGGAGTGTTACCATTATTGGACCTCCTGATACCCTTTAGTGAGTCTTATAATCTTTATTTCTTTACTTGTTGATAATTTTCTTGATTGAAACTTTTGAATGAGTAAATTAAGTAGGTTTTGTTTGCATATTTATGGAATCTGCCGAGTTATTTAGTTTGCTGTGCTGCTTCTTGATGATGGGCTTGCGTGTGTTGCTTTTAGATCTTGTTAAATTGGACAACTTCAGCTGTTTGAATTGCATCTTTTTGGTGCATGTTTATATTTTTTCTAGGCATAATTTCAATTTTAGATATAAAAATTGGGAGACCCTATGGACCTGGTTTGAATTGTTTCAGAAAACTTGGCATGGGTTTACCAGCTTCTGCTTTCATTAGAGCCAGTTTTATTGGCGTTTGACGTTTTCTTAATCCAAGGATTCAAGATTTCAGAATCTGATTTCATAACCAGATCCATCCTTATCTTTTTTAGACGTTTTAGTTGATCTCAAAGTTGAGGTTTACACTTAGACGACTCATTACTTGAGGTCATCTACGAAGCTAGCAAAAATATGAGTATGCTTTGAGCATGCCGTGCCTATCATGAAACCGACGATAGATAAATAATTTGAACATTGTTTTGATTCATTTCATGTTTAATGAAAATTAATGATCAATGTATTTGAGTTACAGTTACTAACATGCGTAGACAGATTGCCTGTGTTTTCAAGTGCTGTACGAGACTATGTAGAACATGAGTTAGTATACATGATATCACCAAGCATTTGTAATATATTTGAATTGTGAAGTCATTGATATGTAAAGTTATTCTTTGATCGTTATGCCTAATTGTTGTCTGGCTCCCTCCAGTGGTTTTCATTTGATGTTCTGAAACATAATGTCTAATATTGCTTCTAATACGCTTATTACAAAAATTGGATGCAGTGAAGGAGGCTTTTTCAATGCTATAATGTCCTTCCCTCAAAACTACCCCAACAGTCCTCCGACGGTCAAATTTACTTCCGAGATGTGGCATCCCAATGGTTTGCACTTCACTTACTTCTCTAGTATGACTGTAATATAGCTTAATTGTGCTTTCTTGTTAGTTAGCCTCTAACCATACATATGCAGTTTATAAAGACGGAAAGGTTTGCATTTCAATTCTTCATCCACCCGGTGACGATCCAAATGGTTATGAACTTGCCAGTGAGCGCTGGTCACCTGTTCACACGGTACTGAATGCTCATGATGAAGCTTGTTTTTCCGTTTCCGTACTTTTCGGAATCTATTATTGTAAAGGAAATTTCGTGTGATGTGATAAAAGTTATATGATTTAGTGATCTGCAGCAACCTAGGAAAGAAAAATAAAGAATAAAACATTCTGAAAGATAAGATCCTTTATAGTTGGTAGATCATCATAAGGGCTAACTAATTATAATGACCAAGAGGGCACGTATTAACATTGCCTTCAAGGTGGTGCAATGCGAAGAGCTACACTGCAGGCCCTCTTCGTACATTCTGAAACTTAGATGACAAATTATTTTTTCAGAATTTTGATTCCGTTTACAACTAGGATCTCAATGATATTTCAAAGTCAGATTATACTGTTACTAATTGCTTGTAATATTGGCTAAATCTTTGGAAACTTGGTCCACTTGTGGTACAATTTAGCTGTGGTTTATATGACAGCCCTTCAACTGGTTAAGCTTTCACCAAAATCTCTTTTGTACATCTTCAGTGATGTGTTTGCACGAACCATTTTATCAAGTGTGGTTTACTGTTTTGTGTTCTTGACAAAATTTTTATTCTACCATAAGATTATCACCTGGGTTTTATTTTTCAGGTGGAGAGTATAGTACTAAGCATAATATCGATGCTTTCAAGCCCTAATGACGAATCCCCCGCCAATGTCGAAGCTGCTGTAAGTTCCGTGATTTCTCCCGTATTTTCATACAAGAACCGTTCATCCTCTCGTCATGTTACTTATAGATAATTCAGGGAAATTTCTTGATTCAATTCTCAACTCCAGAGGTCCCCTTTATGCAATATTTGAACTCAGTGACGTTTTTAAGTACATACATCCAATGATTATACGTTGACATCGTCATCCATTTTGTTCTGTTTGATGTGAATTCGAACTCTTTTTAGCAATGCTCGTGAATCTAATCATCCCTTAATTTCTCGTTATCATCTCTCCTCTGCAGAAGGAATGGAGAGAACAGAGAGATGAATTCAAGAAAAAAGTCGGTCGTTGTGTAAGGCGTTCACAAGAGATGATTTAATCGTCACCCATCTTTTACATCTATTTTACCTGCTAAACTCTTTCTATTTTCGTTTCTTGGTCTAAGTTCCAGGATTTGGTCCTTTCTTTTGGGCTTATTTTGATTTAATCGTCACGATTGTGTTGCTCTGCTTTCTCCTTGCTTTTGTCTTCGCTAAGCCTTCCTACTACTATTGATGGTAGATGCTTTCGACTTGTGATGCACCATTACCTTTTCTTATGAAATCTTAACTGTTAAATATGAAAATAATGCTATTTTTGAAGTAAAATAACAGTCCAAGAAACTGGATTAACAATGTGAATTAAGATTCAAACTGAAAAAAGAAAGGTTAAGTAAATTTTGAATCGGAAATATACGCAATATACTTATGGCAAGAGAAAGTAGAAAAATATGCGACTTCTTAGATGCAACTCTGTTCAATGGTTGAATAAATTCTTGCCAAGTAGATGCAATAATTTTGTAAATTATTACGAGTTACTTCTATTTAATTGACAGCAGTAAAAAGCAACAAAGTTAATATTACGGATATTATTAGGTTTAATTTTTTTATTCCTTTTGTTTAAAAAATGGATCAATTTCAGGACATAATATGGAAATCATATTACAACTCATAATTAACACATGTGAGATACATTTAAAATAAATTATGATTTTATCAGAATTATTCCCAACAATATGCGTGATTCTTTTCAAATTAATTGTTACGTATAGCTATCATGTGTTAAATACGGACTGATGTTAGGTTTTCATCGTTAATTATCCTCAAATTGCTTCAATATTGAAACTTATTGTCGTAAAATTGCAACACATTGATTAATGTATCTTTAAAATGCCACACTCCCAAATAATAATGTCATGTTATCTATTTATAATTGGCGATGCTCACGTAAAAATCGTTCAATTTTTACTCATATTAATGTATCACACTAATCAATTTTGTCTTTTTAAATACTAAAAAATTATAGAAAATTAAAATTAAGTTATAATTTCATACATTTTTTTATTAAAAATAACTTATGAAATTATGAAATAATTATATTTATTTATATATTAGATTCCAAAAACTCAAATTATGGAGTAAAATTCCTCCGGCCGAACAAAAAACCAAATCCAAAATGGATTTTACAATTTCTCTCTTCGTTTACACGCAAATTTGCGTCTGACACTAAAATATGCGTTTGCAATTTTGAAATTGCATAAAAGCCCTTATTAAAATAGATACTTGCCGATGCAATAGGTATAGGTGTACGCCGCATCAACGAAGAAGCCAGAGCCATGGTAATTCTTCTACGAACCAGAAGTAGGCGCCGGTGAGCTCGTCCGGCTCTGAACGGGGTCCACACGAGCGAGCCCCCTCTCGAGGTATTGTTGACGAACGGGTTTGCACGGCCAAACATTGAAGAAGAAGGTCCATATGAGGAGTCTGCTTAGATGAGCGAGGGAGGCCGCTAGAGGACAGTTTTCAGCCACAGGATGAGAGTCCGAGCTATTATCATTCATGGGTGCGGTGGAACGGTACAATTTGGGGCGTGCGGGAAGATGAAGCCACTATGATGTTGTAACAAAGAAAGACAGAGGTATTAACATAAATTGGTTTCTTTATTTCATTTTTTATGGATTCATGCTAAGCGAAATAAATGTTTTTTTAATGTGCATCTGGTGCTATTTTTTCTCTAAGTGGTGCAATTTCCGAGATTTTAATAAATATTTTTACAATATATTTTTAAAAATCTCGTGACCTAATTTATAAAACTAAAAATATGTGGGTGATATTGAAAATTTATATAAGTTTGCGTGCAGAGAATTTTCTTTTGAGTTTGAGAATGAGTTTAATGGTTGGAGAAAAATTAATGCATTTTGAGTTTAAGAATGAGTTTGAGAATACGTTTTTCGGTTGGAGATGGTCTTAGTAGTCAATGCTCACTCATCGGGTATGTTTAATATAAGGGACAATTTCAATTCAGACCCCATTACAGTTTCATAAAGGGATTCAGGCCCTGTCAGTGAGAAAAAAATTGTTAAGGACCTAATTCGCTAGAATTTTATAGTAAGGACCTAAAAGTCGATTTGATCAAAATACCCCTTACAAAAATGTTTTAAGTAGCGGTATTGGACGCATGCTTTCTGTTACTAACTAACAACATAATGGTACCTTTGATAACTAACATATTACGAGTTGTCGATTAATATGTTACACAGATAATTATAAGTGGTATCAACATAACCAAATATAATTCCCATGGCCAAAATTTCTCGTCGTTTGCATGACATCCCCTTCCTCCAACCCTGCTTACCAAACGAAGTAAGATGTGTCCTCGAAGTTTGATTATGATCTTTACATCGACAAATACAATATCATAGTGCAAAATATTTCGAATTATTGAAGCAAATAAGAAAAATCAGTTTTGCATCGAATTATGTTATTTGGTCGGCATTGGGATAATAGGTACAAATTGTAGACACCCATGTGCAAATTAGAGAGACCCATAGCCTGGAAAGTACGCCTCCTCCCTGTGTTGGCTCAATCTTGAACCATAGCCTGGAAATTACGATTATTGTTGGGTAGCACTTCTTGCATTTTGGTAGTAACAATTCATACATTATGGGTAACACTTCTTGCATTTTGGGTAACGATTCCTACATTCTGGGTAACACTTCCTGGGTAATATGTAAGGGCAAGAAGAATAGATCGAAAACCGCTCACAACACCAAAAAAACGTTGAAACTGTTGACATCTCCGACGTTAGTGGCAGAATAATGTTGAATCGACCTCAATTTGGTTCATGATAATCAACAAAAACTAATGAAATTTATAATGGAACAATGCGCTTAAAATTAATGGTTGAATAAAGTTAAATCAATTCAGTTTTATCATGGGCCTTAAACATCAATGAGAATTATTGACAAATATAATGAGCTTTAAACATTTCCGATCGGAGTAACACTTTTGACAATAAACATAACACATGTCAATGCAAGAAAAACACTTTATTAAGAACATTCTAGAAGGTTCTGGACTGCCAGAGAATTTTACCACATTACCTACAAAAAATACCACATGTTTGATTGTAAATAACAATAACAACTCAGTTTTTAACGATTATGTAAATACTTGAACTGCATAATAGGTTTTCAGTACCACAACAATAATTCGATTAATTTCGTTCCTAAATGTGCTTTTTTCGGATGTATACGATTGTCATTCATGGAAATATAAGATTTGATGGTGTTAAACCGTCATGGTTCTTTAAAAGATACAATCTTCGAATGTTAATGATATTAGTCAATTTTTGAGGTTATTAGTCATGTAAACATATGGTCCTTTGTTGGCAACCATAGATTACTATCTCTTTGCATCATAATATATGTTATTCGTGTATTCTAAATTTGAGTATTTGGGGTTTGCGATTTATATGTGGTGTGGCGGGAATATTGATTTCGAGTTTATATTTGGCGGAATCTTAGATTCTCTTGAAATACATAAAATGGTATTAGTAAGGGATTAAGTGTTATCAGTAAGTGTTTAAGTGTTATACGAAATTGATGATCTGGTACAAATTGCAGTTTACGTGTTAGGGTTTCTAGGTTTAGTTTTTGAGTTTCAGGGTTAATATTAAGGATTTACGACACAAAAATTTGGTAATATGATCTACAACTTATGATTTATAGGATACATCAATAAAAATTTTTTAGGTTTCGGGTTTCGCGTTTAGGGTTTAGGGTTTAGGGTTCGAAGCTTAGAATTTAGGTATGTGGTCTATAAAATGTTACTCGTGATTTATGTAGAACTTTGAACAAGTTCGTGATGAAATTCATAATGTTATGTTCATTGAGATAGATATAATCTACGTTTTGGAATGAAAGATCATATGTTTACATGACTAATAACTACAACATTCTACTTTCTACATCAACATTCGCAAAATATGTCTTTTAAAGGAATTTGGTGGTTTAACTTCATCATATCATCTATTTCCATTAATGTCAATATTATACATTCGAAAAAAAGTGCATTTATGAACGAAATTAATCGAATTATTAATGTGGTACTGAGAAGCTATTATGTAGTACCAGTATCTACAAATGTGTTATAAATTGGGTTCATGGTGTTATTGTTTATCAGACATGTGGTATTATTTGTAGGCAATGTGGTAATATTCAGTGATTATCATGTTAATATTTTCTGACAATCTGGAACATTCTAGAATGTTCTTAATGAACCGTTTTCTATTGATGTATATGTGTTATAAGCAGTGCATAAAATGTTATTACGCTCGAAAACATTTCAATTTGGGGGAAAATTAATTTTCGCATTATTCCATGATTAACATCAATAATTTTCGTACATTACTAATGCTCGTGATCAAATTGAGTTGATTTCATGATTTTCGACCATTAAAGTTGAGGTTTCACGACGAGATTTTCGATTTGGTTTGAAGTAATTTTTGGTACAAACATCAACAATTTTCCTTTATTATTAAGACCCATGAGAAATTGACATCGATTTAACCTTATTCGTCCAAGAACATCGAGATTTCATCGATCTTCAGCTGTTTCTAGTGTCGGTGGCGGTTTTGCGTAACATTCATCACGATCCATTGCTTGTCTACAAAATGAGTTATTGACAATAAATGAAGCGTTCTTTTAATATGAATGAAGTGTTCTGTTTGCGGCAATATTAGTTATGTTCTTCAATACTTGTGTTATAATTGTTGTAGGAAGCGTTACGCAGATAGCATGTTAATTAGTAAACGTTTGAATCTTCGGTTGCATCTATGACTTCTTCGTTACTCCATTATTAACATCAATAATTCTCGTCGATTACTACGACCCATGAACAAATTGAGTCAATTTCACATTATTCGGCCATTAAAGTAGAGATTTCACCCATGAATTGAGTTTGAAGTTTTATTTCATTATAAATTTCAAAATTTTTCGTTGATTGTGAAAATCCATGAGAAATTGAGGTCGATTTAACCTTATTCGGTCATTAACTTCGAAGATCCTAGCAGATTCATTGATTTTCGGGTGCCGTAAGTGGTTTTCGATCTATTTTTCTTAGCCTTTTGCTTGTTACCCAGGAAGTGTTATCCAGAATGCATGAAGTGTTATGCATAATGCACGAAGTGTTATCCAACGAGCATTTTATTAGCAAATGCTTCAATCAGCGTCAAAATTCTTCGTTTTTTCATGATTAACATCAATAATTTTCATTGATTATAAAGACTCATGATCAATTTCACCTTATTCGGACATAAAAATCCAAAATTTCCCATTTATCAAAGAGATTTTCAATTGCATTTTAACACAATATTTCATTATAAACTTCGAAATTTTTCGTTGATCGTTAACACCCATGAGAAATTATCATCGATTTCAACATTATTAGGTCATTAACGTCGAGATTGAACCGAATTTCTAACGTAATTTTTGGTTTTGATCGATTTGTTTTTTAGTTGGATCGTTTGTTAGAATGATGGCAAACATGTGTAATTTTCGCAACAATAAGGGGCAAATGAGTCTTTTCCCTGCAATTAGGTCCCCCTGCAATTAGGTCCTTAACTTAACTATATGAAAAACTTGAAATGAGTCATTCTCTCTATTTTAAAACTTTTTGCGGCCTGAATACTAATGAAAATATCTTAATGGGGCCTGAAACCTAATTAAGCTTTTAATATAAAGCATCAGCACGTTGAAATAGCATAATATACACGGGCTTAACCGCCGTGAATTAAATTTATTTCTGTTTAGTTGCCAACAAAAAATTTACAATATAAATATTATGAATATTATTATAAACAAATCACCAGTGTATGAGATAATATAACATACAGAGGCTTAAGCGCCATGAATCAAAAGAGGCTCCTCCAGATCATCATCATCATCTTCAATTCCTGCTTCCAGCAGAGACAGTAAAGAACCATCGTCGTCGGCCCGCGACGACTGCGTTCTTCGACAACCACTCAATTTCCGAACATGTTTTAGACAGGCTCGGACGGCATCGTGCGTTCGAACGAAATGCCATTCTCTGCCCATCGCGTCCACCGCTCCCGATTTCTCGAGGATCCACATGACCGCTCGATTCGGATCAGAGATCGCAATCTGAACGTTCCGCGATTTGTAATCGCGATGAAGTTCTTGCAAAGCGCGAATGCCGTAGCCGTCTATGTACGAAACAGCTAAAGGAAAAGGAGAAAAAAATCGACGTGAATAGTAGTAATCGGTTTCCTAGAAACGGAGTTAGTTCGAAGGCGATCGATTGACTTACCGGTCATTTCGATTATCATGAAGTAAACTCCGGTGGCTTCGGTTTCGTATTCTCGAAGCCTAAAGACACAAAACAAAGTTGATTCTTCGTCAACATTTTGCAATCTATCGCTAAACATTTTTTGGGACGGGGAACCCTGGCCTTAGGAGATGAATCGAATTTTTGTTTAATTTGAGAATTGCCTCGAAATTTACCATTCAAATTCGTAATATTTGAATATCGAATTCGAATAAAAATAATTTTTCTGATTCGAGAATATTTATCAAATATTCGATCCGAATAATTCAATATTTATTTGAAATTTAATAGTTCAATATATATTTAAAATATATCAATATAAAATATAATATAGTATAATTCAACATATGTTTAAATATGATATTTATATTGTTTTATTAAATAGAGTTTATGAAAAAATAGAAGAAATAAAGTATTATTCGAATATTTGAATATTCGATTCGTATATATATATATATATATATATATATATATATATATATATATATATATATTCGAACTGAATAAGAACAAGATGACCAAATACGAATAAAATACGGTGATAATCAACTCGATTCCGACATGGGCTCTCTCATATGCTGGCAGAGAGAATCGATCCTATGACCTCTCTCCATAATCCTTGAGGAGGTCAACGCCTCATCGGCCTATCACTAGACATTTGAACGGTAATAAAAATGCGATACGAAACCTGTCCTTGATGTAAGTTGTGTTTGCAAAATAGATCGGCGAATCGATCCGAACAATCACAATCCCGTCGTGCGCGTGCGCTTCTGAGTACTGCTCGACGTTTCGGTATGCATTCGTTCCTGGAAAACGACCTAAGCGGGCTGCGATAACCAACATTTCCAACTTTAAAAGAACACAATATTCATCTAATTGAATATTCTTGCAAGAAAATGTGTTCTAATCACAAAGTCTCTGACTTACCGATATGCGGATTAGCCGATTCGTGGATGACGAAAGCAAGGGATGTCCCAACCTACGCAGGAAGTAATATTTCAAAGGGTTGAAGAGGAGGACAGAACCAATTTCGTCTTGTTGAGATGTCCAGAAATTAACTTCACTCGACTCAATATATAAATCAAAGAGGCATCTCCTCCTAACACCAATTGGTTTTAGAAATGAACTCTCAATTTAACACGTCTACCGATATACACTAACCCCGATGAGGACGCCGGTCTCTACGCCGAGAAACAAGGCGAAGATGCACGTGATGAGCCATACGAGGAACTGCTTTTTATCGACGCGCCATAGGAAAACAGTCTCATCGAGATCCACCTGAAGCGTGATAATGAGTAATAAGACTATTTTTCGATGAAGGAACGAATTGTTTGCTCTCCCACGTGGAGAGCGCAATTTTTTTTTCCAACATTAACTCGCTATTTCATTTCACATGGAAAAAATTACATATGCTAAACAGCATGAATAGGCTTTTCTGGTGACAATTAGAATCCGGGAGAGGCAACAAAGGCTCACGAACCCAAATCGACAAAAAAAAAATAATAATAAACAAGCCCGAACGAAGACAGAATTCAAAAAATTAATATGCAACCACGTACTTACCACTCCGATAACGGCCGAAATCACTATAGCAGCTAGAGCACACTGAAAATGACAGGAAAAAAAACACGATGAAAAGATAGTAAGGATCGATAGGATAATGAAACGAAGAGCTTTGATAACACGAGAAAGACCTGAGGTACGCATTCGAACAACGGGGTCATGAAAAGCAGAGCACAGCCCACGAAAATTCCCGTCACGACCCCTGATAAGCCCGTTTTCACTCCGCTCTCGTAGTTAACCGCCGACCTGGAAAATGCTCCTGAAACCGTTCGCAAAAGGTAGATGTTGCATTGCATGAGTGTTTATTTATGACGGGAACATGTTGGGATTTAAATCCCCTTCAGCCCAAATTCTGGAGCCCAACATAATCAGGCAAAGTGAATTTTCACTCTGAAACAATTTATAACAAATGGAGTAGCACACAAGCTTATACGCGTGTCACGTCCCTTTTTTTTTTTTTTTATCTGTAACCGATGCGAGACTGAGTTTGATAAGTTAACATGAACATACTTCGAAAGTAAGACCGGAACCGGAAGGGATATATTACTAACCGGTCACGGGGTAAGCTTGGAAGAAGGAACCTGCGATATTGGACACACCGAGACCAAACAACTGTCCACGAAAAGATTCCGTAAATGAAACGAATAAATCGAAATATTTCCAATAAGCTTAGTAATGAATCCGACGAACCTCTTGATTCGAATCGAGCTCGTTCCCGTTCTTGGACGCGAGCGCTTTGGCGATCCCAACGGATTCCTTGCACCAAAATATATATATATATATATATATATATATATATATATAAAAGGATAAAATATTACGTATTCGAAGACAGCCGTCATATAAAACCCGAACACGAAACAACGTCGTCGAATGTTCTTAATTCTTACGAGAATAGCCACGCCTGTAATCATGATGGCACTGGGAATCAAGGACTTTGCGTACGCAAATGATCCCTTCGGTATGGATAGTTTCGGCAGTCCCCGTGATATTTCACCTACCTGCAAAGCAAAGTGATTACATGCTACATCCTAAAATTGGATGTCGTTTGAGTAACAATAGATAGAACTCACCAATGTGATCGAAGGTGGATGATATATTAGTTTGACAAAGATTGTGCTGAGGACCACGGTCGTGAGCGGACCGGCAGCACGTAAAAATCGAAAATGCTTTCTGGTATTTCCCTACGTACGGAAAAATCAACGACGTGATGCAAAGGAGATAATTTAATTTATTTTGCGAGAAAATCCAAGGAAGGTTGTCTTTTTTATACCAAGTGCTTCATGGTGGCGAGGATAGCTAGCATGATCGTACCCATGACAAAAGGCGGCCACGAGAACTCCACAAGAGACAAAGAGAGAGGGACATAATTAGAAGAGAAGTGCTCTAAGGCAACATCATCATAAAACATGTGTTATGAATAAAATCCCTGTTGAACCCATGCAGTTTATCTCTAAGACCAATTGGTGATAGAGAGAGTAGCTCATAAGCTTATAAGATGGTTCTAATTCTTTAGCATAACCGATGTGGGACATTTGTTTGATACCCAAAAACATTGAATAATGTTAAAAGAAGTTATATAGAAGTATCTCACTAGTACCTTATGAGCACCTGCAATGATGCTCTTTGCCAGTGGAACAATCTTGCTGCTCTGTGCTATATCGTATCCCAGGAAATATTTGGCCTGGGTCAAGGCGATCACAGCAGCCGAAGCTGTAGTGAAACCAGAAATCACCGAACGGCTGATGAATCGAATAAGCCACCCGAGCCTAATTAAAGTGAACGAACAATAATAATTAAAAAAAAAAAGAAAGAAGAAATCACATAGTAAGAAAGAGCTTTAATTTTGTCGAAGAAAGAAATTCAATGCGGCGATGGATGACCTTAGGAGCCCCATAACGCATTCGAAAACACCGACCATGAGGGCCAAAAGTACCGCGAGATCGGCGTACAGCTGCTCTTCGGATGATGAGTCGACGATGGTGGTCAACGAGCTCGACACGAGGAGGGATATCAACGAGACCGGCCCGATAGATATGTGCTGAGATGATCCGAATATTGCATACACAAACACCGGCACGAAGCCGCAGTCTGCCACATCATCAAATGGAGAGATGAATATTAATAAGAAAAATCGATAAAAAAAATCTAGAAAGAATTAATGGAAAGGAATATACTTACATAGTCCGTAGATGGGGTGAAGCCCGGCTAGTTTCGCATATGACATGGACTGTTCCAAAAATCGAACATACGAGAAGTCTTACGTTGTTTAGTTAGTCGAACTAAAGCGGCTGGATGACCACTAGCTTTTAGGTGAAGTGGGCATACAACATGATATTAGAGCTCATAGGCTAAAGGTGTATTGGGGACGAACCTCCATGACCACATGATATCATTCGGCATGGTATCAGAGCTCAGGAGCTAAAGAGGTCTTGAAAAGTATAAGCATTAAGGGGGCGTGACATACTTAAAATTTATATCATGTCCTTCACGTCCAGGCTGATTTCTTTATTATCTAACTTTAGACATGTAATTTTCTTAAATGAGTGGTCGTGAGGATTCGTACACAAAGACCCTTTTGGCCCCTGAGCTCTAATACAATGTTGGACGGCCACTTTACGTGAAAATAAAAGCTTTTAGGTGAAGTGATCATTTAACAGAAGCTCTGGAGAAAATGACATTAAAAAACACGCAGACCTGAGGTATAAGCATGACGGCAACTGTGGCACCTGAGATGAGGTCGGGGCGGAGATACTCTAACCACTTGTACATCCTCAGCCAACGGCAGCATGGAAACACCATTTCAATCCAGCCCGTCATCCTCTTCATCCTGGCCCTCCGTTTCTCCATCGATGATGATGATGTAGTAAAGCTGGGCTTATTAAATTGCATTGTACATTCCATAATAATTGGTTCGTCCCCTGCAAAATTCGTAGCGCAAAAATATAGAGCAAAGTGAACTCTTAATTTATATATTCTAGGCGCCTACGACATTTCTTGTAAAAATAGAAGAAGCCAACACATCTCCTTTTCTTACACAGCATCACACACCACACGTGTTTCGCAGTGTTATGGTTACATAACACTTGATTGTGGTAGCATTTGGTGGTGGTGTACTACGTCTTCTTTTTTACTATATAAATAAATAATATAAATGAGTCAATACGAAAAGTAATCATATGTTTGATTCTTGCTTTTAGTTTACAAACAAAAACCCTGTCTGTTTGCGTTTCTCCACACGTGTGTGAAATAAATCGGACAGCTGGATTTTTCCAGCAGGTCAACTACTTGTAATATAATTTTCCTCATCGTGGACAAATGACATATTTGTTGTATAAAGAAACGGCAAGTAATTACTGTGATTTGGCCACTTCATCCTGGTACTATGTATCCTAGTTTCACTTCGAAATGATTTTCTGATTGGCCAATAACCTCCTCTCCCATGCCTTTCTATAGACCATCTACAATCGAAAAACCAATTCTCATACTCAACTCATTTTTAAACTCAAAATGCAGTAATTATTCTCCAACCATTAAACTCATTTCCAAACTCAAAAGAATATTCTCTGAATATTCACTTGCACACTTTTTATACTTTTCAACACTACCTATACATATTTCAACTTAACATATGAAACCACGATATTATTTTATAATATATTATTATTTAGGGATTTTTACATTTTTGGTCCCCGATGTTTGGCCTATTGTGCGTTTTTAATCCCTCATTTTTCAGAGTTACAGTTTCAGTCCCCAATGTTACCGATTTTAGGCGTTTCTGGGCCCCAGTTAACTTCATCGTATGTTTGGATGGAATTTAACATGTTACACATACCTGATTTCATTTTAATCTACTTAAATGCTCATTGGGGACTGAAACTGTAACTCGGAAAAATGGGGGACCAAAAACGCCCATAGGCCAAACATCGGGGACCAAAAATGTAAAAATCCCTATTATTTACATATGTTTGGTTTTCGGCTTTTATTAACTTGGAGTAAATTTTGAATGATCACCGTTTTTGGACCGTTTTTAGACGTTGACTATCGCTTTAGGTTGTAAATCGTGTTTGAGTGTCGATATTGATGAAAAGTTTGGTTTCATTTTCCTACAATGTTGTGAGTCATATGAATTGAATATCTATTCATTCATTTTTTTCGTCTACTTGGAGGACTGTGGGAAAATATTGTCGAATTTTCGAGGTTCATACACGCATTTGCTAGTGATAGTGGATGTTTAAGATGGATTATGTTGGAGTGATGAGGACCCTCAAAGCCTTTCAATTGGTTATATGTGAACCAAATTTGCTTCTTTGGATTATTTGTTTAAATTTTTCTATAGTTTAGGTGATGGGAGTGGATCGGGGTTTGATGCGTAGTTTGCGAACAACGACTGAGTATTTGATTTGCATTGAAGAATTTAAGAAAATTGCGGAGCAGAATAGGAGAAAAAAGAGGCAATCAAAGATTTCACGCATGTGTCGTAATTGTAATAATCTTATGTGGTCGAATGTGACATGGTTCATGAATATTTTATAATCACCGGTTTTAAATCTGGGTAAAATTATTGGATATATCATGGTGAGGCCGTCATTACTGAAGCTAGTTGTGCAGGGGAAGGAACTAGTACAAGAGTGTCACCTAACACAAATGATGATGTTGTAGTTGACAGTTCATCTGACGACAATGATCATATTGAGGACATGTTGCATGATGTTCAAGAGGATTTTAAAGAATGGCCTAATATATTTGATAGTCTTGTTAGATAGAACAAAATTCTTTGTACAACTAGTGCTCAAAATACACAAAGTTATCTGTCGTGTTCAAGCTGTTGAATGTTCAAGCTAAATTTGGGGTTTCAGACAAGTGTTTCTCAATCCTTTTAGAAACATTCGCGAGTTATAAGCTAATGTTCCCAGATGAAAACACATGTACTCCAATCATGATGGCGCTAACATGTTTAGATAGCACGATAGAGAAAGAAAAAAGGATAAAAAATTGAGACATCCGACAGATTCCGCTCAATGGAATAACATTTGCATTTTATCCTCATTTTGAAGTTGAGGAACGAAATCTTAGACTAGGGCTTTGCACTGATGGGATAAACCCACACGGCGAACCCTTCCCCATTGTTTGGGTTTCAACCTGGCATCTTCATTATTAGCCCTTCTTTTGTTGCAGGTGCGTATTAGCAATCTTGATATGAGCAGTCGTCACAATACTTGGCCGGTATTGCTTTGTATATATACGATCTCCCTCCATGTCTTTCTATAAAAAGAGAATACATCATAATGTCTTACCTCCGTTGATTGATAATCTACAAATTATATGTAAAACGACGTTGAAGTGTAGGACGCATACATTAGATCAAGATTTACGCTACGCGCCATGATATTTTGTAGCATCAATGATTTTCCGGCTTTTATGGGAATTTGTCTGGATATAGTGTGAAAGGTAAGAAAGCTTGTCCAATTTGTGGTGATACCAATTTGTGGTGATAATACATATAATCAGTGGTTGAACAACTACATGAAACACATCTACATAGGTCATCGAAAGTTCCTGCCATGTACTTATGATTATCCAACAAAGATTTTGGACTTCGTGTGATGCACACACAATAAATCTCATGCTTGAAGCTATTGGAAAATAGACAAGATTCAAGAATGTCATTGATCAAGCGAAGACATTGCGATTTTTCTTTATGCACACCACAAAGTCTTGGCGATGATGAGATGAGAGCACATACGAAGAAGGACATTGTGATACCCGCGGTGACACGGTTTGCTTCATCATTAATCATAGCTGAAGATGATGTTTGGAAGTTCCGAGTGGGAAAATGTAAATTTTCTAAGACTGTGAAAGGAAAGGAGGCTTACACAACATTATGAGTTTGGGGTTTTGGAATGGTGTATCACCTTGTCTCCAAGTGTTCACACATTTAAATGAAGTACTTCGGATTTCTGATTCTGATATAAAAACACACATGAGCTTTGTAAATGGTGAGCCTATCCGGGCAAAGGATGAAATCAATGTTTCTCAAATAATATTCCGAGCAATTATGAGTCAATCATTGAAGTTATTGATGATAAAATGAAAGGTAAACTTGATAGTCCTTTGCATTTGACGGCTTATTTGTTGAATCCGTACTATTATTACAAAGATCCCGCATTCAATACAAAAATGAGGTCTCAATGGGCGTGATTGATTGCATGGATGCTTTATTTTCCGGAGATGATGTTATGCAAAATATGATCTTGTTGGATTAGCTTCCTACCTACAAAGAGAAAAGGGTTAAATGTAGCATCAAGATGCCTCTCGAACGACAACAACTTTTATCCAGGCAAATTCGTTTACATTAATTTTATTTCTACATTGTTTATGTAGTGATGGTTTTTTATTGTTCTGTTTTATTTATGTGCTGACTTGGTGGTAAACTTTTGGTTCAATAACTCCAAATCTTCGAATGTTGGCCATGAGAATCCTCTCATTGACAACTAGTTCATCCGATTGCGAAAGAAATTGAAGCGCCTTTGACGGGGTTAGTGTACTTGTCACAAAAATGATGTTATATTACCTTTTTTTAGAAAGACATTATAGTACTTGATACTCTTTATTATTATTATTCATTTTGTTAATTAATTTTGTAGGTCATACCAAAAAAAGGAATAGGCTTAATGCAACTCTACTCAATAATCTTGTATTTATTCAATTTAATGCAAGGTTGTTGAGTACACAAAAAAGAGAAAAAGATAGAAGTGATGTAGATGTGTTATCTTCGTATGATGCATCGACTGCATAAGGATGGATCGTCGATGGGAGTGAAGCAAGTGACGATGATGTGGTGGAGAATGGGAGGAAGGAGTAGATAACTTCAAACGTGTGAAGTATCGAACAATAAGGAAATTGTATGATGATGATTTCGATTCTGAAGATGAGGTAAACGAAGATTAAATATGAGGCGTTTCAGGAGGGCGAATGAAGTATGTTGATGTCGTGCTTGTACGATCGACCAACTTGTTTTTGATTTCGATTAATGTTGGTTGATGTCCGCAGGTATCTTGTTTTATTTTCGAACTTTATGTTGACGTTATTTTTGTTGGTTTTAATTTTGAGAATGCTATGGAATGCTGAATGATGTTGATCCAAAATGGGTTTGTTATTTTGTGAGAAATGCTGTGGAATATTTTTAAAATGCTTTGGACAAATGAACTATGTTGGAATATTTATGTACTGATGAAAAAATAGGTGAATCGAGTAATTTTTGCCTAGTCTTGCCTAGACCGTTTAGGCGCTAGGCCCCCCTCGGCCGTCCGACTAGCGCCTAGCGACTTTTACAACATTGATGGTGGGTAGTCTAGGCATGCACTACCGCTATCTATTCGAGGCCCTTTCGACCCGCAAGGACCGATGAAATGCATGTTTCTCATTCAATATGAGAGATGCATACATTAATCCAAGACTCGAGGATTATCAGATTTTCATCGGCATCAAGGATATCTTGGACCAAACTCATGAATTTGGATTCCAGCGTTGTCAACTCTTCATGAGGTATCTTTATATTCATTGAAACGTATAATTACAAGTCACTTTAGTTTATAATTTTATTGACTATCATAATTGTAGGCATCTTCATCAACACTCATCGGGGTTCAAATGTTTCAACCCGAGTCGTCTAAGTTTGATGGCCAATGATGAGAATGCCGATAGTGAAATTGAGATGGATGTGACTCTCAGAGATTCTTACTAGTCAAACGTTTATTTTTTTGCTTCGTTCTGTAAGGGTAATTTAATAACATTTTTTTTCATATATTAATAGTTTGTGTTATTAATAAGACTTTCTATTTGATTTAGAAAAACACTACATTCTATTAATCATCTAGTTTTCCGCAAACACCGTATTTGTGTTCGATCCTTTGGCGCCAAACATCGGTGTTAGGAAAATAGGATCCAAAGGATCCGCAGACAACTAGACACATAATTTTATAAAATATACTTCATATTCGTAATTATATTGTATAAAATCATATTTACACATACTTTTAAATTTCAGGACAATAAAAGCGGCAACATTTAGGGGCGCGGTTCAAACTAAGAAGAAAGCATCCGCTGTTAGTTGGAAAAGATGCAATGTTCATATAATTTTGCAAGCTAAGTTATATTTTTGTATTAGTTTTTTCTTTGATATTGAATTAACATGTTAGATTTTATTCTTTTCCAAACTTATGCAAGGCTACTATGTCATGCGATATATGTACGATATTATCAGACTATCGAGAAGTGAGACCTGCAACTTGTAGAAGGTATGAAAATAAAACTACTCGAACTTTCAATTATGTTTTAGTATGTTTTAATTGTATTATCCTTGTCCTATATTACAGATATTAGAAGACGTCTTGTACAATGACGCATCGATTAATGAAGTACGAGAGATATGAGCCGAGCACTTCGATAGCATTTGCTTGTGAAGTGAGTTAGAAGATTATGTTTAATTATAGTTAACTTTTGTTGATTTTGATTGTTGAATTGAAATAATTGTGCCGTTCAATATATTAGTTGAACTTTTGTTGAGTATTGGATTGTATTGGTTGGATTAATTAAGCGTTGGGAAGTCAAAAAAGTAAGTAATATTTCAAAAAATTAAAACGATGCGACAGTTGTGAAAAAACCGTCGTCTATGGTTAGAGACAATAGGCGATGTTTTTCGCCTATACCTAAGTCTACGGCAACGGTTTACAACCAACGCCTATTCTCGAGCTATGGGTGTCGGGGCTCTAGGTGACGCCGAAAAACCATCTCTCATAAGCCGCAATAACCGACGCCCATAGTGTATTTTGTACTAGTGGTTGCTCTAAATTTGGAAAAATATGATCAAATTCTTGGCTCATAGTTTTCATTATTATTCATCGATAACTCTTCACAAGAGAAATGATGGAATACATCGCATTAAGGTGTACGTACATAAGAAACACACATTATTTATGTAGCAAGGCAAGATCAGTCCAAGAACATTAATGCGGAACGTGTCCCAGAACAAGTTTACGCGTTCACCTTCGGAGCCCAGCCCGCAACGACGTATTCCTTGGCCGCCTTAGTCTTCTCGAAAGACTCCCGAGAAAAGAGCAACTACAAAGAAAGATATTAGAGATCAACTCTTGCTTTCAAATTCGCATATATACGAAAAATAAAATACTCAAGGCAAGGCAGACAATGTATTGATGGATGGACCAAGGGTTGCAAACGAATCGAATCGAATATCACCATATTCATTAACGAATCGAATTCGAATCCTAAAGGTTGATTCAAAACGATACGAATATATACAAACTATTCGAGTATTCGGATTCGATATATATATATATATATATATATATTTTCTGTTTTCTCTACGAAATATGTTTAATAAAAAATATATATTATTATATTTAAAAATGAATTGAATTAAAATATATTCTGTTTAAATATATACTGAATTATTTGAATCGAATATTGATATATTCTTATTTGGTCTTCGAATAAGAAAAAGTTCTATTCGAATTCGAATCTTAAATCTCGAATTGAATATCGAAAAAAAAAATCCGATTCATTTGCAACCCTTTTATTATAGTTATGATAGTGATAATATAGTAGTACCTTCATGTAGCTGAGCACATTGGTCAGGTTTTCGGGTACGGACCATTTCTTGAAATGGCCGAGAGTCACGTCGAGATGGTAGAGCTTCGGAGCCAAACTCAAATCAACAGCGCAAATGTTTTCTCCATTGACATATGGTCCCTAGTCAACGAAAGACCGCAACAAATTCAATAGTTTATCCTAATGTTAGCAGCAAATATTTCTCGGTCTTTTTGTACCTTATTAGCTTTCAGATGCTCATCCAACGCCTTCAGTTCATCGAGCAGAGCTTGTTCAGATCCATCGTTAGGGTCCTTGCTCTTCAAGAACTTGACGAAAGAGGGAAATATCTTCAATCCCCTGAAACAAAGTGATTTTTTTGCATATATATACATGTAAGAACACGAAAACATACTCTTTGATAAGAAGTAACAACGCACAAAACCCATCAAGCCATAAGTTAGAGACAATATTTACAACCGAAATGGCAACCTCCTTCTGAGTTCGATGCGTTTTTCATCGTCAGTGCCGATATACCGACCGAATCATAGCAGTGACAGTAATGATGACGAACAGAGTCAAGGAAGACATCAGAGGCAACATGATCCTGTTTTTTCTAGCAGCGACAATCACTCTTATCCGGTAAAGGTTTCAGGAGTGTATTTGGGAGTAGATGACCACATTAAGGGTGCGTTTGGTTTGTGGAAGAGGCGCAACGATCGAATCACACAGTATCATTGTCCGATGCGCTAACTTAGTCGACACACGAATTCCACATACCAAACGCACCATAATGGCTTCGGGTTAGGAAAAAGCCACAATCATGGCGGAACGAGACGCCACGGTTCCGCGACAATACGATGGAACTGGAACACTCGTGTCCGTTCCGGCTCACAAAGGTAACGATTTTTTCACAGCCTAATTCGATGCTTCCGCAGCCCCGAAACAGAAACGACAAATGAATAAGAAGAATCGTTGTTTTCGAATGGTGAAAGTAAACTTAATTCATCAAGAAGAAGACAGTAAATATAAGAATTAACACTAACAAGAAAAATAAACAGCTTATCACATACACTGAAGAGACTTCAGGAGGTGGTGTGAGAGAAGGGTTTGGATATTTCTCTTCAATAATTCCGACTATCACGTCAGAGTCTGCAATCCAATCGTCATCGAACTTTATCAGCGGCACTTTACCTTCTGGGTTTACTTCCAAGAACCTTATACAGAAAAGAAAAAAAAAAGAAAAGGAAAGAAAATCTCATCCCAAGAAATTGATGAAAATACCTTCGATCTCATTTAACAATTGAAATTTACGACAAATTATTTCAGTACCATTTAGGTCTGTCGTCGAAGTTGATCAGATGAATCTTATACGGGACATGCTTTTCTTCCAGGGTAAGAAGAACCCTTTGACAAAACGGACCTAATCGAACATAATTAAAAAATTAAAGATTCGTCAAAATCACGAAAATAAATGACGCACTGTTGAAAAAGAAAAAAACAATAATTTACAGTCTCCAAGAATGTCAGGAGCTCCGGCAGCAGCTTTGACGCAGATTTCGACCGCCATTGTAATGAAAATAGGGCTGCTTTTTGCGTCTGATTTAAGTTTAGGGAGGTTATCAGAATATTCTAGAAGGCACACCAGTTTTTAGATGGCATAACATAACTCATTATATACCCTTTGTTAATGGGGTGCCTCACTTTGTTAGTATAATTAACTAATTAGATTTTAATTGTAATTAATAATTGAGAAAAAAAAATAAAAAATTAAACCCATGTTAGAATTTGAAATTTGACTTGTTCTTTTATTTATTTTATTTTTAATAAATAAATAATAAAAAATTATTACAAGCATAATCAATCACCTATTAATAAAGAATGATTCAAATAAATCATCTCAGATTAATTGTCGATAATTTTTTTTAGTTGCACATTAATAACTTTTGTATGCATTAATTTTGATTGCACACATATTAGGTGTGCACACATACTAGTTAATATTGATTGATGAGTTTAAATAGTATTACTTTTATCTTTCTTTATATAATGACACCTTTTTAAGATGTTTTGTTGATATGTTTAAAAAATGATACTCATTTTTTGGTAGATGTGTTTAGATGTCATTGAGTTTAATTAAATTAAATTACAATTTTACCTTTAAATGAATTTAAATTTTTTAGAGATAAATGATTTTTTAAAAAGACATGATATTAAATAAAGGTAGTGAGAAGCTATTTTAACTATAGAAACTCTATAAATTAATATACTTGTGACCACCAAAATGTATTAATTAAAAGAAATTAATCGACAAATTAATATTTTATTAATTTATGATGAAATGTTCAATTTTCAAATATCTTTCAAACTTTCACTTAATTATTATACTATGTGCATATATATCTCCTGTCTTATTAGAGACGAGATTCGAAGTTAAATTCATTTAAACAAAAATAAAAGACAATCGAGTCTTTCTCAAGAAAGCTTAATAAAAATATGAGAAATTTCGGTAGGTAACCCTGCGTTTAAGGCTTTTCCAATCGGTGTCCAAATTATTTTTCAGTTCCAGTAGGTACCCTGCGTTTAAGGCATTTTCAACTGGTGCCCAATCTAATTTTAAGTTTTGGTAGTTACCGCGGTGTTTAAGCATTTTGCACTTGGTGTTCAAATAAATTGAGTAGTTACTTTCTGGTGGACACGTTTTATATATAGTAGACTGTAGCACAAAAGTCATCATGTGTCATTCTCAATCACTATATAAATAATGAGCACCGCATAGTAATTGCTTAATTTATTTGGACACCAACTATGAAGCGAGTTTATTAATTTAGCATGTTATCCACGACTAGGGACCGAGCAAAAGTACTATCTTAGAGACTTTATTAAATAATTGGGTATTAAATTACCGAGTTTCTACTATAATACCTTATTGGGGGTATTAAGGGGATATTAATTAAATTCTAAACCTTCCAAACCAAACGTCTCATTAATTGTTATAACCCCTATAATTTCCTTAATATCCTCAACCAACCACACTCTTACGGTATCACTAAATTTATTAATTAAAAGAGTTATTAATTGGTGTATAAATTTTAATAATACACAATTTGAAAGCATTTTCCAAACTTCCATTTAAATATTTTATAATGTACATATATCAAATGAAAAATTAAAATTTGAAAGAATCTTCAATCTTTATTCGTATTATGCTTCTTCAGTTCAATGACAAAGAATGTTAGAAACAAAATTCAATGTGCATAAAAAACAAAAACAAAATGAGCACTTTCAAGAAACCTTCATAATATCATTCATTTAATAATATGTAGTATGTAAGGGATTATTAATTTATATTTCATGCACAATCTATAGAAATCATCAAGAAAGCATTCTCATAATTTTAACAAATTATTAATTTGATGTCTTATCTCCGAGTCGAAACCGGTAAAAAATCATCTTAAAGAATATTAAACAATAAAGTATTAATTTATTGTGGTTATACTATATTATGCATTTTTGAGTTGGATAGTGACTAACACACCGAGTAAAGTGAAATAACATCTTTCAAGAACTCGATGCAACGTGTCTGGTTAATGGCCACGATTTCAGTTAGATCGAAGAAAACGAAACGTGTATATAGCTTGCTCGAATCGAATGAGACATAACATGATAGGATTCGAAAAAAATTTAGCTGTTGTTGCTGATATAGTTAGCAATCGTTCATAAAATCATAAACATTGTATTGAATGTTAGTTGTTAGACTATCCGGGTGTAGATTGGAACCATCAGTTCACACGGTTTTTTCACTTAACCCCGATTTTTTACACTATGAACACTTTTGGTCTCAATTTAAAATTACTAGTAAACCGGCGCAAACTCGCATTAGGAATGTGCCCTCGAAATGCCATTTCGAGAATTAGAGAAATTAGGGTTACGGCCTATGTAATGTTCAGATTCATATTATTGTAATCGAATTATTATTTTGAATTAAAAAATATCGAATTTATGTGGTTTTCATTCGAAGTAAGGCAATTTATCGCGCAACTTCTTATTTAAGCATTCAATAAATCCATATCTTTCCAAAATATATAATTTTCGAAAAAACACATATATACATATATTTATATATAAATTTCGAAACATATATATTATATCTAATATTAATATTTTCGAAACGTATAAGGTAAATTACCATTTTACCCTTCTAGTTACAATACAAGTTTTACCCTCTGAATATAAATTTTCTTCCACTGAAGTTATTATTTTTGATCAAGTCAACTTAATTTATTAATTTCGGCCATGCCCCAAATTAATTTTGTGAATTCGGTCCTTATCGAGACAGATTTCTAAATCAATTCTCTTATTTTATCGACACTACCTTTGTGATCATTTTTAAACCTGACCCTCTTGGTTCATTTCACTCGGCACTGGGAAGACTCCAAGTATTCCGTAAGCGCCTAGAAGATCTTGCGGTAACAAACCGTTTCCCGAGTTGACTACAAATTTTGGATCTGATCTTTAAATTTACGAACGGACTATAGATTATCTCATCGTCATACATTCATGCCTTGTCAAAGTCAATAAACACGACGCTATGATAATTCGCGACTGACAAAATTACTAAACTACCCTTCATGTTCCAATATGAGTTAGTTTAATGCTTCGACTGGAGACTTTGTAATTTCTCGTCTCGAAAATTCTCATAGGACGTATACTTCAATTTACTCGAAGTTGTGAATCCTGCTCGGCAGTTTAAGCCGACAACTGCACTCCGTTGTCAAGACCGTATTCGTCGCCGACCCACGTACTCGCAAATTAGGGCTAGAAAACTAGTTACAAGTCAATACCCTAAAGCAACTCCACAACGACCCCTTCGGTCTAAGGTTCACGCAACCTATTATAGTCAGTCAGTCGATCAATTGACTTTCCGAGCATACAATCGATCAAGACTACGATTCAGAGTCCAGATACAGACAATCCTCTGATTCATCATGTATAAATGTCACGAGCTCCCACTTTTCCAAGTGAATGACTGACACAATCACTTTGGACACGTCGACATACCAAGTCATACTAATCAATCCGATCACCCTACCGGAGATTGAGACTTGTGAACTAATTCAACACTAGCGGCTAATAGCCATCGGTGTCCCCTCTCTGCCTAGCAGAATCGATGACTAAGTTTCCACAGTGTTAAAGTTTTATTTATTTATCTTTCTTATTGAATGCTTAAATAAGAAGTTACGCGATGAATATATAATTTGCCTTACTTCGAATGAAAAATATATAAATTCCATATTTATTTATTTAAAATAATTGTTTGATTACAATAATATGAATCCGAATATTACATAGGCCGTAATCCTAATTTCTCTAATTGTCGATATGACATTTCGAGAGCACATTGCTAACATGAGTGTGCACCGGTATAACAGTAATTTTAAATTGAGACTAAAAGTGTTCATGGGGTTAAAAAATCGGGGTTAAGTGAAAAACCGTGAACCGATGGTTACAATTTACACTCGGCTAGTCTAAAGACTAACACCCATTACAATGTTTAATGATTTTATGAACGATTGCTAACTACAACAACAACAATTAATATGGTATATATATATATATATTATATATAAGGAAATTTAGAGAGCATAAGGCATGGCTATCTCCTCTCCTATGATCGACATCTTAGATTTAGCGGATTACGTATTACAAGACTGAAGTGGATGTTTGAAGTCAGTACCTAGTCAAAACAGAATGTGAACCAGCGTATTCCTAAAATCTTCTACAAATCAATACCATTATCGAATCAGTTGTGACACGGATGTGAATGCATGCTACGAAAGATAGGGTAGTTACTTACATACAGCAACTTTATATGTATATTATTATCCTCTGGAATTTCTAGGGTTAACGTAAAATACTCCGCTCGGACAATTATTCTCTTGAGAACAAAGACCAACTCCCGAGGGCATTCGGCCTTCTAGGAGGGCCAGATTTTTATCTTTGTGCAGGGTACCCGGGTACACAGGGCGAGGTGTCATTATGGGCAAACAACGGCTCCAGAGCCTTTATTACACCCGTTATGAAGCACCTTATGACGCCCATTTAAAAGGACATTAACAAAGTTATTCATGACGAAGTGATGGGCAATTAAAGATGGGGTGAATAGGCTTTTAATACAGGAGCGGATCTTTAAAATCCAACGGTCCCCATCCCAAAAGGGGAATATAAATAGAGGAGAAGGAACTAAAAGAGAAGGGGCGAGGAAATACAAAGGAAATTCTCTAGACCGTCTATTTCTGAGAGGAAGAACTTTATTGAAGAAGGGGCCTTAAGAAGGGGAACATCTCGAATATCTCTTCGTATTCGTCATGTGCTCGGGCCATGACTATCGTCATCTGGCTGCTCGGGTCAAAGTACCTTCCAGATTTTTTCCAGACGCATCATTTTGGCTACTAATAATTCTAAGTCAACCGGTGACGAAAGCTCAAAAGACAAATACGCATGCCAAGTCACTTTTGACTGGAGCTGAAGTGAAAAGTAAAAGCAAAGCACTTAAAAGTGCTAAGTAACAAAAGAAACTTATGAAGGAGGAAGGAAAATCGATATTATCTTCCAAAATTAAGGTCGGAATGTAAATGATTTTTCCTCTCCATTAAATTCATCATTATGAAGTGAATCATGTGCACCCACGTAGGAAGAACAACTTATCTATCAACGATAAGTATAAATCTATTGTTCTTATTCGTACTTGAAATTCCAGTCGATGTTAAGTTTGAGAAACATCTTATGCGACTGGCATCAGAGAACATTTTTAAATCTTCTCAGAAACACACGTTCACCTGCGCTGAAATGTCATATATATGTGTCAAATTGCCCCTAATTAGTTACCTAGAGCTACATCAATAGTTAATTAGGACCAAATTTGACATCTTTTAAGCGTAAATTGTCTTCTGCTAATAAGGTAGGACCCATACAAATATGAGTACCAAAGTCCCGATAAAATTTTGCAGATCCTCCAGCATGGGTAGGTACTTAGAGATAGTTTCTCCATACCCATGACTGGTATGCGGCGAGAGCAACTACACCATCCCAACACGTATAGTATCTCGGGTTGCTCCACATAGGTGTGGTAAGAGATGCGATCAACCAAACGAAGGTACATTCTAATTATGCGTATGTTAAAAGAAGTTTTAATATTTTTAAATTGCATACGCATACGAGCTGAATTGACAAATACCTGTTCTTCAAAATCGTACATTTTAAAAATATGCATTTTCAAAATTTTACACGATTTTGAAACTTAAAGCTGCATATTACGAACATAGATGATAAATACCTTTTGTTTTCTTTCTAAAATGAGCTTAATTTGAGGGGAGTTACTCTTTTAAATTTAAAAGAGAATCAACTCTTATATTTGTTTCAAAGGGAGTAATAATTACATTTTTGAGGGAGAGCGAACTGTAAATGCGTGAATTTAGGGAAAGAGATTCGACCTTCTGTTTCGATCCAACTACGCATCTTTTGAGGGGGAGCAGTACTACTATAGGAAGCATGATTTGAAAGGGAGGAACAATATATAATATAATAATATAATATATTATTCTATTACTAATACAACAAATATATATATATATGTATGTACTATGATAAATATATATAATATATATATAGAAGAGAAAGGGAGAAAATAAAAAAAAGAGAGAAAAAGAAAAAAGAGAAACAAGAAATACAAAAGAAAGGAAAAAGAAAAAAAAACAAAAGAAAAAATCCTCTCTTTATATAGCTTCATATATATTCCCTCCGACATCATTAGACGGACTTCAATCGAGAATCTCGAGCTCAAAAGTTTAAAAATTTTCATACGGAAATATAGCTCCTTACACTACCTCAATGTTCACTTTAACCGACCTGCTGCTGATACAAAATAAAGCACCACTCACTACTTTCTACCAGATGCATACTTTGTTTCCATTATTCAGTCGTCCCAACTAAATCTAACTCCGGAACCAAACCGAGTGTTAGTTCCAAATTTTACGAAAATAACCACATATCCTACATCATCCGAACACACCACGTTAGATGATTTTGATGATGACATGAAACTTTCTATTGGCAAGCTTGGTATGAGAGAAATAGGTTTCTAATACATTTAATCCCTTGTCTCACAAATATCTCGGACCACACCCCCATAGGTACAAGTGCTAGTTTTATCAGCTCCCGGATAGAAGTCGCCGCATAAGGTCCAACGACTCATGCACATCAGAACCTTGCCCATTCGTCTTCTCACAAAAGACAGGTGTTTAAAGAAATAACGGGGAGCCACGTCTAATATCACCACTTCACTCGGAAGCGGGCGATATTTAATAAAGTGGTACTCAACTCAACTACCACACTTTCTTGGCACAATAGAGTCTAGTGTGTCCTCACTTCCCATATTTTTAATATTGACACATACACTTTTATAACACCTGATCTTTGTGATCACGTTAGAACTTCCGTAGACCTGTCACTTTTAGCTATGTTTCGATGATCGAAAGGAAGTCTTATCGTTGCAACATCAAAGCAACAACGGTTTCAGGCCATCGTCTACGAGCATAGCTCCTAAATCGATGCAAATGGGAAGTCTTTGTGACCCCGGTTTTTCGTACACGACGGATCTCTTTGTGGCTCCGTCAGGTTATTTCCAATCAAAGTCCCTACAATCTCCATCTTCTTGTCTCGACGACGCTAACATCTTGCCAAACCATCGCTCCATTTTCACCCACTTCCATGATGATCTCCCCAATTCGATCATCATGAGGAGGAGTGGTAGTAAATAAAGAAAATGGGAGCCGTACCACAACGAAAAGTGTAAGATTGATTGTAAACGTCAAATCCTGAAGCGTCGCCAAATTAAGCGAACACCGCCAACCTTCAAAAACTTAAGTTGCCGCCACATGTACGCCTCTCCAAATTTCAAGAGAACCCCTAAATCCCAACACAAGGTTGAACAAATGTAGGGGGAGTTGTCCACTATCGAAAGGAGAGATCGAACACAAAAGATTCGGCAAGCAACTTCAAATTTCTTACGGCATCTCCGAGACAAACTTCAAGAGAAGACACGAAGGAAGATACATTTCCGAGAAGAGAAGGTCAGAAAACGGTGAGCATGAAGATCTCCTAAAGAAGAGATCACAAGACAAGATATGGGATACTTGAAGAAGAACATGCACTAGCACGCTTCCGCCGATGCATACGCTGATACGTATTTTCGAGGACTCAAGACAACAGTTTTACAAGACCAACATAACCAACAGTGAATTGCAAATTGAACACAAAGGGGGAGATTGTTAGGATTATTTTATTATGTTCAATTAATTATTTTATCTTAGTATTGTAATTTATTTAAGTGAACTAGATTCTATTTTATAGAATCTAGTGAACTTTTTATTGTAATGGGCTTATAAGGGCCCAAGTATTATATACCAACATGTGGTATAAATACTAAAATCCTAACACATAGTTAGGTATGGATTTGTGAAAACTTAATAGAGAGATACTTTATAGAAAGAGGAGCCGCCCCTAACGTAGCTCAAGAACACACACACCTCACGAAATCGGAATTCTTTCGATTTAATCGTGGTAAAACATCTTTAATTTTATTTAGTTGGATAAAACATGTTATTACATCCACCTCCTGTATCGTGAGAGAGGGATACTTTTACCCTCAGGGAACTAGCTGAGATGATGAAAGCAGCTATGGATAACCGCCCCGAGTTTGAAGAGATCAAGAGGATGCAGAGGAGGCTCAAAGCAATGGAGAAACAAAGCAAGAAAACTCGTAAAGGATCTCATGATGGGGCAAGGAAGAATGAAAGACGTTACGAAAAAACGAAAGAGAATCTTGGGAGGAGAAGAGAAGAGAAAAAGTGCGTAGAGGAAACAGAAGAAAATTCCATCTCCCCACAAGAAGATAGAGGAAGAAGGATGAGCCGAGAGAGGAATAAGAGATTTGTGGAAAAGAGGAAGAAGTCGCCAGGGAACCATAAGCATAAAAGAGAATGAAGCTTCTGAAACCCGCTAGAGTAGCTACGAGGAAACACCTGAATTATCTGATTGGTCCCGAAACCGCCATACTTCGAAGGAAAACAAGGAATCTCCTCGCCATTCTCAGGACTCTATGAAAAGTACTGGCGCGGTCGAAAATCGCGCCCCTACTATAGGCAACCCCGTACGAGGAAAGAACGAAGGGAATCTGAGTCCTCGATACAATATTAAAACCCGCGAGAGACATGAAAGAAGTGAAGAACACAATCTCGTCGGGAAGGAAGTCAAGAGGAGGAGATTAGAAAGTTGAAAAATGAGGTCAAACGGTTGAAAGACGCATACATGCCAGGCGCACCGAAGTACTCATCTCGGGGAAGCCCGTTCACGACGGGGATCCTCAGCGTCCCCCTCCCGCCACATTTTTGTTTGTCTGAGATGGCAAAATACGATGGCACTGGAGACCCAAAGGAGCATGTGGATAGCTTTGAGGGGAGCGCTGGGTTATATCAACTGGATGACGCCATTAAGTGCCGAATGTTCGCTAGTACCTTGGTTAAGGGGGCTCACCGGTGGTTTACTCTTCTGCCCCTTGGCGGGATAAGTTTCTTTCAAGAATTAGCACATGCTTTCTTGAGGCAATTTTCGAGCATGAAGCCCCCATCCTCAGCTACCAACCTGGTTCACATTAAACAAGGAGAGAGGGAAAGCATCTGAGAGTATTTGAGGAAATTCAATCAAGCCTGAGTAAAAGTTCCCAATGCAACTCAAGCCAAAGCCACCTACTCGAATACCTACAAATGTAATCAAAAAGTAGGTTCCCAAAAAGAACCCAACTGGCGTATCATCCACGAGAAATCCGAAATGGGTTCCCAAAGCAAAGAAAACTATTAAGTCTCCCAAGGTCACCGAAAAGTAGGTTATTAAAAATAATCTCACTCAAGGCATTAAATCACCAAAGGTGCTCAAAGTTTGGGTTCCCAAACCCCCTTCTCCGAGAGAGAACCTCGTATGGGTACTCAAACTCCCTTAACTATATCAAACCAAGTGAGTTTACCTGAAAAAGTAGTTAGTCAACGATAATCTTCCGATCTAGCTATAAACTATCTTAAGATTGTGGCTACTAAACACAAATTCTTCCACTAAGGAAGAATCCGACCTAAATAAGGGTACCTATAGTTTGGGTTTGCATACTACGTTAGGATTCTTGTTCAATAATTAGCAACACTCCTTAACAAAGGAAGGACTCATCCTAAATAAGGGTACCTTAAATAATCTTTATCTGTTTTGTAGAATCCTCATGTGTGGTACCTTGAATCAGAAACAAAGCACTGTTGAGCAACTACAAAAATAAGTACAATAGAAAAGTTCGATTCAGAAACAACAAATCAGCTCCCATACTCGGATTTGGCGACATCGAATTGGATAATCTTAACGTTCAAGATGTTTCCTACGTAGAAGGTTTGATGCACAACCTTTTTAGCATCGGAAATTTTTGTGAATCTTGAAGTTCATTTCCGAGCCGACAAATCATTCCGGGTCTCGCAAGTCTACACTATATACAATCAACTTGAAGACCACGACACCTTCTACTGTAGTATGTATCATCAGTCAAGCTTCGATCAATCAACACATTCTATGACATCAGCGGATCTCCCATCTAAAATTTAAAGATCTACCCACGCTTCATTCCAAGAAACTAGTCACCAGATTACCAAGTCCCACCTATTATAAAAATCACAAGTGCTCATCATGCAAACTTGGAAAAGTGAAGAGAGCTTCTCATCAAAGCAAGTAAGTGGTCTACCATTCGTCCTTTGCAACTCCTTCATATGGACTTATGTGGTCCAATGAGAATACAAAGTCTCAACGTCCGAAAGTACGTCTTAGTTATTGTGGATGACTACTCTCGATATACGTGGACAAAGTTTCTTCGGACAAAGGATGAGACCGCTAGCTTCATCATATCTTTCGTCAAAACTACACAGAACTTGCTGCAACAAATAATCCAATTGATCCGAACGGATAATTGTACCAAGTTCAAAAATAAGAAACTCGACGAATTTTATCTTTCCCTTGGAATTATGCACTGTTTTCAGCAGCAGGAACTCCACAACAATACACTGTAGTCGAACTAAAGAACCAAGTGCTAGTCGAGGCTGCAAGGATAATGCTCATACACGCAAGTCTACCACACTTTTTGTGGGCCGAAGCAATAAATACCGCATGTTTCACCCAAAATCGAACTATCATCCACAAAAGGTTCAACAAGACTCCATATGAGTTAATAAAAAATGAGTACCAAATATCGCTTTCTTCAAAGTCTTCGAGAGTCCGTGCTTTTCAAAAGATCTAGGAGACAATCGAAGCAAGTTTTATCCTATTTCAAAAGAATCTTTATCGGTTACTCAATGACGTAAAAAGCATTTGGCTTCATAACATTTAATGAGCCAACCGCCTTGGCTTCATAACATGACGGTTCTAGACCCGAGCGTACATCTATGGCTCTTGATCACAACAGTTCAAGACCCGTTCTTCACCGAATGTTGACCAAGGATCAACAAAATTCTCCCACCAACAGTGCGACCAACTCAGTTGCACACGATCTCATTGATTTCGGGAAATGCTCCTTCTACGACAACGGCTGAAGCATCTTCAGTGAATGACACGGTTCCAAGTCCTCTTATTGACAAAGAATTTCCTAACACCGACACATCAACATCTCCTCATTCAAGTTGAAATCGGAATAATGCGGATAGTATTCCTATGATTACTTTCACGATGTCGGACGATTTGGTTTCTTCTGATATTTATGAGGTATCTCCCATTTCTCATGTGAACAAGTGGACTAAAATTTATCCCTCCATTTGATTATCGGTGACCCGTCAACAGAAATTCGTATGAAATCGGCTACCAAAAATGATTCGATCTCTTCATGCTTTTTAGTAAAATAGAACCAACAAAAGTCTCGGAAGCTCTTGCCGATCACGATTGCATTATTTCTATGCAAAAGGAAATTAACCAATTTGAAAGACTTCAAGTATGGACTCTAGTACCGAAACCACATAATACGATGGTTATTGATACAAAGCGGGTGTTCAAGAATAAAAAGAACGAAGCAGACATCATAGTCCGTAACATAGCTCGTCTTGTAGCTAAAGGATATAATCAAGAAGAGGGCATCGACTATGACGAAACTTTTGCACCGGTTGCTTGCATTGAAGCTATATGGCTCTTCCTTGCATACGCGGCTCAAAAAGGCTTTGTAGTCTATCAAATGGATGTCAAAGCTGCCTTCTTGAATGACGTTTTGAAAGAAAAAGTCCATGTTGCACAATCGGAAGACTTTGTAATAGAATATAACAATACAGATGTTAGTACTAAATATATATATATATATATATAAGAGAAAAGGAGAAATTTCAAGGGAAAAAAAGGAAAAAGAGGAAAATAATAAAAAAAAAAGAAATCTCCCCTCATCTTCATCAAGATTCATAGGTATTTCCTCCGATACCTTTCGACGGACTTAAGGAAGAATCTCGAGCTTACAACGGACGAATATTTCCAAAAGGCGAAGGTAATAATCTACTTGACGATCCCAATACTCATTTTCAACGACCTGCTCCGCCTTGCTGATTCGAATAAAGCAGCACTTCTGACGTATCTCGGAAGCATGGATTTCTAGTTTCCATGGTCCAGTCTAAACCGACTTGATCCTAACGCCAGAACGCGTCCGAGCATTTGAGACGATCCGACCTACCACCAATCCTACATCATCCTAACGCAACGAAAAGATAACTTCGATGATGACTTGGAAATATTTGAAGGTACATAAATCCATTATCTAACATATTCTGACCAACCCCCATAGGTACATGTGCTAATTTTATTAGCTTTTGGGTAGAAGACGCCGCATTAGGTCCAACGGCGCGTGCACATCTGAGCCTTACCCACTCACCGTCTCCTAAAAGACCGATATTTTATTTTGTCACGGGGAACCACGTATTCTATCACCGCTTCACTCCGAAGAGGGAGATATTGAACTAAATGGTAATCCTCCCCGTACCACACTTTCATTGATCACTAGTGTGTCCTCACTTCCTAAAAGTTTATAATTTCTAGGACACCTGTACTTTTTATAGACATGGTCTTTGTGATCAAGTTTGAACTTTCATAGACATGTCACTCTTAGATATGCTGCGATGATCGGAAGGAAGTCATGTCGTTGCAATATCCAAACAACAACGGTATTTGGCCATCTTCTACGAGCAACGCTGACTATGTCAACAGAAAGCCTATGTGGCCCAGATTTCATATTGACGAAATGCCTTCGTGGCTCCGTTGGGTAATTACCGAATTCAATTTCCTAGGAAGTCTACAAACCCCATCTCCTTGTCACGATGATGTAATTTTCTTGCCGACGACGATGTACCATTTTTCATATCGCCATGACGATCTGCTCACTCGATCATCATGATCATGAGGAGGAGTAGTACTAAATAAAATGAGAGCAATACAACAACAAAAGTGCAAGATTGATTGGAAATGCAAAATTCTCAAGTGTCGTCGAATTAAGCAAACACCACGAGCTTTCAAAGAGCAAAGTTGTCGTGACGTCTCTACATTTTAAATCAAATTCCCCGATCCCAACACTAGGTTGAACTAAAATAGGGGAGTTTTGTCACTATCAAAGGGAGAGATGAAACACAAAAAGAGGAGATTTTCCTCCATAGATTAAACTCAAAGAGAAATTCTCCAAATCTGGCAAGCAACTTCACACATATTCCCGACATTTGTGAGACGAACATTAAAAGAAAGTTAGAAGGAAGATTCGGTGCCGGGAAGAGTATTCCAAGACATGGTGAGCTTGAAGATCTTCAAAAAGGAAGAGATCACAAGACAAGATAAAGGAAGAGATATACAAATATCTCATAAAGGGGAGATTATTAGGAGTTGAGGAATCTTTTAAAAAAACAAGACAAGATAGCCAACGCTCAAGCGAAGATTGAACACAAAGGGGAAGATTGTTAGATCACGTTTATTGTATTCAATATGAATATGTTTATCTTAGTCTTGTAGTGTAATTAGTAGTTTGGGCTTAATCCTAATTGAGACATAGTTTAGGGACTACTTTGTAAATATACCAAACTTGGTTGGTATATATACAACCCTAATGACTTGTATTATGGTCATCACTTTAGAAAAATTCATTTGTAAAGTTCAGAGCTTAATGTCATATCGAAGAACAAGCCTTAAAAGAGAACTCCCGTTAAAGCTTCCGCTCAAACATCCTTACGATAATTCTTCGCTAGATCTTCGATTAATTGAATTGTTTAATTTGGTTGGATTAGAAACGGACCGAACATCATGGTGCTACGTTTTTTATAAACCATAAGTGGGCTTCACGTAATAACCAAACTACAACATAGTCATATGCGCTTCAGTATAACCACATGGGGTATAGCGGAATTTACCTGGTGAAAAATGAAAACCAAGCTCACACTGAACCATACAAAAAATTATCCAATGTCGCATAAATACATATATTACAGACTTACAACAGCTATTTCACCAATCACAGAGAAATTCATTAGCAACATCCTTGTAACTTGCCTTCTTTTTCTTAGCAGGAGGCTGCACTTGTGCATCATCACCTGAAGATTTTTCTTGAAATTGAATCATGTTTTCACCCATTGTCTTACCCTCTTCTTTGGGGAAAGATAAAGAACTTTGGGCTCTCTGCGTCGCGAGATGCGGTACCATGTTCACCATCATGGCTTGAACCCGATCGACCGTATCTTTCTTGGATTCATTACACTTGTTAGGATTAGAGAAATCTACAGCCTGGCCATTGATGAAAGAGACTGAAAAAAATTTAATTTCGATTCCTTCTCTGTTACATATTACAGGGCCATATATTATTTTTCATATTTACAATTCAGCCCATATCAACTATTCCTCTAATACTCAGACACACAGACTTCTATATATCTCATATCAGTCCTTATCACATTAAACTTTCTCAACACTCCCCCTCAAGTTTGGTGCTCATATAAATCTAACAAACCAAACTTGGATAATAAGTTTAAGAATTGCTCTCTACCCAAAGCTTTCGTTAGCAAGTTGACATGTTGTTCCTTTGAAGGCACATACTCCATCTTGATCACTCCTCCTTCAATTTTGTGTCTTATGAAGTGGCAATTCACTTTAATATGTTTCATCTGTTCGTGGTAAACGGGATTAGCAGCTATTTGCATAACTAATTTGTTGTCTGAATAGATGGTGGCCGACTCTATTCTTTGAATTCCTATATCAGTCAGTATGTTGGTTAGCCAAATGATCTTCAATGTGACCAATGCCAAAGCTCTGTATTCGGCTTCAGCTGAACTTCTTGCCACGGTATTCTGCTTTTTGTCTTCCAAGAGATTAATGAGTTTCCAATGAGCATCATAGAGCCTGTCAAAGATCTTTTAGTCGTTGGACACGACGCCCAATCTGCATCACAATAAGCTTTCAAGAAAACCTTACTATTAGCATTAAGAAATAAACCAAGTCCGGGCTTTCCTTTCAAATATCTCAGAATTCTATATAAAATATAAGAATGCACTTTCTTAGGACAATGCATGTGTTGTGACAAAATATGTATAACATAAGAGATATTTGGACGTGTTAAACATAGGTACATGAGCTTACCAACAATCTTTTGAAACACATGAATATCTGATTTACCTGTAGTCCTTAGGTTGCTTGAATTGATGTGTGAACTCTGGTTTTCCAGAATTCTCACCAGTGTGCTTAACCTTACAATTTGCACCATTAAAGTATTTCGATTGATTAGTCCCAGTCAAATAGTAACAACCAACAGAACCTGCATATTCTAATTTGTTAATTCATGTATCAGAGATAACATTTGCAGAATATGCAGGTTTTTTCTTGTTTTACCTGAACCAGTGTGTGATCTGTGATTAAAATCTGTGACAGTGGTTGGCCTTAAATTCACATTTTGTTCTACAGGAATAATCAAGGGCTTAGATCCTAGCATTCATGTTTCTCCTAATAATTCTAAAACATATTTCCTTTGACTAAGAACAATAATCTTCTTTGATCTAGCCACTTCAATACCCAAGAAGTACTTTAATTCTCCCAAATCTTTCATATAAAAGATTTTATTCAGATAATCCTTAGTTTCTACAATCATATCATTATGATTTCCAGTTATGACAATATCATCAACATAAACCAATAGAATAACCACACTTCTCCCCCTTGATTTGACAAACAAAGAATAATCATTATTTGATTGTTCAAATCCAAACTTATTCATTGACAATATGAACATATAACTCCAATGCTGTGGAGCTTGTTTTAAACATATAATGGATTTTCACCCTTACATACTCTACACAATTACCTGATTTACAAGATTTCAATCCCGTGGGTAAGCTCATGTAAACTTCTTCAAGCAAATCTCCCTGTAAGAAAGCATTAGTAACATCCATTTGCCATAATGGTCATTCATATATAGACGCAAGGGACATGATTAGTCTAATTGTAACATGCTTAGCTACGGGGGCAAAGATATCATTATAGTCTATTCCTTCTACTTGATTATACCATTTTGCCACTAATATTACTTTATACCTTTCGATAGAGCATCCACCCTATATTTAATGGACTAGATCCATTTACAACTTACAAGAACTTTTTCCTTCGGTAAATCTACTACCTTCCAAGTGTTGTTGAGCTCAAGTGCTTCAATTTCCACCTCCATGGCCTTTCTCCATTTTTCTGATACACTGGCCTCCTGAAAATTCTGTGGAACTCTTTCATTTGCAAGGGCAACAAGGAAGCATGTATATTTTGGGCTTATTCTGTTGTACTGTACATAAGAAGACAAAGGATACTTGCAACTTTGGTTAGCATCATGATAAAGAGTTGACACAAAATCTTTCAACCAAAGTGGAGGTTTTCCAGCTCTACCTGATCTCCTTATAGGGTGAACAATTTCTGGTGGTTCACCATTTTCAGCTTCAGCTAGTTCAATGTTATCATGTTTTATTGCTATCTCACCAGAATCCAAACCCTCATTGTTTGAAATAGGTAAACTATTGTATCTTCTCACTAGAAATCTGGCCATCACTGTTTTGACCAAATTTATTATTTTTCTCAACCGACCAACAAGTTTCATAAAAGATAAAGTCATTATCTTTGCTTGTTCTTGCTTCATATGTGTCTATATTATTTTCATATGTCCTAAATGGAAATCTTTCTTCATAAAAGATCACATCTCGAGAAGTAATAATAAAAAAATTCTTCAGATAAAGAAGTTTGTATGCTTTTTTATCAGTGGCATATCCCATGAATATACATGGTTTAGATCTCTCATTAAATTTATCAATTGAAGGCAAGATCTTAGCAAAACACAAACAACCAAATACTCTAAAATGACAAAAACTTTGCTCTTCTCCAAATAAAAAAAAAATGGTGTTTACCATCAAGTAACGGGGTTGGTGTTCTGTTAATTAAGTAGATAGCAGTTTGACACATTCACTCCCATACTTTATCGGTACATTTGACTGAAATTTCAAAGCTCTAGCCACATTAAGAATGTGCCTATGTTTTCTTTCAACCACTCCATTTTCTTGTGGAGTATATGAACAAGAACTTTGATGAATCACACCTAGAGAATTTAATAACCTTTTATAGTCTGCATTCATAAACTCTAATCCATTATCTGTCCTAATAATTTTGATTCCTCTAGAAAATTGATTCCTTACATAATTCAGGAACTTGTCTAGAATTCCACATACTTCAGATTTATTAACCAGAAGAAAACCCCATGTAGCTCGAGTAAAGTCCTCAACTATATTTAAGAAGTATTTTTCACCATTGTATGTAGCTTCCCTATATGGTCCCCACATATCCATATGTACTAATTCCATACTAAAAGTTGTCATATTATTCATTGTAGGAAATTTCGCTCTACCATGTTTGGCTAAAGGGCAGACAGGACAATACCTATGATCTTCTAAAATTTTTAAATTTAAATCAGGTAAAATCAAGTCCATTAAACGACATGTGACCAAACCTTTTGTGCCGTAACAAGATTTTATTGTTGTTTGCTTTATTCACCATAGTTTGAAGAATTTCACTGTTACAAGGAGTCAGAAAGGAATTGCAACCTATACTAGCAATGCTAGCAGACCTATCATCAATTTTCTCAAGAGTATAATTGATTCCATCTTCTACCAATCCCCCTTATCTTGCCAGTCCAAATCTCCTGGATTGGGCCAAAATGAGGATAAAATATCACACAAACATTTGCATCACATGTCAATTTGACATAGAAAGAAGATTATGCTTGAATACGAGCACATAGTGAACATAAATTAATTTCAGATCTGTTAATGTTTACATTGGCAATGTGGAGCCAACACCCGACCGAGTCAACATTGGCTCAGACATTGGTCCATTACTGGTTTTGTCTTTCATACCCGAAAACCTTATTACATAATCTTGGATTTATCACTGCACGAGTTTTTGGGAGGAAAGACAAAAAGGGGGAGATTGTTAATGTTGACATTGTCAAATATGGACTCAACATTTGAGTCACCAGTTGCGATGTTAACATAGACAATGTGGACTCAACATTCCAGACAACATCGATTGACTCAGACTTGGTCCATCCTTGATTTTGTCTTTCAAATCCAAAAATCGTTTACCCTATTATTGTGGCTTTAGTTAAGTGTGTGCAGGAGTTATTTACGAGCTGGACTTATTCAAATAGGATCGAATAAAGTGGAGTTAGTTGGAGCTAAAAAGGAGGAGACGAATTTACTTAAAATAGAGATTGAACGAGTCAAACAACAACTACAACAAAAATATAGCACGACCATCGGAGAAGTTGTTGGTTACACATCTATATAAAGAGGAACTTCGACCTCAAAGAAAATGGACGAGAGACGACGAATGACTCACATCTAGAGTGACGAAAGACGCACATCTAGAGTGACGAACGAGTAAAAGAAAAAGAGAGAGCTCTCTACATATATTCGTCATCACGGTTCTTTACCTAGTGTTTTACCTTCACATAGATCATAGGTTATCTGTGTAAAGATTAGGAGAGTCATAGATATCTCGTTAGATTCTTTACTATGTTGTTTTTACTATCTTTCGATAGTTCGACTTTATGTAATCCATTATTTGTAGTGGAATTTTGCCCTGAAGGCGTGCAGCAAGTTATTTAACTTGCTGCATATTTTAAAACCGCGTCTCCATCGTTTTTTAACTGCTAAGTTTTGAAACTTTCCGCTGTGCTAAAACTTTCAGTCCTGAATGTTGGTTCAACATTAAGGACAACATTACTGGTATATTTTTAACTTAGCTATTTTCCATATCTTTACGGGACCGCTCCTTTCCCCCCATCAGATTGGTATCAGAGCGATCGCTTGATACACTAAGCGTTTTTATCCTAGATATGGATGCCTTTAGCTCAAACTATTTCGGCAAAGTTCCCGTCCTAGATGGATCGAACTACGCCTATTGGAAAATCCGAATGAGACAATGCATAAAGTCGATTGACTCTCGTGCTTGGGATTCGGTTCTTAACGGTTATACCCCTCCTAAAACCCTTCCAGATGCTGATGGAGAAGTGTTCGACAAACCCATTGCCGAATGGACTGCTCTTGAAAGAGCAGCAGCCGATTTTAATGAAAAAGCCTTACATGCCATTTTTTCTTCAGTCGATATTTTTATGTTCAAAATCGTCAGTACCAATGCGAAACATGCATGGGATATGTTGCAAAGGTATTGTGAGGGTGATGCGAGCGTTAAAGACACAAAGTTGCGTCTTTTAAATAGCCAATTTGAAAACCTTCGTATGAGGGATGATGAAGATATTACTACTTATTTTGGAAAACTTTTGAATATTTCTAGCGAGTGTCATAGTCTAGGTGAACCTATTTCTAACAAAGTTTGAATTCTAAGGCTATTAGGTCACTATCTGAGAAGTTCAACGTGAAGGTGGCAGCTGTAGAGGAAGCCCATAATCTAGCCACACTCGACATTATGAAGAACTATCAATCTCGAAGTTCAGAAAAATGCGTCAAGGGGTAAGAGTCTTGCTCTAGTCTCGCAACCATCTGGTGTTGAATCTGATGTTGAGCCAGACGATGATGAGGATATGGCTATGATTGTTAGGAAATTTCAAAAGGTTACTGAAAAATAAGAGAGAGTTGAATGTTGGTCCAACATTCAAGACTGTTCTCAATGCTCAAGAGTCTTCATCCGCTCCTAATCGCCCTATCAACAGAAGAAGTTCTGCTGATAAAGCGAAAGCCGACAAACTTGACAGGAACTCTGTTCAATGTCATGCTTGTAAAGGCTGGGGTCATTATGCAAATGAATGTGCTAATACTCTTCGCAGGTATGGAAAAGGATATTGGGTTAGCCTATCTGATGATGAAGATGATGTGCCAGCAAGAAATACGCATCAGGTTGCCCAATGGACAAAAATCCCAAATCCAACCTTCTCTGACAACAAAGATGAAGATCATCATACTGGATTTAATGCGGTAACAGATGTTGATCCAACATTGGGTTCAACATCTGAACATTATATTCTTTTTTATCATGATGATTCAAATATTTTTGATGAATCTTTGTTAGATGAGACAGGAGATTTTTTAGAACATGCTAAGGATGATGAATCACTAGAAGAAACGTTCAAACAACTATACGTAGAATGGACGAATCAAAGGAAGGAGATCTCGAAATTGAAGGATTCCGTTCAAGTGTTGACTGAGGAAAATGCAAACAATGAAAAGGTGATCAATGGCTTGCTTGAAGGGATGAGCAAGATGAAAGCCGTGCTGACAAGAAAGGACAAAGAGATTGACAAGCTTCAAGTGCAAGTCAATAAGGCTTCGGACACCTTCTCAAAGATGAACAAAGGTAAGTCCACACTTGACGAGGTACTTTCTTTCGTTAATTCTTCTAATCACGATCTAGGATTCAAGTCACATCCTAAAAAGACAAAGCATTCTGCATCCAAGTCCAGGTCCAGAAGTTTTATGTGTCATTTTTGTCTTAAACCTGGACATATTAAACCTTATTGCTGGAAACTGAAAGATGTTATATCCAAAAAGAAAATGTTGACTGAAAAACCATCCAACATTCGCTCCAACATTGAGAAATCAGTGTTGAAGAAAATGTCTGGAGGTGGTTCAGACAACATTGGTTCTGGTTTTATGAATCAGAATTCAACTTTTTGGAGTCCATTAATTCAGAAGAAGCATGGGTACGAAAATCACCGGTTCGTTGCAATGTTGTTTACACGTCCTTGAAGGCTAATCTTTCAGGATCTTGGTACTTCGATATCGGTTGTTCACGACACATAACAGGTACCAAAGACCACTTGATAGACTACACTCCCTTAAGTAACGGTACGGTTACTTTTGGAGGTGGGGCGAAAGGAAAAATTCTCGGACGAGGTAAACTAAATGTGGTTGGTTTTCCTGCCCTAAGGAACGTACTCCATGTTGACGGTTTGGTTGCTAACCTTATTAGCATAAGTCAACTATGTGACGACGATCTTGAGGTAAGGTTTAATCGAGAATGCTGTGAAGTTTTTAATGATAAAAACTTGTGCGTGATGGCGGGTAGAAGGTCTAGTGATAATTGCTATCAAGTTGGTGATAATGTTGATAGGAAAGAGGTATGTAAGATGTTGAAAACCGAAGATGATATTGTTCTTTGGCATCATAAATTGGGTCATGTCAATTATCGAACATTAGAACAATTGATTCGGCATGAGGCAATAAGAGGTATTCCCAATCTTAAAGATTGTGGAAAGATTATTTGTGAGCAATGTCTTAAAGGCATGCAGAAGCATGTCAGTCATAATGTTGACCAACATATTGCCCAACATTTTAGAACTGCCCACTACTTTCAGCTACTTCACATCGATCTTATGGGTCCTATGGAAGTAGACAGCGTAGGTGGTAGGAAATATGCATATGTGTTAGTTGATGACTTTTCTAGGTTTTAATGGATATTTTTTCTCAAGGAAAAATCTGAAACTTTTGATTTTTTCAAAACCTTTTGTGCCATGATCAAAAATAACTTTTGTGCACCCATTTTTCGTATTAGGTCTGATCATGGTAGAAAGTTTGTAAAGATGAGTATTATCCTAAGACACCTCAACAAAATGGGATAGTCGAAAGGAAGAGTAGAACTCTTCAGGAGATGGACCGTGTGATGCTACATTCGAAAAATCTTTCTAAAAGATTTTGGGCGGAAGCATTAAACACGGCTTGTCATATTTCGAATAGAGTTTTCTTTCGTCTCGGGACAAAGAAAACCTCTTACGAGATATTGAAGGGTACGAAGCCTACGGGTAAATATTTTCACGTGTTTGGATGTACATGCTATATGTTAAATGATCGTGAATATTTGACGAAGTTTGATTCAAAAAGTGATATATGCATATTCTTGGGATATTCTACTAATAGTCGTGCTTATCGTGTTTACAGTCTTATATTGAAAACTTCAGGAATCCGTTAATATTGTGTTTGATGATTCCGCTGACATTAGCAGAAGTTCTCCCCAAGTTGACATTGCAGATGTGGTTCCGACGGTTGTTCCAGTAGAGGATCTGGAAGCTTGTTAAAAACAATGTTGAGTCAACATCCGACTCAACATTAGCCTCTGAACAGGACACAGAAGATGAAACTCTAAATGTTCAGAGAGATCCCCCTGCTAGGATTCAGAAGTCTCACCCCTCTGATCAGATCATTGGCAGACTGGATGAAGGAAGGAAGACCAGAGTTAAACCACGAAGAGATTATAGATCAATGGTAAAAAATGTATGCATGACTTCCGACGAGGTAAGGTTTAATTGTTTCGTATCTGAAATTGAACCAAAAAACGTTCTTGAAGCTCTCAAGGACAGTTTTTGGATCAATGCTATGCAAGAAGAGCTTGTTTAATTTGATAAAAATCAGGTTTGGACTTTGGTTCCACGACCAAGTGACGGAAACATCATTGGTACTAAGTGGATCTTTAAGAACAAATCTGATGAGTACGGAAGTTGCCCAAGGCTATACCCAAGTTGAGGGTATAGACTTTGATGAAACCTTTGCCCCCGTAGCAAGATTAGAATCTATTAGACTCTTACTTGCTATCGCATGTTGGCTCAACATTACCCTCCACCAGATGGATGTTAAGGGTGCGTTCTTAAATGGTTATATTGATAAAGAAATTTACGTTGAGCAACCGAAAGGTTTCGAAGATCCTTACCATGCTGATCATGTGTATAAATTGCAAAAAGCTCTTTATGGTTTAAAGCAAGCTCCTCGAGCTTGGTATGGTAGACTTACTTCGTTTCTCTTAGACTTTGGATTTGTTAGAGGCGAAGCCGATAAAACTCTTTTCGTGAAAAGAGTTGGTAATGATGTATTAATCTCTCAAATATACGTGGATGATATAGTATTCGGATCAACATCTCGATCTATGTAGGATGAGTTTATCCAAGCTATGAATTCCACATTTGAGATGAGTATGATCGGCGAACTAACGTTTTTCATGTGTCAGGAAAAATAAGCGAAGAACACTGCGAAGTTCGGTCTAGATAATGCAAATGTAATGAAAACTCCTATGGATCTACGCAGAAGGTAAGTAAAGATAATGTTGGGGAAAATGTTGATCCAACATTATACAGATCCATGATTGGAAGCTTGTTATATCTAACTGCGAGTAGACCAGATCTTATGTATAGTGTTTGCGTATGTGCGAGATATCAGGCCGAGCAAAAAAATTTCACATTTAAATGCTGTTAAAAGAATTTTAAAGTATGTTGGTGGTTCTTGCAGTCTCGGTTTATGGTTTTCCAAGGGTACTAACACAAATTTAGTTGGTTTTAGTGATGCTGACTGGGCAGGTGACGAAGATGATCGCAAGAGCACAAGTGGTGGATGTTTCTTCTTAGGTAATAATCTAGTGTCTTGGTTTAGCAAAAAACAAAATTATGTTTCTCTCTCTACGGCCGAATCTGAGTATGTGGCAGCAGGCAGCTGTTGTACACAACTCATATGGCTTAAGAGTATATTGAGTGATTATGGGTTAGAGAGTGAAACTGTGCTGATGTCTTGTGATAATTTGAGTGCCATAAATATTTCGAAAAATCCTATCCAGCACTCTACGACTAAGCATATAGACATTAGACATCATTTTTTGAGAGATATAGTAGAAAAAGAGTTAGTGAAAATAGAGCATATAGTTACTAAGAATCAGCTAGCGGATATTTTCACTAAAGCATTAGACTTTGAAAGGTTTTCAAACCTTAAGAAGTCTATAGGTCTGTGTCAGTGTCAGTAAATGATGGTCCAATATCTGGATCAAGATTTGCATCTGTCAAGTATGGTTGTTATTGTTTTGATATTTGGTCTAAATTTCTCTCAGTTAATTCCTGAAATGATTTGACTCACCTAGACCGTTTTCTGAAATGACCCGCTCACTAGCACAAGGTTTGCTCATGATCCTTATTCAAGATACATGTTCAAAATATTAAGAATCCTTAGATACACGGCACTCGCGGTGATGATGTATTCTTTGCGTGCAAAAAGCTGAACCTTGATGAAAAGGAAATCAATAAAGAGCAGTGCACAATATTTCATATCTATAATAAAGGTGAGAAAATGAAAGAAAACTGAGTTCTAGGGTGTTAGACAGAAAATGAAGGAAATCTTTTGAGAATGTTGGATCGAATGTTGAGCAACATGTGTGACTAATCATTTTGATCATGCGATATTTTATATTTATATTATCTATATATATTTATATATATATATAATTAGTATGTCGAGTCTAGTATCTATATCTTTCATGATGATTTAAGAGAAAATCAGAAACCCCCACTTGGAGCTCACGGTTCATCAAGTCCTAAACGGTTAGTTTTCATTTAAACTCTTTATTTGTGCTATTTTCCAAGCTGAAAACTAGTTATCGTTGCTGCAAAAACTTTCGACTGCTACTACTTTTTTGTATTTACCTACTTTTTATGCTCACTTGATATCTCCTAATTCGCACTACTCTATTTCATATTTTCAAAATCTATCTATGCAAATGACGAATTTCTCGAGCTTTCTTTCATTATCCATAAATTTCAAACTCACCTCTTTCGAACTCACCTCACTTTACAATGTGCTATTTAAGCAATATAAAATAGTAGTCATTTGATGGGGCTACACAAGGTTGTGGATCTGCCCTGGGTAGGAGCTCAAAATGCTGAACCAAATGTTGGTTCATCATTTGCTCCAACATCAGTCCTGGAACGTCATATCATGTATCGAGATGATACAATTGCTTCATTAGTTGCACAAAGAGAGACTTTTAGGAGTTTTCTTTCTACCCAAAAAGGGGGAGATTTAGATGGTGCAGAAGAAGAAGCCGGGATAACTGATGCAACTGCTGTTGGTGAGGGAGATGATGCTGAAGCTAAAAAAGGAAACCGCTGAAGAAGAATCATAGGATTCTCTTATTTTTTAGATTTTCTAATCTATTTTTTTGGTTTCTCTAATTTCTCTTTCTTGCAGGTTTAGTTAAGACTTAATCAGACTACTCCATATGGTTATTCTTATCTAATGATAACCATATTTTGTTCTGATTGTCTTAATGATTTCAGGGGAGTTTTGTGGATTTAACTCTGCACAGGTTTTGGGAAGAAAGACAAAAAGGGGGAGATTGTTAATGTTTACATTGTCAATGTGGAGCCAACACCCGAGTCAACATTGGCTCAGACATTGGTCCATTACTGGTTTTGTCTTTCATACCCGAAAACCTTATTACATAATCTTGGATTTATCACTGCACGAGTTTTTGGGAGGAAAGACAAAAAGGAGGAGATTGTTAATGTTGACATTGTCAAATATGGACTCAACATTTGAGTCACCAGTTGCGATGTTAACATTGACAATGTGGACTCAACATTCCAGACAACATCGATTGACTCAAACTTGGTCCATCCTTGATTTTGTCTTTCAAATCCAAAAATCGTTTACCCTATTATTGTGGCTTTAGTTAAGTGTGTGCAGGAGTTATTTACGAGCTGGACTTATTCAAATATGATCGAATAAAGTGGAGTTAGTTGGAGCTAAAAAGGAGGAGACGAATTTACTTAAAATAGAGATTGAACGAGTCAAACAACAACTACAACGAAAATATAGCACGACCATCGGAGAAGTTGTTGGTTACACATCTATATAAAGAGGAACTTCGACCTCAAAGAAAATGGACGAGAGACGACGAATGACTCACATCTAGAGTGACGAAAGACGCACATCTAGAGTGACGAACGAGTAAAAGAAAAAGAGAGAGCTCTCTACATATATTCGTCATCACGGTTCTTTACCTAGTGTTTTACCTTCACATAGATCGTAGGTTATCTGTGTGAAGATTAGGAGAGTCGTTAGATTCTTTACTAGGTTGTTTTTACTATCTTTCGATAGTTCGACTTTTTGTAATCCATTATTTGTAGTGGAATTTTGCCCTGAAGGCGTGCAACAAGTTATTTAACTTGATGCATATTTTAAAACCGCGTCTCCATCGTTTTTTAACTGCTAAGTTTTGATACTTTCCGCTGTGCTAAAACTTTCAGTCCTGAATGTTGGTTCAACATTAAGGACAACATTACTGGTATATTTTTAACTTAGCTATTTTCCATATCTTTACGGGACCGCGCATTTCCCCCCATCAAGATCATTAAGCAATGTGACATTCCCAGTATTAGTAGCTAACAAAAGTTCTCCATTTGGCAACTTAACATACATGTCTGATCTAGGTATAACAGTTCCTCTATCATATAGAATTTTGTCAGTTGTTAGCACCAATATCAATGATCCATATGCTCAAATTTGAGGTGGTGAATATTCCATACCTGAGCTATTACCTGCACGATTACATGAGCCCGGTGTCTGAGTTCCACCAATGATGGCTAATATCTGTTAATATTGTTCCGAGGTAAGCTGGGGCCGTGTTGGGGCATCAAGGTTCCCAACTCCAGTAAGTTGATGGCCTGTTTGAGCATTTGTAGTAGTCGAATTGGCCCTGACATGTTGGTCTTGCCACTGTCCTTCTCCTCTTCCTTGGCCTTGATTAAATGTTCTTCCTCTAGATGCCCCTCGGCCTCTTCCTCTTCGTCCACCTCTGTTATTATTATGAGGATAGCCATGAATCTTGAAGCAGTTTTCCCTCACATGTCCCCCAACATTGCAATGATCACACCTAGCTGGTCCCCTGCCTCCTTGTAAGTTCCATTGTCTTGTCTGATTTCCAATGCTTTGTAGAGCTATGGATGATGACTCTTGACAGTTTCCTTGAACACATGTTTCTTTGGGTTTCTTCATTACAGAATATCGAGTATAATTGCTGGTGTGATGGAAGCGGTGACATCACGAGGATTTTTGATCTCATTTGGCTGTAACTTCATTCAAACCCATTAAAAACTGCATCATCTTTAGTTGATCACAGTATTGCAGGTACTCCTTTGATAGGTTTGTGGCTGGAGATGGGACGAGGCTATCATACTAATCCCATAATTGCCTCAATTTCGAGTAGTACTCAAACAATCTTGCACCATTGACCTTGTCAAACCGCTCCTTTAGATCCTTCCAAATAGATTGGGCAGATTCACAATATATAACCCCTTGCACCAATTCTCTGGACAATGAGCGATGAATCCAAGAAGCACTAAGGCATTGCACCTCTTCCACTGCTGATTCAACACTCTGTCTTTCTCTGGTTGTGGACACGATCCATCAATAAACCATATCTTATTTTTTGCCTCAAGCACTAATAGCATCTCACGCTCCACAGTTTGTAACTCTCACTTCCTTTCAAGACCTCAGTCACCAAATCCAAGTTCGGTGTGTCTGATGGATGGAGGAACAAAGGATTATTGAAATTCATTGTTATTTCTTTCGTAGGAGCTTGATTGTCTTGTTTTGAACTCTCGCTTCTTTCATCCTTACTTTCTGATTTTTCCAAATCGACCATCTTCTCTGAGATATTCTTGACCGATGATAGATTTACCAGATTGCGAAGCCCTAGGGCATCTGATACCATGTTAGGATTAGAGAAATCTGCAGCCTGATGATTGAAGAAAGAGATTGAAATTTTTTATTTCGATTCCTTCTCTGTTAGAAATTATAGGGTCATATATTATTTTTCATATTTACAATATCAACTATTCCTCTAATACTCAGACCCAAGACTCCTATATATTTCATATCAGTCCTTATCACATTAAACTTTCTCAAGAACACTGAAAGTCAAATTCCTTAGCATCATCGAATCTCTGTCCATGTTTGCTCGTTTCACTTGCTTGCCCTTCATCATCAGAAGCTTCCAAGGTCCCAAATTTTGCCGTGGGATGATGATATGCTTCGTTCATGACCTCTATCTCCATGGTTTTATTACTTGAAGTTTCTTTTCATTCACCTTTGGCAATCTCATATATTCCCACCTCATTGTTATCTCAAGGAGCAATTTTGTCATTGTGTCAGCGGATTCGTTTTCTTGAACCATAAATTATTTTTTAGTCCTGTATATTTGGGAAGTAGCATTTAAAAGACCTACATATCATATTGAAATAATTTGATGACAGTTACCGCTACACGCCTAATTTCGTCCAGAATTAATACACATGAGGCTTACACAACAATTAAATGGGAAACAAAATCATATATGGAGTCACACATACTGATTTGAAAAGAATTTTCTCAATCCCTAATTAATTATCACATGCAACTCACGTGTGTTAATTTATGGCTGAAATTTGTTTTTCCGGGCATTACTTGTCCTCAAATTGCTTCAATTCATTGGAGATAATAAGTTGACTAAACTTTTTCCAACATCACGTATGATTTTTTCTCAACTTAATTGTCACGTACGACTAACATGTGTTAATTTCGGACTGAAATTATGATTCTCAAATTACTTTAATTTCGAAACTTATTATCGTAAGTCAATTAAATTTCACGCCTCCAAATATAAAAAGAGTAAGGGTGTGTTTGGATTCATGAATTTGAATTGAATTCCGAGATTTGAAATTGCGAATTCCGAAATCCAAATTTCAAATCCAAATCCAAATCCATTGTTTGGCAAACGCTAGGATTTTGGAATTCGGATTTCGAAATGGAGCTCGAGCTCGACAATAATGAACTCGAGCCGAGCTTTTACCGAGCCGGCTCGACTCATCATTTGTCGAGCTCGAGCTCGAGCTGAGCTTTTGTCGAGCCGGCTCGACTCGTCGTTCGTCGAGCTCGAGCCGCCTCATCGAGCTCGCGAGCCAGCTCGACTCATCGTTTACCCATACTTATTATTATTATTATTATTATTATTATTATCATTTATAAAAATCATTAAGGCGGAGATTCGGATTTCGAATACGAACTATTTGTGGTCGAATTTCAAAATCATCAAACAACAAGGGTGTGAAGAATGTCACATGTGGCCAAATGTCCCACATCGATTACGACAAGAAAAATTAACCGGTACATAGACTGATGGGTAACTCCTCTTATCACCAATTGGTTTCAGGAAGGAATCTCATCAAGCTTATACGGTAACCCCTCCTCTGTGCGGTGCGTGTGCGCGAGCCTCGATAATCCAAATTTAACATGGTATCAGAGAGGAAGATCCGGGCGGATCCGTGAGGTTCGAAAAGATTCGCGTTCCTCATCTGACTCAAAAATTAAAAAAAATAAATATAGGCGGGTTCGAAAAGAATGGCGTTCCTGACCGATTAAAAAGAAATGGGCTCACATGTGAGGGGGGAGTGTGAAGAATATCACATGTGGCCAAATGTCCCACATCGATTACGACAACAAAAATTAACCGGTATATAAACTGATGGGTAACTCCTCCGATCACCAATTGGTTTTAGGAAGGAATCCCATCAAGCTTATACGGTAACCCCTCCTCTGTGCGGTGCGTGTGCGCGAGCCTCGATAACCCAAATTTAACAAAGAGTTTGGATTCTTCTCGTATTTGGATGAAATCGAAATTCAAATTCGAGTTGTTGCAAAATGGGTGATTTGGATGAATTCTGGATTTCAAATCGAAATCTGTGAATCCAAATGTAGTATAAAAGAATTATTAAACCGTTGACTGCCATTCATTTTTCTAATTGTTCCCTCAGTCAACATTGGCTTTCTGCCGTGGCAGAATTATACTTCCAAGTGGACGACGAACTCATTCTCTTGATAATCACCGATCCACCTTAGCCTGCGCAGAGCTTTTACTTTTCAATTTCGTAGATTTCAAACAAGGTTACAATCCCCATGGCAGCTTACGCAGCGCTAGCTTCTCTGATGAACACGGTGGACCGGGTTCAGAGCTACGGGCGTCACTGGATTATAATCGACGGTGACCTAATCGAATCTCTCCGCGAAAAGGTACGATTTGTGCAAGATTATCTGGAAAATTATCCTTACGCCCACTCTAGCACTGAAGAGGCGAAATCCGTGGAGAGGCGAATCGCAGAGGCAGCGAACCAGACAGAAGATGTGATTGAATCCCACGTGGTTGATGAAATTCTTAAGAGAACCTTCAACCATAGCGAGAGGAGTCGTAATTTATCTTTCGAGCTTCGGATCGCCATCAAAGGCTTGGATTCAGTCAGGAAAATGGTGCTCAAGCTTCTTGCAACGACGAGGGGACGAAGACATCAGGTTCATCAAACTGCAGCTGCTGCTGATTCATCAACGTTAATGGCTCAGAAGAAGCAGCATTTCATGATGGGATTCGATGATTACATGATTCGAGTGATGGAGTGGCTCACGGGAAACCATCTTCCCCGTCGGGTCATCGGGCTCGTCGGGATGGGCGGCATAGGCAAGACTACGCTTGCTCGGTCCGTTTACGAAAACTCTTTGATTGTGCAGACTTTTACAGTTCGTGCTTGGGTTACTGTTTCCCAAGAATACAGCATCAGAAGGATGCTGTTGGAAATTCTTTCCGGTCTTGAAAAGCAATACAGAGGCAACGATCCCTCCTCCTCTGCTCAGGAGATGGATCGAAAAACCGACGCCGAATTAGGGCAGGAGCTCTACAAAACTCTCTCGGGCAGGACATATTTGGTTGTAATGGATGACGTGTGGAGCCTAGAGGCTTGGGATAGAATAAAGTTCTGCTTTCCCGAAAACAGCAACAAGAGCCGAATCCTGGTGACCACAAGGCTCTCGAACGTGGCTGCCGATTTCGCCTGTCCCTCCCTCGAGATGGGATTTCTGGACGAGGCTAAGAGCTGGGATCTTTTCTGCAGGATCGCGTTCCTACAAGGAGATTGCCCCGGTGAGTTCGAGGAAATCGGGAGGAAGATCGTGAAGAAATGCAAAGGGCTCCCTCTTTCGATCGTCGTGATCGGTGGCCTTCTTGCGAAATCCGATGGGACAGAAGAAAATTGGTCGTATGTTTCCGAAGCTGCAAACTCCATTCTTAGTTCAGGGGAGAGTGAGCATTGCTCGAAGGTACTCTCGCTTAGTTACAGTTACTTGCCCGTTCGCCTAAAGCCTTGCTTCCTTTACATGGGTTGCTTCCCCGAAGACCACGAAATCCACGTCCCCCGTCTTATCAAACTCTGGGCTGCAGAGGGATTCCTGAGGCCAGACAGGGAAAAATCGTTGGAGGACACGGGACTAAGTTTCTTGAAAGATCTCGTAGACAGGAACCTTGTACTGGTCCATGGATTTGGATCCGATGGAAAGATCAAAACCTGCAAGATTCACGACCTTGTGAGAGGGTTGTGCTTGCGGGTGGCCCGCGAGGAGAAGTTTCTCCACGATACGTGGCTGCCCCGGGAGATGAGGAAGCCATTCTCCATCACGAGGATACTCAGACGTGGAAATTCCCGAAAAGGCGTTATAAACAGGGAGCGGTGCATCGTCGTTCGTCAAGACACGGGAAATCCGATGATCAATAATTCTCAGACCTCTGTCAGCAAGAAGTCGAAATCTCTTACCCGTTCTGTAATATCCAATCTCAGAGGGGGGAATAACTTGTTTTTTCCCCTTAAGTTGCTACGAGTCCTCAGTGCAGTCAACAGATATCCCCTGCATGCTATTTACGAGCTCGTCAACCTGCGATATGCGGATATTTTCCCCGATTGTGGCCCGAATACCGAGCTTTCCCCCACGATATCGTCGCACTGGAACTTGCAGACCCTAAGCCTTAGAGGACACAACGAACCGATAAATCTGCCTCCCGTGATTTGGGAGATGACGCAGCTTAGGCATCTCGAGTTCGATCGAGCCACTCTTCCCGATCCTCCCGAGGACCCGCCTGCCTTTGCTCTGCGAAATCTGCTGACCCTTTCGAACGTGTTGCACTTCAAGTGCTCGAAAGGCGTCGTACGTAGCATCCCCGGGCTCAAGAGGCTCAAAATTACGTACGAAGTCACTTCAATAACGAAGGAGATCCTCTCAGAATCGTACTACGGCCTTCACAATCTTGGCCATTTAAACGAGCTCGAATCGTTGAGCTGCTCCTTCGATGGAGCCCGGGATTTGCTGCCCGGATTCGGTCTACCGAGTTCCCTCAAGAAGCTGACTTTACAAGGCTGCAGGGTTCGTTGGGAGGATGTGTACGTGATTGGTAGACTACCTCGTCTCGAGGTTCTCAAATTGGAGAAGCACGCGGTGGTTGGATCCAAGTGGGACCCGATCGAGGGAGATTTTCCCCGCCTCAAGTTCTTGAGGATATCCTACTGCGGGTTGGAGGAGTGGAACACCACGGGGGATCATTTTCCCGTGCTGGAGAGCCTCATCCTCGAGCAGATGTTCTGGTTGAAAGAGATCCCTTCGGGCATCGGGGAGATACCCACGCTTCGACGCGTGGATTTGGACAACTGCTCCGAGTCTGCTATTATTTCTGCTAAGGAAATGCTGCAAGAACAAGAGGGCTCCGGGTACGAAGATCTCTCGGTTCGGGTTGTTTTCTGGAACAAGCTGGAGATGGACAGGTTCAAGGAGGACATGGAAGCTGAGGGATTCGCGAGTAATAATTTCCGTTTCCAGTTCGTCGGGGTTCGTAAGTAGACAGACGGTAATAAGAATCGTAGATTCTGCACTTTGATTTCATGTTTGCCTCCCTCTTGAATCTCTCTCTTGTGACCCTTTTTGTGGGGTTTCAATCTTTACAAACGGCCTAAAATTAGTGGGCACAGGTTATTTTATACACCGAAAAACGCATTCTCAAACCTAAACTCATTCTCAAATTCAAAATGCAGAAATCCGTCACCAACCATTAAATTCATTATCCAACCCAAAAAGAATATTTTATAAATATTTTCTTCCACACAAACTTTTACAAATTTTCAATACTATCCAAATATTTTAATAATTTTACAATTAGACCATGATATTGTTTTAAATTCCATCAAGAAATTTTTTTATAGAATTAATAATATTATACGTATAAAAATATCGAATAATTATTTATTAAAAATACGGAAATTACACTACATAGAAGAAAAAATAAATTGAGATGCACATAAAAAATATTATTCGGACAACTAAAAGGATATATAATTTTTCAAGCCTCGCAATATTCGTCAAGAATTTAAAGGCACAGAGAAAACCTTAAAGGCACATGCATGAATCATCTATATATCAAGTGTTGCCTACACAGTGACCTTCAAATATTCGTCAAGTAATTTACATCGTTCCTGAATGACGTATACATTTAAAAACCAAGTGACAAGAAACGCTTCCAGTGGCAAATGAAGACTATACTCGCAAAACTCATCAAGGATACTGTGTGACTCCTCAAAATGCCGAAATCTAATAGCACGAACAAGATAAAATTAGCAGGAGAAGAGCATGCACATATACATCATTCGTGATTCAACATCGATTAGTTTCGTAATAAAAAAAAATTACCGATGATTTTTTTAACCTTCTCTTGATGGACCAACAATAATTGTTTACATCTGCATCTGACAATGAGTAAACGACGAAGGCTTTGACCCACTCTTAAGGATGTTGGCACCTTAACAACCTGCAAGAATAAGTACCAGTTTGCCTCCATCAAATGCTCAAGGTTACATAAAGATTTCCATAACCAAATGTTCAAAATCTACACATAACATCTTAACCTCAAAAGGAATCAACAGCAATAAATTTTTTTTTGGAGAATCAACAGCTAAAATACGTTTATATCGTTATCTCGAGAAACCCTCGATGAGCGAGAGATGTGAGGCTACATCATTCCCAGTGTCGGACCGGCGAAACCAAGCTGAGGAGGCATTAGCGAAGGGGTGACAACCCCTCTTGCAGCCAACCCGTCCCAATCCCGCTCCAGGGATAGCGGTGGAGGCGGATGCCTAAATTGTATCCACTACAATTCACCGAATCTCCTAATATATGTGTTGGAAATATATTATATAAAATTAAAAAGTGATACACTACCTTTAAGGTTAACCTTTTAGGTGAAGTGGTCACTTAACATGGTATCAGAGCTCATGGGCCAAAGAGGTCTTGGGTACGAATCCTCACGACCGCCCATTTAATAAAATTACACGTCTAAGGCTAGATAAGAAAGAAATCAGCCTAGACGTGAGGGGGCGTGTTGGAAATATATTATATAAAATTAAAAAGTAATACACTACCTTTTAGGTGAAATGGTCACTTAACAATATGTCACAGAAAACTCTGCGTTAAACATGTAAAACCGAAAATAAGCAGCCCAATCTCAATATAAGAAAACAACCGCACACATACCTAAACAAAAGTAAGACAACTGAGCAGTAGCTAGGAATTAAACCAAACACAATAAGTACACCAAAGCAATGAAAGCCTGCAGTCGTAGGCTAATTGGATCAAGTTGAGTCATGGTCGCCAATTTCCAGTCGATGCTCCAAACCTTATCGATATGCCCTTCGAGACTCTGAACTTCTCGCAGCTCCAGTTGCCTTCCGACTTATTCATAGTCGGTAGGTGGCGGGTACGAAATTCTGGAGGCAGTTCAGGGACGACCATCAACCCCTCGAAGATGAGTGAAAGACGAGCCCAAGCGTCGGGCTCGCACTCGTGTTTGGACCTGGAGTTGCGAAATTCTTCGCTTTTGTCGAGAGGGAGGCTCACCATATGACGTTTATGTAATTTCAAGTTAAATGAGGACTTTTATGCAATTTAAAACATCATACGCATGAGTATACATGCCCAAAACAAATCGGAACCGGCGGTTCCGACCGACCAACTGCCGGTTCCGGTTTGTAACCGGAACCAGCCATCAACCGCAATCGGCAGCCGAGGGTGGCCAGTTCCACAGGGTTTGGGAATGACGTGGCTTGATCTAGAATGGATTTAAAAAGACTAAGTAATAACACTGATGTTGGATAAAATGTTTGGTTAACACTCAACCTAACTCTCAAAGCGCACAGCGGAATAGATGATTACTTGTAACGAAAGTGATAAACACGAGATGTAAATTTGCAGCAAGTTATAAAAACTTGCTGCGTGCCTCAAGGCGAAATTCCACTACAGCAATGGATGGCAAAATAACTATCAAACGATAGTAAAAACAAGCCTAGAAAAAACTACGAATCTAAAAGATCTTGAAAAACTACAAAGTCCTTAGACTTTTGCAAACCAGAAATACTAGGCTAAAAGAAGCTCTCGACATGGTTCGAACTCATTCGAACTTCGCTCATATACTCTTATGTCGCTCGCTTCACTCTGGATTTTCGAGAGACGCTCAACATGGTTAAGTGAGGTCCCCTTTTATAAGCAATCGACTTTGACTGCTTCTCAATAGACTTGGTCGCCTCAATTAACTTCCACCGCGTCCAATAATATAGGTGTGACCATTGAGAGTTGATTCGGATCAGCTCCAAATGACTTGGTCTTGACTTGTGCTCCAATCCTCCTATATTTAGTATGCTTCACTCCTAAGTTCGCTCTCCTTTATCCATACTCATTCCACACGCATTTGATCCATTCCAGCTCTTATCAAACTCCTGCAAAATACTAAAAATAGCCTAGACACGGATTAAACACGTTTTGGGTATGAAAGATAAAACTGAGAAATGAGACATTATTGGGCAACAAATGTTGGCCAGAATGTTCCCCTAACATTGCCAATGTTGAAGACTCAACATCAACAATCTCCCCCTTTTATCTTTCTTCCCAAAACCAAAGTAGACATTAGTATAAGTGAAACTCCCCCTTACGGCAAAAAACTACTCAACCACAAAACTGGTTAGAGTAAACACGAATAGTTCATAAACTATTCAAAGTACTAATAAAATAGTACAGGCCATAATAAGGTCTTAACCATCTGCAAAACAAATTAATCCATAGGCAAAACACAAGTCAGGCAGGCAAGCATGCAAATAAAAAAGGTGCACATCAAAAGCACACACAAACATGCAAGCACACAAATGACTTAGACCACGAAGGTCTATATCACAGGACTCTGACTCGACGCAACAGCACCATCTTCTGTTCCAGCTTCACTTCCAGCTCCTTCTACCATTTCACTATCTCCCCCTGTCTGGTCGCCCTTCTCAGCTCCGCCATCAGCTCCACCATGTCCACTCGGTCCAGCTTGATCATCAGCCCTAGCTCCTTCTGCTGCCCTATTTTCTCCCTCTTTTTGGGAAGAAAGACGCCTCTGTAATATATCCCTTTGAGCCATCAAAGCTGCGATGGACTCATTGAGACAATTGATAGCCAGTTCTAGAGTGGATGTTGATCCAACATCCTGATCAACATCTGGTATGAGCTGTTCTGGCGTGCACCAAGGGAGATCTACAAGTGTGTCTGGACCCGCGAGATGACTTGATTGAATGACATAGGGGATCCTTTTAGAGACTATCTTATCTCTCCTTGTCGGTTGAAACCCACCTTGAACCAACACTCCATAGATGATAGAGGGATACAGAAGAATTCTCTTCCCTACTTTCTCAGCTTGGTTCGACATATGAGTGAGGATCAACTCTCCCCAATTCAAAGGCAAGTTGTGACCAAGAGCATATAGCAAATGTGTCATGTTCTCAGTCACCCTTGTTTCATTCAGCGTAGGCAACAAGTTACAAATCTCGATCTTAAACAACACGGAATATAAGGACGTCAATGAACTAACTGCACAATTACCAGCCCAACTACTTACTCTACCCGCTGTAATAAAGCGCACTACCTCATCATTGTCATATTCATGCCCCATCTCCACATCAGGCGTTCCCAAAAATTGATTAATCGACTTAGAAGACATGTCATACAACCTCCCCCTCAAGAAAACTCTCCCATACTTTGTAGAATTCAGTTTGGCCACATTAGAGAAAAGATTAGCATATACCTCACGGACGACTGAGTCGCAGTACGTCCCTAAACTCCTCACCATTTGCATTACGCCGTACTTCCTGAAGCTCGCCACATCTATAATCCGCTCAACCCGCATGAGTCTTTGACTCAGGGAAGTCCACAGCTCCTCATTGACTGTGTGGTAGAACTTGCGGTTGGGCAGTGGATCATCCCATGTTGGATCAACATCTGATTCAACATCTTCATCATCTGATTGGCTTGGGGAAAGATCACGGAGGTTGGTGTCAGGTTGAGATGATTCCTCAATATGAGCTTTCTTGGAAGGTCTGGCTTCACTTCTTATTGGCCTCTTCCCTGCTTGCTTCTTCAACCTACTCTACAAGGAAGTTAGAGTCTCGACTAGATCAGACTCGGCCGTGTCTTCATCCTTTGATCTGTCTGAGTCAGTGAGTGACTCTGACACAGAGGATGATGTCTCTCCTCCTAAGACAACGAAGTCTTCATCTGAGCTCTCTGAGTCGAGGCTGTCATGGGTGGTGGAGTCAGCAATCTTGTCAAAAGAATCACTGGACAAGGCAATCGGCTCATCAGCATTGGACGTGGGGTTCAGGGTACGTCGAGTACGATTGCTCCGGCGCTTCTTCAGAACAGGGGCCTGCACATCAGCAGGAGATTGTTTTCGTCGCTTCTTCGCTTGAGTTTGGGTTTCCTCCTTTGAAGTTGGGTCTGATAGAGGTGGGTCGGTTGAAATTGGAATTTCTTCAGCTACGGAGGTCATCGGCGGGGCGTCTTCATCTTGACTCCTTTGGCTTTTATTAAGGGTCTGAAGCCAGGCACTCAGAGGAATATCTTCCTCATCTTCGCTCTGGCTGTTCATCGGTACAGAGGATTCTTGATCTGTGTTCGCCGTTGCGGGGTCTGCCGTCTAAGTGGGTCGTGTGGGTCGAAGTGGCTGAAAAAGTCCGGTGTAGACGACAATGTCTCTAGAACCTGAAATTACTTCGATCGACACTGGAACATCAATGTCAGGTACGAATGTTGGATCAACATTCGGTTGAGAAGAAGAATTTGACATATTATTCACTAAATCTGGGGAATTTGAAAATCACTGAAATCCTTGTAGAGAGAGGTTTCGACTTCAAAAAGTAGGGTTTGTAAAATAGATGAGCTTGATCAAACTTATCCTCGGCACATATATAGAAAAAAGTTGCAACGGTCATAAAAAATTACTTCAAAATTTTCGCTCAAATTTAGCTGAAAACTAGCCGTTGGAGGTTAATATGGCCGAAAAAATAGCAGCAAATAAGATTATGATTTAAACAAAAATACCAAGTCAAAAATCAAAATAGGGTTGTGCAATACTAACCGGGTAGATGACAATGAGGATCACATGAGAAAAGTGTAACGAGCTGTTCTTCGTGCAAATCTAATGCAATTCTGAGAGATATCTAAACTAGGCATATGAACCTAAAAAATGCACTACTAAAAGCTAATGTAGATAAACGAAAGCACTGAAAATATCGCATGATCAAACTATCAGTTACACATGTTGCCCCAACATAAGGTTCAACATCCTTACTCCATAATCCTAGACTTTTCTGCTCGATTCTCTCAAACTAGTCCCCTTTCATTTTCTGCCCGATCAAAAATTTTATTTTTATTATTATTATTTTTTTTAATAATAATCTGCTGCCCTTATTCCCTAAACATCAAGGTTTGGTTTTTTGTCGCAAAGAGTACATCGTCACCGCGAATGCCGTGTACCTAGGGAAACTTATTACCAAATACCTATTTTGTACAAGGTTTATGAGCAGGCTTATATACAAGGGATTGGGTCATTTCAGAAGACTGTCAAGTAGAATCGAGTCATTTCACCGGAAAACAGAGAAGAATAATGAATCAAACATTAAAGCTGTAACTATCAAATTTGACATAAGCTATGTTGATCCAAATGTTGGACCAACATTCAGATAGACTGTAGCAGACTTATGGACTTTTTCAGGTCTGAAAACCTTTGAAAATCCAATGCTTTCGTGAAAATGTCAGCTAACTGATGTTTTGTGTCAATATGCTCAATGCAAACTAATTCTTTCTCTACCATATCTCTCAGAAAATGATGTCTTAAATCTATATGCTTCGTGCGTGAATGCTGAATAGGGTTCTTAGATATGTTAATGGCACTAAGGTTATCACAATACATGAGGACTGACTCGCACTCTAACCCATAGTCACATAACATGCTATTTAACATCATTAATTGCGTACAGCAACTACCCGCCGCAACATACTCAGACTCAGCAGTAGATAACGACACACAATTCTGCTTTTTACTATACCATGCAACTAAATTGTTACCTAAGAAGAAACAGCTTGTGCTCTTGCGATCATCCTTGTCACATGCCCAATCAGCATCACTGTAGCCTATAAGACACATATTAGTATCTTTAGAGAACCATAATCCTAGGTTACACGGTCCACTCACATATCGAAGTATACGCTTAACAGCATTAAGATGGGAAACCTTAGGCTCAGATTGATATCTAGCACATACATATACGCTATACATAATGTCGGGTCTACTGGCTGAAAGGTACAACAAACTGCCTATCATAGATCGATACAATGTTGGGTCAACATTTTGGCCAACATTGTAATTACTTACCTTTTGCGTAGACCCCATAGGAGTTTTCATTACCTTAGCCGTGTGCAACCCGAACTTCTTGACAATGTTTTTAGCGTATTTCTCCTGAGACATAAAGATGCCATCATTGCTTTGCTTAATCTATAAACCTAGGAAAAAGGTTAGTTCCCCAATCATGCTCATTTCAAACGTGGAGTTCATAGCCTGTACAAAGCGATCTAGCATCGATTGTGAGCTTGAGCCAAAAACTATATCATCAACATAAACTTGGGCAATCAAAATATCAGAACCGACCCTTTTTACAAAAAGAGTGCGATCTGCCTCTCCTCGTACGAACCCAAATTCAAGTAAAAATGTAGCTAACCTACCATACCAAGCTCGAGGTGCTTGCTTCAATCCATATAGAGCTTTCTGCAACTTATAAACATGGTTAGGAAAATTGGATCCTCAAATCCTTTAGGCTGTTCAACATAGATATCTTTATCAATATATCCATTTAAAAACGCACCCTTAACATCCATTTGATATAATGTAATGTTAAGCCAACATGCAATAGCCAATAACAACCTAATAGATTCCAACCTAGCCACTGGAGCGAATGTCTCATCAAAATCTATGCCCTCAACTTGAGTATAACCTTGGGCTACTAAACGTGCTTTGTTCCTAACAACTCTACCAAGTTCATCAGATTTATTCTTGAAGATCCACCTAGTGCCTATGACATTAATGTCTTTCGGCCGTGGTACTAAGGACCAAACTTGGTTTTTCTCAAACTGCAAGAGTTCCTCTTGCATGGCACTAATCCAAAAATTGTCCTTAAGCGCTTCAAGGACATTCTTAGGTTCTACTTCAGAAACAAAACAAGTAAAGCGTACCTCGGCATATACGGTGTTCATGCATACGTTTCTTACCATAGACTTATAATCCTTGCGCGGCTTGTCTCTGGTTTTCCTTCCTTCGTTCATATTTCCAATGATAAGGTCTGTGGGATGATCCTTCTGAATCTTAGCTGGAGGATCTCTACGAACTTCACTGGGTCCATCCTCAGTGTTCTGTTCTGGCACAAATGTTGAATCAGATGTTGCCTCAACATTGTCCACCACATTCTCCTCTGTTTGGTCAACAACTTGTACAACATCTGAAATATCAACTTGTGGAGACATTTTGCTAGATCAGTAGCATCATTAAACACAATATTCACAGACTCCTGAACAGACTTCAAGCGCAAGTTATATACACGATAAGCACGACTATTAGACGAGTATCCAAGAAAAATACACTTGTCACTTTTTGAATCGAACTTGCTTAAGTACTCACGATCATTTAACATGTAGCAATAACTACCAAACACATGAAAGTACTTAACAGTAGGCTTTTTCCCATTCAACAGCTCATAAGATGTTTTCTTAGTACCATGTCTAAAGAACACACGATTAGTTATATGACATGCGGTATGCAATGCTTCAGCCCAAAAACGCTTAGAAATATTCCTAGATTGTAACATCACACGAGCCATTTCTTGTAAAGTCCTATTCTTCCTTTCGGCCACCCCATTTTGTTGGGGCGTCATAGGAGATGAAAACTCATGAATGATGCCTTTCTTATCACAAAACTCATTAAAGTACTGATTCTCAAATTCTCTACCATGATCAGACCTAATGCGAAAGATAGTAGCACTGAAATTATTCTTCACAATAGCACAAAACTTTTTGAAGAAATCAAATGATTCAGATTTTTCGCGAAGAAAAAATATCCATGCAAATCTAGAGTAATCATCGACGATCACATAAGCATATTTCCTACCACCAATGCTATCTACTTCCATTGGACCCATCAAATCCATGTGCATAAGTTGAAAACAGTGAGCAGTTTTAAAATGTTGGGCAGCATGTTGGTCAACATTATGGCTAACATGCACTTGCTTACCCCTAAGACATGACTCACATACAACCTTACCAAACTCCTTAAGCTTTGGAATGCCTCTGATGGCTTCGTGCTTGATAAGTTGCTCTAACGTACGGTAGTTGACATGGCCCAGCCTGTATGCCATAGGATGACGTTGTTACCGGCTTTCGATAATTGGCACACGTCCTTCGAACTTGATTTGTCGCCGACTAGATAGCAGTTATCGCTCGATCTTTTTCCTGCTATAACTCGAACACAGTTGCTGTTAAAAACTTCACAACACTCCTTATTAAATCTTACCTCAAAGTCATCGTCGCAAAGCTGACTTATGCTAATTAGATTAGCCACAAGTCCATCGACGTGTAGAACGTTGCTTAGTTTTGGGAAGTCAGGCACATTCAATCTGCCTCGACCGAGAATCCGCCCTCTCGCACCTCCTCCGAATGTCACAGATCCTCCCTTTAAAGTCATGTAATCACTTAGGTACTCTTTGGTACCCGTCATATGTCGGGAATACCAGCTATCGAATTACCAAGAACCTGTCATGTTAACTCGCAAAGAGGTATATACGACATAGCATTTATGAACGGTCTTCTCTACCAAAATAATTTTTGATGACACAACAGCATTTGGTTCAGCAGAAGTTGAAGGAATGCCAGCTGAAGTCATTTCGAACATTCCTTTCGACACTGATTTCTCAATGTTGCGCGGAATGTTGGATGACATTTCAGCTAATATTGATTTCTTCGCAGAAATCTTCTCCTTCAATTTCCAGCAGTATGGCCTAATATGTCCAGGTTGCATGCAATGAGTACATTTAAGCTGTCTATCCTTAGACTTACTGGCAGCATGCTTAGTACTCTTCTTAATGACTGAAGTCTTACTGCATATAACATGCTCGGCATTTTCCTTAACAAAGACTATCTTTGGTTTACCATTAGACACAGGTTTAGAAACATGCGTAGGTTGAGAATTAAATCATAACCCTTGCTTATTAAAAATACCTAATGATAATACCTCGTCAAGGGTTAATTTACCCTTGTTAAATTTCGTGAATGTTTCATCGGCTTTGACGACTTGATTTTGGAGTTTGTCGATTTGTTGATCCTTTCGTGTCAGCACGGCTTCCATTTTGTTCATACCATCCACCAAGCTTTTGATCATGTTTTCATTCTTCTCATTCTGCTCGGTTAGTGTTTTTACCATGGCCTGAAGTTCTGCGTTCTTTGCCTTTTCCTTCTCATATTCCGCAGATAACACCCTTACGTCTTCATTGATTTGAACTTCAGCACAAATGTCAGTTTCCAGATCTGTCTCATCACAGCTAGAATACCCATCAAAACAGTTTGAGACATCATAATCAAAAATGATATTTTTCTTAGATGTTGAGTCAAATGTTGGCTCAACATCAGTTACCGCAGTGAAACCGATTTGATGATCTTCCTCTTTTTCGTCGTCTGAGAAGGACTGAATGGTCAGAGATGATTGCTTGGACTCCTTTGGGCATGGTTCCTCATCTTCATCATCGGAGAGATCGATCCAGAGAGCTTTGCCGTGCTTGCGAAGTGTGTTGGCACATTCGTTGGCAAAATGACCCCAACCTTGGCATTCATAGCATCTAACAGAATCATATTTGAAGTTCTTCTTCTTTCCATCAGGTTTTCGTTTGGTGAATGGAGGAGCAGAAGAAGATTCAGCTTTGACATTCTGGCCTTTTCTGAATGTTGGGCTAACATTGTGGTCGACATTCTTCTTCTTGATAAACTTTGCAAATTTATTCACGAGCATAGCCATATCGTCCTCATTGTCAGGGTCAACCTCAGTTTGAACTTTGGATGGCTGACTGACTAGAGCAAGGCTTTTGCCGTGAGACGCCCTCTTTTGAACTTCGAGATTGGTCTCGTAGTTCTTCATAATATTCATCAAGGTGTTGAATTCAATCGTGCTTAAATTATGTGCGTCCTCGACGGCCGCTACCTTCACATTAAACTTTTCAGTTAGTGTACGTAAAGCTTTAGAAACCAGTACCTTATTAGCAATTGAATCTCCGAGGCTAGCACACTCGCTCGAGATTGTCAATAGCTTGCCGAAGTATGTGGTAACGTCCTCATCTTCCTTCATCCTGATGTTTTCAAATTGATTGAGGAGATACCAAAGTTTGGTTTCCCTCACACTCGCATCGCCTTCGCAGTACCTCTGTAGAAGATCCCACGCATTCTTTGCCGTCGAACAATTCTGAATGATCTTGAACATTAATATGTCCACCGAAGAGAAGATGGCATTAAGAGCTTTGTCGTTATACTCAGCCGCATTCTTTTCAACAATGGACCATTCTTCTATAGGCTTGTCAACTACTTCGCCATCAGCATCTGGAGGATATCGAGGTGGAGTATATCCAATGAGAACAGCTTCCCACGCTCGTACATCTATGGACTTAATGCATTGTCGTACACGAACTTTCCAATAAGCATAGTTGGATCCGTCTAACACTGGGACTTTGCCGATGAAATTGGAACTTGTAACATCCATTGTAGAGGATTGTCAGCGCTTAGTAAAGTCAAGCGTTGGCTCTGATACCACTTTGACGTGGCTTGATCTAGAATGGATGTAAAAGACTAAGTAATAACACTGATGTTGGATAAAATGTTTGGTTAACACTCAACCTAACTCTCAAAGCGCACAGCGGAATAGATGATTACTTAGTAACGAAAGTGATAAACACGAGATGTAAATTTGCAGCAAGTTATAAAAACTTGCTGCGTGCCTCAAGGCGAAATTCCACTACAGCAATGGATGGCAAAATAACTATCAAACGATAGTAAAAACAAGCCTAGAAAAAACTACGAATCTAAAAGATCCTGAAAAACTACAAAGTCCTTAGACTTTTGCAAACCAGAAATACTAGGCTAAAAGAAGCTCTCGACATGGTTCGAACTCATTCGAACTTCGCTCATATACTCTTATGTCGCTCGCTTCACTCTGGATTTTTTAGAGGCGCTCAACATGGTTAAGTGAGGTCCCCTTTTATAAGCAATCGACTTTGACTGCTTCTCAATAGACTTGGTTGCCTCAACTAACATCCACCGCGTCCAATAATATAGGTGTGACCGTGGAGAGTTGATTCGGATCAGCTCCAAATGACTTGGTCTTGACTTGTGCTCCAATCCTCCTATATTTAGTATGCTTCACTCCTAAGTTCGCTCTCCTTTATCCATACTCATTCCACACGCATTTGATCCATTCCAGCTCTTATCAAACTCCTGCAAAATACTAAATATAGCCTAGACACGGATTAAACACGTTTTGGGTATGAAAGATAAAACTGAGAAATGAGACATTTTTGGGCAACAAATGTTGGCCAGAATGTTCCCATAACATTGCCAATGTTGAAGACTCAACATCAACAGGGAATTTCCCAAACCGCAAACTGTCGGTTGTACGGTTGGCCGCTTCAACCGGCGGTTGTATAAAAAAAAATTTGATAAAAATAAAAAATAGCCGTTAGAAAAACTAAATTGAACTAGCCGTTGTAACCGGCGGTTGACCGGGAACCAGCGGTTGCAACCAGCAATCGGCTGTTGCAACGGCTACTTAGCCCAAAAAATTATAAATACCCCCCAATCCTCTTAAAAAAAATCACAACTCAATTCTATCTCTTTCTCTCAATTATTCACTCTCAAAACGCGTAATTCTCAGCATCGTTGTAATCCACGAATTAAAAATAAACTAATTAAAATAATAGTCCCTCAATCCTAGCCCGGCTTTACTACACTCATCAATCCCTGCCCGGCTCTACTACACGGCGCTCGGAATTTTACTCGCCTCTTTTTGCGTAAGTTTACACATATTTTTATCGAACATCTATTCTAATATTTTATTTTAGATATGGATATCCGTCGTCGAGGATCGAGTTCGAGATCGAGGGGGAAACAGATTGTTGGTAGTTCATCGCAAGATGACTACTACCAATATAACGACTCCCCCGAAATTATGCTCGACCTAGTGACGTCCTCGGCTCGGACATGGATGGAACAGCGAGCAACACGCAACGGGACCAACCGGAAGAAACTCCGATGCCGACGCCGCCGACCGAGACCCAAGCACGGGCTGCCGCCGCCGACCTACGCTCGGATATTTTCGCGGTACACTTCAAGAAGGTACCGACCGAAAATCAAGATTTTTTTAAAGTTATATGTAATTATTGTGGTAAGGAGTACCCTTTTAAGAAGGGGAGCGGATATGGCAATTTTACCGGCCATATCAGCTCAAAACATCCTACTAAGATAGGAATTAGTCAAAGTCAAAATCAAATGCACGGGGCTACGGGCACGGATTCGTCCGCTACCGGACAAGGACCCAGTGCGAGTCCGTCGTCTTTGTTCATGTACAACGAAGACGTCGCGCGCAAACAACTTGCAAAATTTGTTTGCGCGAAACATCTTCCTTTTCGGTTTGCCGACAGATCCGATCTACGAAGAGTGGATCAGAAAGTCGTATAACCCCCAAGCGAAGAAAGTTTCACGTAGCACCCTTACGCGAGACATTAGGAAGACGGTACTCGCGTATAAACGCGATTTAGTAAATCAATTAGGTAATTTAGAGTGTAAAGTGTCCATTGCCTCCGACATATGGAGCGATCACTGGCTAGATCATCATTACATGGGCGTTACATGCCATTGGATTGATGACTCTTGGCAAGTACAGAAACGCTTAATTGCGTATAGGGAATTTGACACAACACACACAGCTCAAAACATCGCACTTAAGCTTAGGAGTATCTTATCGGAATATAGGATACTCGAGAAGATTTCTCGGTATCCTTTGATAATGCTAACGCTAATAACGCGAGCATTGAAGATTTGATTAAGTATTGTCGACCGTCATTTGGCGGTCGATTCATTCATGTCCGGTGCTTCTGCCACATACTTAACCTATGTGTTCAGGACGCACTCACGCATCTAAAGGCACACGTTACGCCGATACGAACGGCAATTAGCTACATGATGCGCCACTCTTCTGTACTGAAAAAGTGGAAGCGTCATTGTAAAAGTTTGGGAATCACGCCCAAGAAGTTTGCCTTAGATGTACCCAATAGGTGGAATTCCACCTACAAGATGTTAGATACGTCGTATGAATATCGCCACACCTTGAGCGATTTCTACGACGAAAACCCCGAATTCGGGGTAGCATTACATCCTACGATGTGGGACGGATGCAACGGCATATGTGAAATACTTCAAGTATTTCACGATGCCACGAAGGAGATATCGGGAACATATTACCCGACATCAATCTTAGCATTAGATCATTGCGTTAAAGTCGCATGCATTCTAAACGCTTTTGTCAATGACGAGATTGCGGGTCCGGCCGTTTTAGCCATGAAGGCTAAATGGCTGAAATACTTTTGGGAACTGCCCGATATCTTCATCATTGCGAAGATATTAGACCACAGAATATGCATAGAGGGGACAGATAATTTTCTGGCACTATACTACCAGTCCATTGCGGCTGATTCTAGTGTTATCCCCGATAACTACAATATTCAAGTTAGGAATATATGGTATGACACTCTAAAGGCAGTCTTTAGAGCGTATAAGACCGATATTGGCCGAGACCCAACTCATTGAGTTCGGGTCCATCCACTAGTAGTAGTAGTGCTAGCGGTAGTGATCGCTTAGCCTCCTACTACAACCTCCTCAACAGGAGCAAACACCAAAGGTCGACGAACCCGTTCATAGAGTTAGATACTACTTGTTGACAACTTTTGAGTTCGCCGAGGACGAAGATCAGTTCAACGTCCTCCGATGGTGGTCGAAGATGTCGCCAACGTATCCAACGTTGGCGCAGATCGCTAGGAAAATCTTTGTCGTCCCAATTTCGACCGTCGCGGTTGAACAAGCTTTTAGCATGGGCGGCTTAACTTTAAGTGAAAGGCGTTCGAGGTTGACGGTAGAAAACGTCGAATACCAATGCCTTCTCAATGATTGGACGAGAGCCGAACATCGAACACAAGATGCCACGAATCCCGATTCGGACAACGACGTATTCGACGATACCACCGGCACCGAGACTAGTGGTGGCGGCGGCGACTAAGAGTAGAGAGCATAGAGAATCTCCAAAAATGGCGAAAGATTCAAGCCCGAAAAAAGAGTCATTAATACTAATCTCATTGTATTAATTTTTTATTTTATATTTTTAAATAATTACTTACAATCTTATTTTTCAGCCAACGTCTCCAAGAAATCGCTCGCGTGACGACATCCAAGCCAACGACAAAGTCCGAAAAAGATAAGTCCTTAATACTAATTTAATTTCATTTTTTAATGGCGATTGCCAAAAATATATTATCTAACTAAGTTCTATTGTATATTTTTTTTTCAGAAACCGATTATCGACTGGCGTTGGGAAATGGCGATTGCGATTCAAGTATTCAACGAACAACGAATAAATCTTTTTTTCTTACTTTGTATTTTCGACTTTGTAAATTTTAATTGTAAATTAACTTCATTTTTTTAATGAAATTAATTTATAATGATTAATATTTTAAAATCGAAACCCTTGTTATATACTGAAAAAAACATAATTGTGTCCCGAAAAATCGAAAACTATCAAAATATACACTATATATTAAAAAAAATAAAAAAATAAAAAAATAAAAAAATTTAAAAAAAAAGTAAAAAAAATAAAAAAAAATTTAAAAACCCGGCGGTTGACCAAACCCTGGTCAACCGGCAACCGGAGACGGCGAACCGGCATCCGTCTCCGGCCGGTTGTGGCCGGTTGGTCATTTCGACCAACCGGCAACCGCCGGTTAACCGAAACCGGCGGTTGGGCATGTCTACGCATGAGTCATGATCGCAAATTTTAGTTTATTTGATGAGAGAGAACTATAAACTCATTTTGGGTTTGGTTGGAGCAAATGTTATCCTATTTTTTTGAGTTTTTCAATACCATTGGAGATGGTCTAAAAATAATACATTATATTATGGGTTTACTATTATTAACATCCACCAATAATTGAATTCCGAGACAAATTCTAAAAATGTTAGAAGTGTGTCTAAACATGTGCGTCTCTACACGGGGCCCAAAAAATATTCTCTCTTGCTTAACATTCAATCCGATTATAATATGTTTACTATGACAATTATTACAAGAAATGTTTATGATGGACATAAGCTTCAAAAGCTCTTCTTTTTAATTCGCAAGGCCATCACAAGAATTTTGCATGCCCGATGGTAAGTCTGTTAGTAATATTTGTGATGTACGGCTGCATAATGCACGATTGAATATGATTTTTTTTTTAACCTCAAATTTATACGACTGCAAAAGCGATCGAGTGTTATATTATATTATCGTAGGAATATTGATTAGTGTTCGTTTTTGTTAAAATTGAGTCGATGCATGACTAATTATGGTGAGCAAATTTCTAAATCAATTTTGTACTACTGGATGGTCAGAACTGTTAATGATTTTCGTTGTGCGCGACTGGACGATTCAAATGGACGACTCAGATTCAGGCGCCTTTTTGGGAGTGATTGGGTTTCTTTTTTGTTGTAAAGGAAGTGTTGTTGCTCGATCAATGGGATGGGATAAGGTATATCAATCAATTCTTCAACTTGAACATGTTTAATAGCAGATTATTACTTATGCTTCCCGATTTTCCGACACTTTTAGTAACTAAATGATAAGTATTTTCATTCTCTTACCAAACTATTATATCTTTTGCTGTTTGTATTCCCTTTTCTATTCCTAAAATTGCTTTGCTGGGTCAATTTGAGCATGATAATATAGTCAAGAATTACAACAGAAAGAAGGTATTGCTTGCTTTTCGATGTAAAGAATCCAACGATGATGAAGTTTTCATATGAATTTTTTTATCGATTTCTTGAGCACATGCTGCATAATTTTCATTTTGTGTCCTTATTGCTTTTAATTTATTTTGTAATAAACTGACAATCTTAAATGTCTTCTTTCGTTTGTGGGATCAGTGTCATTCCCAGAATGGTTCTTTAGCAATCAATAAGCCCCGTTGGAAGAAATGAGGAGTGAGATGCCATGTAAAATAGTTTGAACAGAATCTTTGTAATTTTGCTGGAAAGGGATTTTGTTTGTGTTGGTAAGATAATAGACACCGTGCCACGATATGGAGGGAATTATATCATTTACGATAATGCATGAGTGTTCCATAGTTGATGATTAATAAAGTTTTAGTCTTAAGTCATGGTATGTTATTGTTTTCCTTCGTAGATATAGAATTGAGAACTTTGTTGACAATGGAATTGACAGTGCAACATTTGTGATATTCGACTGAGACGGAAGAATATATAAAAAAAATACAGTTTAAGAATTGATGAATGCAAGACATACATGATAATTTGTTATATGTCAATATTTATCAATCTGATATATTATTACATGTATTTTAAAAAAAAAAAGAAGGTAAAGCTGAGACCGTCTTTGACGAAATCTCGTAGATACTAGATCATTTTTAGACTTTGTTTAAATGTTAATACGTGTTTTCCATCATAATATATATATATATATATATATATATCGATTTGGGTTCGGGCAGCCACTACAGCTCATATTCTGAAAAATGGTTGATGTATAAGTGGCATTCAACGAAGACAACACAGCTTCACTGCCTAACACCGTCAAAAATTATAAATGAAGCGAAAATTGACAACTTTTCTTGATGTTGTCTACGAAGATGCAACATATGGGGAGAACGGTAGATGGCCAATGTCTCTGACTCAGAGAGGACAAATCTCGGGTTCTTTGAGCTTCAACGGGTAACAAAAAACAGATCTACAAGTTTGCTCTCTCTGTTTTCAAGGCTAAGGAAGAAGAGATTAAGAACAAGAAGCTCGAGCTTAAGGAGAGAGTTCAAGACCAGTTGTGTGTTCATAAATCAGGCGCTTGGCAACTATTTGTCGTGTTTGTGCTCGCTGTTATTTTCTTGGATTTTTTTTTGGTTCTTTTAGGATGGAAGTTAAAAAAAATGTTTTTTTATTATCAAAACTGTTGGGTTTTAATTTATCTTTCTTCAAGATTATGTTTTGGATTCCTCTATTAGAATGTTCCATGGGTTTTAAAGTTCTGTGTTTATGCTATATCAAAATTTGAAATGGCATATGCATCCATGGAATGAATAGACAATGATTGCACATTAATCAAAGTCGCTTTGTGTTTATTTGGTTGTAACAAATAGCTCGAGATAAAAAAAAATGCATGCCAATAGTATTTACACGCAACATATTACTAATTGTCTTAAATGTTAGAATTGAACAGACTGCACAGACTAAATGGCAAGAATGATGACTACTGCTAATCAATGTCGTAGGACTGCTCTGCTCCACGGATCGCCTTATACTAATAATGATAAGACTGATGATGTAAGAGTACTATTAACATTAATGTTGTACAACTTCACCACTGGTCGATTTTTGTATTATATAATGATAAGACTAATATTGAAAGACTGCTACGAAGATCATCACCAACGATCCTCTGTTCTCGGCATTGGACGCCATGTAATGTATTCAAACATTTCCAACGGGGCTCCAAACGCCATGCCATTGATTGAGGAAGCTACAATGGCCAACATAGTTCACACGCCAAATACTTTCTCCTTTTTTTCGGTTTATTTTAGACTTATATTATTCCATATATATTCATTTATGATAAATTTCTTATCGAGTTATTTAAGAGAAGTAAGCTTGGGCATAAACTTTTTGATCGATAGCAATTTTGTGTGTTGAAAATGTAAGAGCTAAGATGATGGAAATGAAATTGGGGAAAATTGATGATAATTGCAATTATACTCATGAAGAAAATAACAAAATTGCAAAAAAACAAAGTTATTATAGTCATTTGCAAATCCATTGATTATGTAGTCTTGATTTGTCATCATCACGTTGAAATTGAATGATGATCTACCAGCTATCTTAAACAACGTATGCTGTTCTTTGCGGTGCAATGAATAAGTTGGTAGATTCTTACACATGTCCAAAGAGCGGAGGTACTATGCTTTGCGGGCAAGCTATATTCCCTTGCATATGGCATTGATCGGGCAACAAAGAATTTCGACCGGCATTATTTTGAGATTTGCGACAAACTTTTCAATATCGAGAGGACACTTTCTATTATATATAAATATATTTCGATAATTTTGCTATATACTGTTACTCAATGCTTTTCCGTTTCACATTATGTAACATTTAAATGTGATCAATATAATGTTTCAATATTTAGTTGTCTTTAAATTCGATCTAGTATTTAAAATAAGACAATCATTGCTCCATTTTAATCTCATTTCCGCGTCACCTAATTGTCTCCATATGTGTGATTCGTAATTTCAATGGAGATCTCGTGTTATTTAGCTGTTTTTATATTTCGTAATATTGTTTAGCTTCAATAATTAGGACAATAAATGCGAAGAACTTGGCCTAATAATGACCTTTGCCTCCATTATAAATCCCGTTGGCAGATTCTCTCTTAAATTTTCAACCAAATTTGACTAGAATTATGATCCTATTTAACGATTATATTATCCTTTAATAGATACTCAATGTATTGGATTTTAGTCAAATTAGGCCTATGGACATTAATGGGCCAATGAACCCAGTATTGACGAATTAATAGATTTTATAAAAATCGAGATATTTTATCGAAACTCGAAGTGATTTAATGGTCGTAGTATCGTTTCCTCACCTCATAAAGAAAAACTCGTTTAATGTTCAGGTTTTTAATTTATTTGAACACAAATTGATGAGGTGGGCTCAAAGGCGAGTAGGTGCGTGCACATAGCACACAACTAAAAATATCACTGACTTTATTGAACAATATCATACTAAAAATAGTGTCGAACTTTTTACCAACCTAAATATAGACTGAAAAATGTTGTTGGAGTGGAGTATAAACTTAGGATTTCAAAGCAAAAGGTCCATGAGATCCAGACTTAATGCTGTAGAACAGCATGGCCCGCACTCACCAAGTACCCGAGGCTAGACGAAAAGATATCCAGCATCGGGATATGCACGATGTGGCATATTAGGAAAACCAGAGGTGGTAAATCTGTAGAAGGGGGTGATAGCATAGAAGAAAGTGATGGCAAGGGTAATGATTACGTCAGTAAATTTCCTATGTGCTGAAGAGTCGACGAAGGACACCTGGAATCCATATAGGTGTACTTCATTAGTAGTCTCAGGAGCTTCATGTTTATCAAGAAGACTGAATCAGATTGTTCATCGTGGAAAGAATTGGTAGTTCCCATGCATGAGGAGTCCATGCTCTCTATAAAGGCATTTGATGTTTTCTTTAACTTTTTTTTGTTGAGTTTTTTTTTTCTCTTTGGCTGAAATACACCTCAAATTGGAGAGTCCGCTAAAATACCTCCAACTAAGGAGTTAGTTGCTAACGTAGTCTAATTAAATCAGAGACTCATGCTCATCATAATATGGGTAGCTAATTAAATTTGAGTCTCCCTGTAGCTATTCATACTATGGGAAGACTCAGGCAGACTCATCTTTTTGGAAAGACAAGAAAAAAAACGTAAAAAAAATAATCTACTGGAACGGGCATGGTCAACCGAAACCATGGTTGATCCATACATTGATTCTTGTTTGCAAGATCCAAAAAAGCCTCGAACGGACATAACTGAAATTTCTCCTCATTGATACTATAATCGTCGCTGTCAACACAAACCATGGTCGTACGATCGGTAAAACATATCATATGACGATGTTCTGTCACCCGAAACCGCACCGGAGTATTGACCACCTCAAAGTCAGTTATAGCAAACATACGACCTTCTACAAGCAATGCCTGAAAATGGTCGACTCGTAGACAGTGAATAGACGAATGCATCAGCATATCCTGCTCAACATCACATCAGAAACAATATGAATCTTCAAAGATAAATTAGCTCGACATCTATTAACCATACAACAAACCTTTTCGTCTAACAACAACATGTCTACGCTCATCAACTCTCCATTTTTCTTACAGTTGCTTGCCTTCCATGATCGCAAGAGGCAAACAAAAAATAGGGGTAGATTCAAACCGTGGTCCCAATGCCTCAAGCATGGAGTAATTTCCTAGGCGTACCATTATAATAATAATAATAATCATATTATAATAATAATAACCGTGGTCTTTTTCCATATAGAAAATTAGTGACACAGCACGATTCTAGCAAACCTTCATGAAATGTAGATATAAGATTAGTTGTAATTGACATTTTAATCTAAAAGCAAATATACTTATATTTACCATATAATAGAAGAAATCTGTCTCCAATCGGAAATTACATAATTAGCCTTCAAATCTCTTTGAAACGGCAGCCACCCACGGCCCAACGTAGGCATATATCCTTTCGGCCCATAATATTAGTGAGGTTGCCCAGTGGTTTGGTAGATTTGGTTGTTTATGGTGGGTTCGTAACATTTTACAGGAGCTACCGGAGACGACTGGCGAAGTGAAGAGACAACGTAGACGAAATAACTTTCAAGGTGTTTGTATGGAATGTTTGTGAAGAAAGTGTTGTATCCCTGTTCTCCATGATTTAACACGAAAGGAAGAAGAACCTGCAAGAGGGAGATGGGAGGAGCTGTTCGAGTGAAACATGTGCTTCAATTGTCGAAGCTGATGGGTCCTCGTTTGGTCATCCACCCAACATCTAAGCAGTTGGGGGTATTTACCATTTCTTATCAACTGCAAATGAGTCTTAGCATTGATGGAGAAGGTGATGTAGGCAATGACGTATTTGAGCTTAAGATTGCCTATAAATTGATACCTTCGTAGTTCATTTGAAGACACCCCAAATCGATTGTAAGAGCGAGAGGGAGAGAGAAGAGTGAGAGGGAAAACTACTTTATGTAGATTCTTTCAATATTTATCCACCTTAATGTGGATAAGGTTAAGAGCGACTATAGTTTTATTGGGGTAATTGAGAGGGGTAAAAAAATAGTACCCGGGTGGATAAGGGGTCGGATTTGGGTTTAAACTCGAGCGTTATTTTGTACGGTGTAATATTCTCAAATATATTAAAACCGGTGCTCTCCGTGGAGGTAGGCGGTACTGGCCGAACCACGTAAAAATCTCGTGTTCTCTCTCGGTGTCATTTCGGCTTTTATTTCATCCCGAAAAATTTTCGCGGGGTCCAAATACAACCACCCCTGGGCCTGATTATTTTTATTGGCGTATTTTCCCCAACAAGTAGTATCAGAGCCTAGCCTTGCTGGTATTTTGAGTATGCTCCGTGGTTGCAGTTGTGTGTTGATCTTCCACATCAGAAAATATATCATAAAGGTTTAGCGGTCTGAGGGAGCCAGTTCGGAACGAGTTTCAACGAGGTGATGCCTTTTGCCGGTGGCGTGTACCATTCGGGAGAAGCGAAGGTACAAGAAGGGTTATTGTTGATGGGATGCTTGGTGTCGGGCGGAGTTGTGCGACGGTGGAAGTTTTGGCGAATTATGACAATAGTATTGTGTAAGTAGGTTATGTCTAGGTAACTGGTGCATAAGTGGGACCGGTCTGACCCCATCAGATTTTTCTGGGAACTTACTTAAAAGGATAATTTTGTCAAGGAGGCAGGTCTTTAGCCTTTCCTGGGAATTATCTGATCAGTACTATTTACGCTGGGGCTGTTGAATCTCTGCAAGGATAATAGCGACGGATAACCGCACTAAAGGGCGACAATTTGATGGTATGGGAAGTTTCACTTTGCGGCAGATAAGAGTGAAGGATGTGCTCGTTCAGCAAAGTTTGGCGAAAAGCTTTGGAGGGAGACAAGGGAAAGCCGAGGAAAATGACGGAAATTATTCTGAGGATTTGGGGTCAAGACTTGTCGGAGATGAAGAAGTAAGGCCCTTTTACTTCTTACATCGTTTCCTGATTCGGATGATAATTTGGTCACAACCATCTGATACAAAAACGAGACGGTGAAGCTGGTGGATGTTGAGTCAACTCTGTTGGAGAATGAAAAGAGAAGACAACAAAATTATGGTGATAGCCGGACGTTGGCTATACACGGAGAGAATCGTAGAGGAATGTACTACGCCAGGGGATTTGGGGACAGCAGCAGGTCCAAATCCAAGTGGCGGGAAGGGCATGTGATGCTACATGTTTGGTGAGCCGGGACACGATCCGACTTGGAGGAAGAAAGACAGACGGCTAGGAAAATTCCACAGCGAAGGTAGCACGCGGTTCATCTTGGAGACATTCTCACAGTCTCAAATGATGGCGTTCGTTCTAAGGAAGAAGGATATTATATATAGGTTTGGTCCAAAGAAGATATTTTGATACGAACAGGTTTTTTCGATCTCCATGGGCCGACGGATATTGTTGTGTTGTCCGGGGTGTTGGAACGGTGAAGATCAAAATGGTTGACGGAGCGGTGCGCATTTTGGGTGGTGTGACTTTGTCGCAAAGTTGGGTGAAATTAATATTCTTGAGTTAGACAGATTCCAAGGGCGATGAGGGTTTCATAGCAGGGGGAGTCTGAAAAATCACACATGGTGGAAATGGTCCTACCAAAGGGAGAAGAGCGAGGAAGTTTGTATCGTCTGGACGGGACTATGTTATATAATACTCAGACTTCGATGCGTTCACGGAAATTGCGGAGCGCGTGGGGCAGACGATGGTGAGAAGGAAAAATCTTGTTGGAGAACGGGTTGCATCGAAGTCCCTCTTCGGAGTCGACGAGTATTGTCGGCTGACAGTTGCACATAGGATTGGTCGCTGAGTGAATCAAGTGGGGCGGGACCAGAATTCTTGATTCGATCTATGTGTAGCTGGTACAACGGAAGGTCAATGGACGTTCATGATATTTATGAACGGCTGTCTCTCATGATCAGACTCGTTGGAAGGAGCGCTGGTGATACTGAAGAGGATGGATGTGGTTGGAGGGGGAGAATTGATGGATCCTCGTTTGGTCATCCAGCCAACATCTAGGCAGTTGGAGGCATTTACCATTTCTTATCAACTGCAAATGAATCTTACCATTGATGGAGAAGGTGATGTAGGCAATGACGTATTTGAGCTTAAGGTTGCCAATAAATTGATACCTTTGTAGTTCATTTAAAGACACCCCAAATCAATTGTTAGAGCGAGAGGAAGAGAGAAGCGTGAGAGGGAAAAGTACCTATCCACCTTCGGGTGGATATGGGTGAGAGCGGGTATAGTTTATTGGGATAATTGAGAGGTGTACAAAAATATTACCTGGGTGGGTAAAGGGTCTCGAGTTTGGGTTTCAAAACGAGCGTTATTTTGTACGGTGTAATATTCGCAAATCTAGTTAAACTGGTGCTCTCCGTGGAGGTAGGCGGTATTGGTCGAACCACGTAAAAATCTCGTGTTCTCTCTCAGTACCATTTCGGTTTTTATATTATCCCGATAAATTATCACGGGGTTCAAATGCAACCACCCACGAGAGAATGGCAAAAATAAGCAACTTTTCAAAATTGAGTTGAAGTAGTTAACTTTTTAAAACTATTACAAAACTAAGCAAATTTTTAAATCTTATTATTTTTATTTTCATTTACACCACAAACTCTTTAAAATTGTAATTTTTAACTATAATTAATTCAAATTAATCAAATATTACTTATAAATATCTTTGAACCCCTTTCATTTTTAACTAGCATGAGGTGTATTCCTTGTTTGTTACCATGTTAACATAATGATGTATTATTATTAGGTTATTAATTAAACAATAATTAATATAAGAATAAAGAAACATGCGAACCCTAGATTTGAACAATTCTCTACAAAGGACACTGCCAAAAAAAGATTACCACAACACGGACGTGAATTTCTTTATTTTTATCCAGGTTTTGTTTTCTCGATTATTCAGGGTTTTTTTTAATTGCAAAGCAATTGAATAAATTTTTTATTTTTTTCAGGATCGATTTTTTTGTCCGTGGCAGTTTTAATTCGTATTGATCCTGAAAGTTCGATTTTAATGTGCAGAAATTATGTCGAATTCAGTAATCATGATGCTAATTGTGGTGGTAATTTAATCACAGTTGGCAATCACACGGTTTATGATCAAACTCCAAGAGATAGTGGAGTATTTTCATGTGGTATTTCATTGGATGCAATGATATGGATTAAACTATTATTATAAGTAATATTTGGTTTATTTGAATTAGTGATAGTGACAATACAATTTTCAAGAGTTTTGTAGTGTAAATAACAATTTTAAATTATAATTAATAAAGTTGCTAAGTTTTATAATAGTTTTAAAAAGTTAACTACTTTTATAACTCAATTTTAAAAAGTTGTTAATTTTCACCATTCTCAACCACCCATGGTCCCGATTATTTTTATTGACGAATTTTCGCCAACAGAAGTTAAGATGCCTTTTGCTCTTGGGCGGAAAGGTATTATATTTCTTCCACATCGGCAGATATTGCAATTTCTTTTTTTTGTACGAATGGGTTTCACTGTGTTCCACTCTTTAGGATGTTTGAAAATTAACGTTCAGTTTTTTTATTTTTTTTTTCTTTTCTCTTCTTAAAGTTTGATAAATAGGTCAATTTGATTTATTGGTTTGAATCGCGGAGATGGTCTCAGTCAATGCAGTGTTTCTCTATTTCTATGCAGTGTAGAAGATTGAAGCGGGCGAAAACTCGAGCTCTCAATTTAAATGATACCGAGGGCACGTGAGCACACTCCATAAATTTAGAATTGCCACCGAAATTAGGAAGAAGACTGTTTATCAGTCCGCGAGAGTGGAGAATATTTTGTTTCTTGTCTTTGTTGGGTTTTCTCTAAACCAACTAGAGTCCTCCTTCTTTTATTTTTGCTGGGAGATTGGATTTTTATAGTTGTTGGAAAGTTAGACTATTTCGATGAATGGGTGCAAATGTATCAAACAGCACCTCCCTTCGATGAAACCAACACCCCTTAGCTTCATAGTTTTTGGCTTTATGCCTCTTCGTTCGCACTTGTAGGTTTCGTGCCTTTTTTAGGATAAAATAAAAATATACCCCACATCATAAACCTCCCACTTTCCTATTCTTAAATTTTGAGAGTTGGAAAGTAATAATCACTTGCTCATATTTGAAGGAGTTTTAGATTTCATAGCTCGAATCGGCCGCTTTGGAGGTTACTTTACATGTTTAAACTTTTATTTTCTCTTTTTTCTTTCTTTTTCTTTTCTCGACTTTTGCAGTCTCATCCCAACCTCTTTGGAGGTTACTTATAGGACTTTTTTTTTTTCAAATTTAGCAGCCTCAATCCTGGCCTCTTTGGAGGTTACTTGCAGGATATATTTTTTCGGCTTTTGCAGCCTCATCCCGGCCTCTTTGGAGGTTACTTATAAGTTTTTTTTTTTTACTTTTGCAGCCTCATCATCGCCTCTTTTAAGGTTACTTATAGGATTTTTTTTCTTTTCGACTTTTGCAGCCTCATCCTTGCCTATTTCGAGTTAAGTTACAGGATTAATTTTTTTTTTGCAGCCTCACAGCCTCCTTAGAGGTTACTTACGGAAATTTATTTTAGCCTTACCCAACCTACTATTTAAGGTTAGTTACGGGACTTAAAACGCTTTCGACTTTTGTCAGCGACATTTCGGCCCCTTTGCGGGACTTTGAAGTCTTTTGGCTTGGCAGCCTCACCGGGAGATTTTTCTACTCCTGGAGCATATACTTTATTCGTGCCTTAGTAAAATCGAATATAATTTCATATTGATAACTATGTGAACGTATATTAACTAAGAATACTTAGCTTGGGTTGAAGCATCAAGTTGAATTTCGAGGAGCCTTCCAATGCTTGATAATCTGGCCCTTATTTATCTCGGTTGATATCATGTCCCTCAGTTCTTTTGATATTATGGTTCTCTGATCATATTCGTTTATAGCTTTCTTCGTGCCTCTTCACAAGGCTTCTATAACACAAAGCATCACATCCCTCTTTTTTCTCCAGGTGACGATCCATCTTGATTGTGCATTTGGTAGACAATCTTTTTTATTTCAGATTACAATGATGTCCAGCAGCAGGAAGCTTCTTGAGCTCATAGCAGACAAATAGAAGACGCAAAAAAATTCATTTTCTTCTTTCCAACCCTTGTCTCCTAAAATTTGCAATGGTTGGTTTCCACAGACGGCGCCAAATGAAGCGGGCGAAAACTCGAGCTCTCAATTTAAATGATATCGATGGCATGTGAGCACGCTCCGTAAATTTAGAATTGCCACCGAAATTAGGAAGAAGACTTTTTTATTAGTCCGCGAGAGTATGGAGTATTTTGTTTCTTGTCTTGTTGGGTTTTCTCGAAACCAACTAGAGTCCTCCTTCCTTTATTTTTGCTGGGAGATTGGATTTTTATAGTTGGTGGAAAGTTACACTATTTCGATGAATGGGTGCAAATGTATCAAACATCACCTCCCTTCGATGAAACCAACACCCCTTAGCTTCATAGTTTTTTGTGTACGCCTCTTCGTTCACACTTGTAGGTTTCGTGCTTTTTTAGGATAAAATAAAATATACCCCACATCAAAGATATACTTCAAGCACTGCACTCAGACGCATCTCAAATTGCATATTACGTTTGCATCGGAGATATCGAATCCGCACGGGAACTATTCGATCGAATTCCTCCAAAGAGCATCGTGTTGTGGAATTCCATAATCTCAGGATACTTCCAGAGCAACCAACCCGATGAACCCAAGCGATTATTTCACGAGATGCCCAAAAGAAACATCGTTTCTTGGAACGCACTGATCTCTGGGTACGTAAAAAAAACGGGATGGTGAAAAAAGCTCGAAAGGTGTTCGACGAAATGCCCCAGAGGAACGTCATATCCTGGACTGCGATGGTCAGAGGCTACATCGATGAAGGAATGGTCTCTGAGGCCGTGGCACTGTTTTTTCGAATGCCGGAGAAGAACGTCATATCGTGGACGGTTATGTCGGGCGGATTCATTCACGGGGGCAAAATCGATGAGGCAAGGAGAATCTACGAGCACATGCTCGTGAAGGATGCGGTGGCCATGACTAGCATGATCGATGGCTTGTGCTCTAAAGTCCAATTGGACGATGCAAGAGAAATATTCGACAACACGAGAAAAGAAACGTCGTTTCTTGGACAGCAATGATCTCGGGCTACACCCACAACGAGAAGGTCGATGTTGCGAGGTAATGCCCAAGAGAAACGATGTCACTTGGACACCGATGCTCATGGGCTACTGTTACCGAAGAAAATCACGCGAGCGAAAAGGTGGGAGAAAGACAAATTAAAGTCTATCAAAGGCGGGCCAAAGCAAATATTGCCTCAGAATTTCCAGCCCAAAATTAGATTTGCTATATTCGAATTAATCGTATAATAGTTAATATATTATATGGTAGTAGAGATATATTAGGTGTCTAGAATTCCTTAGTATTATAAAGAGGGCGATGTTTTAGAGTTGGGGAATTATTAGTTTGAGGTTTTACTATTTGGAAAGGACCATTGGTATTACTTCATTATTCTCTATTCTTTTTCTTATCAGCACAAAACTCATCCTTCATAAACATCACTCGAACTAATTACCAGACCCAACCATTTTCACTCTAACAAATTGGTCTGACCTGCCGCGTCATGACTCGTTCAACGGATCAGTAGTTCGAAGCGTTAGAGAAGACGATTGGCGATTTAACTACAGATGCGCAGGGAACGAAAACGAAACTGCGTGATCTTAATAGCCGTTTTGAGGCTTTTCAGTCATCGGCAACCAAGTCACTCAACAATCTCACATCGATGATGTGAGTTTTTCGGTTCCAAGACCCCCCCGGGATAAGACACATGGCAACTCTTCTGTTAAACATACAAGAACCGATGAGTCATCTTTTGTTAATAATATTGAGGGCACATCTCTATCTCGTCGTATCGACCTCCCGTGCATTGACGGATCTGACCCGTTAGGATGGATTGCAAGAGTCGATCGCTACTTCACCATTCACAGTACACCCGAAGCCCAAAAAGTGTCCAGCGCCCTGGTGACCATGGAGGGAATTGCTCTACCTTGGTTCCGTTGGATTACTATCAACTATCCTGCAATCTCGTGGCCATAATTGAAAATCAAGTTGATGGATACTTTTGATGATCAGTACAGGTGATCAGGTTGAAAAAATTTGCAAGTTGAAACAAACCAGCCTAATTCGCGAGTACATCCACGAATGTTTTGGGCCTAATCACTAACCTAACTGAGATTTCACAACGCCAGCACTTGGGATTCTTTTTGCTGTAATTACATCCTACCATGCGTGTTGAACTCAAAGTCCTGCAACCACAAAATTTGAACACGCTATACAGTTGGTAAAAGGGTTAGAACATAAGCTATTAGAACACAAGATCGGAGGCTATGGCACGGACCAATCCAAACCAATGAATCACGTCAAACCCTTCCGCTACCCTGCTATTTCAGGCCATCCTCGCCACGACGAAAAAGTGCAATTGTCTACTACTATTAAACGTGAAAATCCTCTTCAAGGACGTTACATGCCTCCGCATATTCATAATCTAGATTCGAGATCAAAACCTTTTCGCCGGCTCTCGGATAGGGAATTTCAAGAACTTCGATCCAAAGGTCTTTGCTTTTGCTACCATAAACCCTATCACACGGGCCACATCTACCAAAAGAAGGAACTTCGTATGTTGATTGGTGGCGAGAACGATGATTTGTACAACATCAAGAGCGACGATCAACAAGACATCACGGCCTCAGAAGCTATCGTGCCCCCGCAAGAGAACGAATTACACCTACTAGAACTCGTGATATATGCTCTTGGTGGCATCTCAGGGCCTCGGACCATGAAGCTCCATGGACATATTGAAGGCACACCCATCGTGGTTATGATTGATAGTGGTGCTAGCCACAATTTTGTCCCAGTTAGACTTGCACAACAGTTGGCCCTCCCACCGTTCTATACAACAAATTCACGATGCAACTGGGGGACAGTCGGAAGTCAGCGACCGCCGGGGAGTGTCGAGATGTCACTCTTCAACTTGGTACGTGTACTATCATAGCTAACTTCTTTGCATTCGAATTAGGAGGTGTAGACATTATTCTAGAAGTCGATTGGTTGGAGCGTCTTGGCGACGTTAAACTTAATTGGGCGAAATCTACCATTGAATTCGAGTGGCATGGATAACACCACTGCCTACGAGGTAATGATGCGTTGATAAGAGCCCCGGTTAGTTTAAAAGCCTTAGGGAAGCTGCAAGAGATTGAGTTGAGCGTGTTACTCTGGCTCCCTCCTTCTGCCGAATCGAAGCACTCATTGTCTTCATCTATGCCTGGTACACAACAACAACAATTGAATGACTTATTACAAAGATTTTCCAGCACCTTCATGGAACCAAAATCATTGCCTCCTGTCCGTCAATCAGACAATCGGATAGAACGATTGTCAGGCACTACAGTTGTCTCGGTGATACCGTATCGTTATGGCCATATACAGAAAGAGGAGATTGAACGATTGGTTTCTGAAATGCTGGCATCGGGCGTCATTCAACCATGCGCAAGTCCCTTCTCCAACCCAGTGCTTCTTCTACGCAACAAAGATGGTAGCTGGCATTTTTGCGTCGATTACCGAGAACTCAATCGAACTGTACCAGATAAGTACCCAATTCCACTCATCCAGGAGTTGCTCGACGAATTATGGGGGGCCGTATATTTCACCAAGTTGGACTTACGCTCGAGGTATCATCAGATCCGTGTTCGTGCAACCGACAACAAAAATCTTGGGCGCGTTGGCTCACATGGGCAGAATACTGATACAATACGACGTTGCATGTTTCCACGGGCACAACACATTTTCAGATTATGTATGGTCGATCCCCGCCTTCCTTGGTTCATTTTCTGCCAGGAGAGCCAAGTGTCATCTGTATCGGAAATGTTGGTGGACCGTGACGAGATAGTGCGACAGTTAAAGTACAATCTCCATCGAGCTCAGCAACGAATGATTAAGGCAGCCAATACTCATCGTCGGGAGGTTCATTTTGAGGTCGGAGATGCGGTGTTCTTATAGTTGCGCCCATATCGACAACATTCGCTAACTAACCGCATCAATAGAATATTAGCAGCTCGTTACAATGGCCCTTTTCGCGTTATTAAACGTATGGTCAGGTTGCGTATCACTTACAGCTCCCGAAACACAGCCGTATTCATCCTGTTTTCCACGTGTCCCAGCTGAAGAAAGTCGTGGGCGACCATCCTATTGAAGCAGACTTACCACGTGATCTCTCTATACAACTCCCTAATACCATGGTCCTAGAAACCATCCTGGCAGCACGCATTGTCCAAAAGGATAATAAGGAGGAGCACCAAGTGCTTGTTAAATGGAGCCAACAACAAGTAGATGACGCGACATGGGTGGCTCTTGATGAACTACGCCAGCATTACCCGAATATCAGTCTTGAGGACAAGACTCATTTTCAAGGGGGAGATGATGTTACCGAAGAAAATCAAGCTGGCCGAAAGGAGGGAGCGGGACAAATTAAAGTCTATCAAAGGCGGGCCAGAGCAAATATTGCCTCAGAATTCCCGACCAAAGATTAGATTTTCTATATTCTAATTAATCACATAATAGTTAATATATTATATGGTATTTGAGATATATTAGGTGTCTAGATTATTCCTTAGTATTATAAACGATGTTTTAGAGTTGGAGTTATTAGTTTGAGGTTTTACGATTTGGAAGGGACCATTGCTATTAGTTTATTATTCTCTATTCTTCTTCTTAATAGCACAAATCTCATCCTTCATAAACATTACTTGAAACAATTACCAGACCCAATTGTTTTCACTCTAACAGCTTCACGCAGTGTGGGAGGATTAATGAGGCCTTAAACTTTTCGTGGCCATGCCTTTGAAGCCCCTTGTTGCCTGCAATGCCATGATTATCGGGCTGGGTGAAAACGGAGAGGTCTGTGATGGTGTGGGAGGTCCCGTAAAGATATGGAAATAGCCAAGTTAAAAATAAACCAGAAATGTTGTCCCTAATGTTGAACCAACACTTAGGATCAGAGAATTTTAGCACAGCGGAAAGTTTCAAAACTTAGCAGTAAAAACGATGGAGACACGGTTTAAAAATATGCAGCAAGTTAAATAACTTGCTACACGCCTTCAGGGCAAAATTCTACGACAAAGAATGGATTACAAAAAGTCGAACTATCAAAAGATAGTAAAAACAACCTAGTAAAGAATCTAACGACTCTTCTAATCTTCACGCAGATAACCTACGATCTATGCAAAGGTAAAAACACTAGGTAAAGAACTGTGAGACGAATATATGTAGAGAGCTCTATCGTTTTCGTTTTCTTCTCGTTCGCCACTCATTATTTTGTGATCGGCACCGGAGTCTTCTATTTATACTATTCACAGCTTCGACTCCAATCCACTCCACTCCACGTTCTCCATGATGTCCATGACTTCACGTATGAGAAAATGCTTCTACCTATTCAGCCACGAGCTCCACCACTCCTATTTTTAGTACGCACTTTGTAGCCATTGAGTAGTCCTCATATTTTTAGTATCCACATCACTCCACTCTTGTTTGAACAAGTCCATCTCGTAAGTAACATCTGCACACATTTAAATAAAGCCACAATAATAGGGAAAACTGTTTTTGGGTTTGAAAGACAAAATCAAGGTTGGACCAAGTCCGAGTCAATCGATGTTGACTCAAATGTTGAGTCCATATTGTCAATGTCAACATTAACAATCTCCCTCTTTTTATCTTTCTTCCCAAAACGAGTGCAGATATAAATCCAAATAAGTTCCAATCAATAGAATTTTAAATCCATAGAACTCCCCCTGAAAGCATCAAGGAAATTTGAACAAAAAATGAATCAAAATAAAAAATATTAATACATAGCCATTTAGAGATCTTCATCACATCTGCAAAACACACAAAATCACATCATCTGAAGCAGCATCCTTCTCAGCTTCAGCTTCCTTGTCCGTTCCATCTTCGGTTCCTGTTGCAACAGCTTCTTCTTCACAAGCACCAGCACCAACTTCCTCTTCTTCTTGATCAGCTAAAACTCCAGCTCCCCCTGAATTTGATCCTCCAGCTCCAGCATCAAAGTCAGCTCCATGGTCAGCTCCTTCATCTGCACCAGCTCCATCTCCCCCTTTTTGGGAAGAGAGCAACTCCCGAAGAACTTCTTTCTGAGCAATCAGAAAAGCAATAGTGTCGTCCAAACACTTGATCTCCTTCTCCAGGTGTGATGTTGAGGATGATGTTGAACCAAGATTATGTTCAACATTTTGAGCTCTAATCCAGGGCAGATCGATCACTTTGTTGTACCCCATAACATGGTTGACTGAAAAGGAACTTTCTTGTGCTCCACATAGTCTTTTCTCAGCGGCTTCAACTCACCATGAATCAGCACAGACCAGAGGACAGAGGGGAAAGGGAGAATGCCTCTTCCAACTCTTTTCAGCTTGATAAGCTATCTGGTTAAGAATATACTCTCCCCAATTGATGGGGAGGTTATGACCCAAAGCATACAAAAGTTGCGCCATCGGTTCCGTCACTCTACTATCGTTTGCCGTAGGCAACCAATTGAATATAGCAATTTTAAAAAGCACGGAATAGGGTTAAATAGGTGGCGAAAAAGTTTTTCTCCCACTTAGTAATCTTACCCCCGGTAATCAAAGCGACAACATCATCTATGTCATTATCACTAAAATGGTCTACTTCTGGGGTTTCTAAGAGTTCGTTAATAAGCTGGGAAGAACATTCATAAAGAGTATTGCGCAAGAAAATCCTACCAATTTCCTAGAATCGGGCTCATTCAAGGATGGAGAGAGATTAGTGTATACCTCACAGACCACAATGTCGGAATTGGTCCCCATACTCCTAACTGCCTTCCCCAAATGCATGGATTCAAGGAATTGAAGCACCACGTACTTCCTGAAGCTATTGACATCAATGATCCTTTCAACTCGAAGACTTCTCGAGCTGAAGGAGGACCAGAGGTCTTCGTGTTTCTTGGAATAGAATTTCCTGGGAGTTTCAGTGATCTCCCAGTCTGAACCTTCGGGCAGTTCGTCGTCTGCCGAAAATGTTGAAGTTGGAATCGTCTCAGCATCGACCTCAACATTGGCAACATCCTCTTGTGGAGTAGGATCTGCAACTCTAGCCTTCTTCGTGGGTCGAGGGTCAGAACTCAGCGGCCTCTTATCCACCTTCTTCAGTTTGTTGAAGATGTCGCTCAACGGAACTGAATCAGAGAAATTATATCCTCCTCCTCCTCATCCTTCTTCTGCTGCTCCTTCTTCTTCTTCTCCTTCTCCTTCTCCTCCTCCTTCTTCTCCTCCTGCTTCTCCTCCTCCTTCTCCTCCTTCTCCTCCTCCTCCTCCTCCTCCTCCTCCTCCTTCTTCTTCTTCTTCTTCTTCTCCTCCTCCTCCTTCTCCTCCTTCTCCTCCTTCTTCTTCTCCTCCTTCTCCTCCTTCTCCTTCTTCTTCTTCTTCTTCTTCTTCTTCTCCGTCTTCTGAACTGGTTGAAGACTCCACTGCGATAGGGACGAAATCTTTGTCCGAGCTTTGTGAATCGTCGCTGGAAAACGTGTGCTCATTGACAAGCGAGTCAGATGATGGACTTACTGGAGGCGTTGGGCTCGTTGCAGCTTCATGCGGTTGGGCGTCAGAGGTGTCAGCATCGTCTCGCAGAGGTGACGCGGCTCCGATCGGCATCGGCGCACCATAAATCACCATAGCCAAAGGATTTGCATCGATTATACCAACGCTAGATATTGAATAAACATTCTGCGTCTCATGGTTAGGTGAATTTGCCATAGAAGATATTGAAGTACAGAGAAAAATATATGAAAGCGATTTCAGAACTGTGAATTCGTAAATTTGCAGAGAGAAAAAAAGATAGAAAAATAACTGAGAGTAAGCAAGTAGGGTTCGTGTGATGTGAGAGATGATGCATGCCGAGTAAATAGAGGTGAAGAGTGTAACGGTAAAGAATCGTGTGATGATGAGAGAGAGTAAAAAAGTAACCGTTAGAGTGCTTGATTAAAATAATAAATTTTTTTTATTAAAACGAGTAAAACACGTGCACTAACCGTTAATGGTTGAGAAAAATGTGGAGAGTGGATATCGTGTGACATCTAAAAATATCGGGCAAAGCATGATCATAACAAAATTAAGTCGAGATCAAGTGCACTTACCGTGTAGGTGTTCCGTTGAAAGCATGAACCAAGTGAGGATAGTCGTTCTTCTACTAATGCAAAATGAGAGATATAGATACTAGACACGACATATTATTTATATGTATACCTAAAATCTATAACACATAGAACAGAAACAGAAAATATAGCATGATCAAAATGACTAGTCACAAATGTTGCTCAACATTTAACCCAACAATCTCAAAATGATTTTCTTCATTTTCTGTTCAACACCCTAGATCACAATTTTATTTCATTTTCTGTCTGTATCTCACCTTTATTATTGATAGAGAATATTGTGCACTGCTCTAAAATGATTTCCATTTCATCAAGGTTATTTTTGCACGCATAGAATACATCGTCACCGCGAATGTCGTGTATCGAAGGATCTTAATATTATGAACATTTATCTTGAAAGGATCATGAGCATACTAGTACTAGGGAGTGAGTCATTTCAGAAAATGGTCTAGGTGAGTCAAATCATTTCAGGAATTTAACAAAGAGAACATTAGACCAAATATCAAAATAGTAACAGTCATATATGACATAAGCCAATGTTGATCCAAATATTGGACCAACATTTACTGACTCTGACAGAGACCTATAGACTTCTTTAGGCTTGAGAACCTTTCGAAGTCTAAGGCTTTAGTGAAAATATCCGCTATCTGATTCTTAGTATCTAGATGCTCTATTTTCACTAACTCTTTATCAACTATATCTCTCAAAAAATGATCTAATGTCTATGTGCTTAGTCCTAGAATGCTGAATAGGATTTTTCGAAATGTTTATGGCACTAAGATTATCACAATACATCAGTACGGTTTCGCTCTCTAACCCATAATCACTCAACATACTCTTAAGCCATATGGTTTGTGTACAACAGATACCCGCTGCCACATACTCAGATTCGACCGTAGAGAGAAAAATACAATTTTACTAGACCAAGACACTAGATTATTACCTAAGAAGAAGCAATCTTCACTTGTGCTCTTGCGATCATCTTCATCACCTGCCCAATCGAAGTCACTGGAAACCAATCAAATTAGTGTTAGTATCTTTTGAAAACCACAAACCAAGGTTACATGTACCACTAACATACTTCAAAATTCTTTTGACAGCGTTTAGAAACATTTGGTTCAGCCTGATATCTCGCACACACACAAACACTATACATAATGTCAAGTCTACTCGCAAAAAGATATAATAAGCTACCTATCATAGAACGATATAATGTGGGTCAACATTCACCCCAAAATTATCTTTAATTACCTTCTGCGTAGACCCCATAGGAGTTCTCATTACCTTGGCACTATCCAACCCGAACTTTTTCACTGTATTCTTCGTTTATTTTTCCTGAGACATAAATATGTCATCCTTGCTTTGTTTCACCTCATTGTATACGAAAGTCATGCATACATTTTTACCACATATCTATAATCTCTTCGTGGTTTATCCCTGGTCTTCCGTCCTTCATCCAGTCTGCCTATGATCTGATCAGAGGGGTGAGACTTCTGAATCCTAGCAGGGGGATCTCTCCGAACGTTTAAGGTTTCATCTTCAGTATCCTGTTCAGGAGCTAATGTTCAGTTGGATGTTGACTCAACATTATTAGCTTCCAGATCCTCTGCTGGACCAACCGTCGGTACAACATTTGCAATGTCAACTTGAGGAGTATCTCTGCTAATGTCAGATGAATCATCAAATACAATATTAACAGATTCATGAATAGTTTTCAATCTAAGATTGTAAACACGATAAGCACGACTTTAGTAGAATATCTATGCATTTGTCACTTTTTGAATCAAACTTTGTCAAATATTCACGATCATTCTACATATAGCAAGAACATCCAAACACGTGAAAATACTTGACCGTAGGCTTCGTACCCTTCAAAATCTCGTAAGAGGTTTTCTTCGTCCCTTGACGAAAGAAAACTCTATTAGAGATATGACAAGCCGTGTTTAACGCTTCAGCCCAAAATCTTTTAGAAAGACTCTTGGATTGTAGCATTACACGTGACATCCTGAAGAGTTCTATTCTTCCTTTCGGACTACTCCATTTTGATGAGGTGTCTTAGGAGAAGAAAACTCATGGATAATACCCCTTTTGTCACAAAAATCTTTGAAAAATTGCTTTTCAAATTCTCTACCATGATCGGACCTAATACGAACAATGGGAGCACAAAAGTTAGTTTTGATCATGGCACGAAAAGGTTTGAAAAATTCAAAAGTTTCAGATTTCTCTCTAAGAAAAAATATTCATGAAAACCTAGAAAAGTCATCAACTAAGACATACGCATATTTTCTACCAACTATGTGTCTACTTTCATAGGACCCATAAGATCCATGTGAAGTAGCTGAAAGCAGTGGGCAGTTCTAAAATGTTGACCAACATTTGGATCAACATTATGACTGGCATGCTTCTGCTTGCCTTTCAGACATTGCTCACAAATAATCTTTCCATAATCCTTAAGATTGGGAATACATCTGATTACCCTCATGCCGAATCAATGTTCTAAGGTTCGGCTTACAATTCATCATCACCAACTTGGTAACAGTTGTCACTCGACCTTCTTCCTGCCATCACACACAAGTTCTTGTCATTAAAAACTTCACAACATTCTCTATTAAACCTTACCTCAAGATCGTCGTCACATAGTTAACTTATGCTAATAAGATTAGCAACCAGTCCGTCAACATGGAGGACATTCCTTAGGGCAGGAAAACCAACCACATTAAGTTTACCTCGTCCGAGAATTTTACCTTTCGCCCCACCGCCCAAAGTAACCGTACCATTACTTAAGGGAGTGTAGTCTATCAAGTAGTCTTTGATACATGTCTTGTGGCGTGAGCAACAACTATTGAAGTACCAAGATCCTGAAACGTTAGCTTTCAAGGACGTGTAAACAACATTACATTGAATTGGTGATTTTCGTACCCAAACTTTCTTCTGAACTGATGGACTCCAAAAAGCTGTATTCATTTGATTCATAGAACTTGAACTAATGTTATCAGAAATATCTCCAGACATTCTCTTCAACACTGCTTTCTCAATGTTGGAGCGAATGTTGGACGATTGTTTAGTCAAGATTTGCTTTTTGGAAATCGCATCTTTCAATTTCCAGCAATAAGATTTAATATGTCCAAGTTTAAGACAAAAATGACACTTAAAACTTCTAGACCTGGACTTCGATGCAGAATGCTTAGATTTTTTAGGATGTGATTTGAATCCTAAACAGTGATTAGAAGTATTAACGAAAGAAAGTACCTCGTCAAGTGTTGACTTGCCTTTATTCATCTTTGAAAAGGTACTGAAGCCTTGTTGACTTGCGTTTGTAGCTTGTCAATTTCTTTGTCCTTTCTGGTCAGTAAGGCTTCCATCTTGCTCATTCCATCAAGCAAGCCATTAATTACCTTTTCGTTGTTAAGATTTTCCTCGATCAGCACTTAAACGGAATCCTTCAATTTCGAGATTTTCTTCCTTTGATTCGTACACTCTACGTACAGTTGTTTGTACGTTTCTTCCAGTGATTCACCATCCTTAGCTTGTTCTAAACAATCTCCTGAATCATCTAACAACAAAGATTCATCAAAATTGTTTGGTTCATCATAATAAAAAAGAATATAGTGTTCAAATGTTGAATTCAATGTTGGATCAACATCCGTTACCGCATTGAACCCAGTATGATGTTCTTCATTGTCGTTGTTAGAGAAGGTTGGATTTGAGATTTTTGTCCATTTGGCGACCTAATGCGTATTCCTCGCTGGCACATCATCTTCGGCATCTGATAGGCTAACCCAATATTCTTTTCCATACATGCGAAGAGTGTTGGCACATTCATTTGCAAAATGACCCCAGCCTTTACAAGCATGACATTGGACGGAGTCCCTGTCAAGTTTGTCGGCTTTCGCTTTATTAGCAGAATTTCTTCTGTTGATAGGGCGATTAGGAGCGGATGGAGACTCTTGAGCGTTGAGAACATTCTTGAATGTTGGACGAACATTCAACTTTCTCTTATTTTTCAGTAACCTTTTGAACTTCCTAACAATCATAGCCATATCCTCATCATCGTCTGGATCAACCTCAGATTCAACACCTGATGGTTGCGAGACTAGAGCAAGACTCTTGCCCCTTGACGCATTTTTCTGAACTTTGAGATTGGTCTCGTAGTTCTTCATAATGTTCATGAGGGTATTGAAGTCGAGTGTGGCAAGATTGTGGGCTTCCTCTACAGTTGCCACCTTCACATTGAACTTATCACATAGTGACCTAATAGCCTTAAAATTTAAAATTTTGTTAGAGATAGGTTCACCTAGACTATGACAGTCGCTAGCAATATTAAAAAGCTTTCCAAAATAAGTAGTTACGTCTTCATCGTCCCTCTTACGAAGGTTTTCAAATTAGCTATTTAAAAGACGCAACTTTGTGTCTCTTACGCTCGCATCACCCTCATAGTACCTTTGCAACATGTCCCATGCATGTTTCGCATTATTACAGTTTTGGATGATTTTGAACATAAAATATCGAAGGAAGAAAAAACGGCATGTAAAGTTTTTTCGTTAAAATCGGCTGCTGCTCTTTCAAGAACAGTCCATTCGGCAATGGGTTTGTCAAACACTTCTCCATCAACATCAGGAGGTGTTTTAGGAGGGGTATAACCATTAAGAACCGAATCCCAAGCACGCGAGTCAATCGACTTTATGCATTGTCGCATTCGGATTTTACATAGGCATAGTTTGATCCGTGTAAGACGGGGACTTTGTCAAAATAGTTTGAGCTCAAGGCATCCATATCAAGGATAAAAATGCTTAGTGTATCAAGCGCCTGCTCTTATACCAATTTGATGGTCTGGGAGGCCCCGTAAAGATATGGAAATAGTTAAGTTAACAATAAACCAGAAATGTTGTCCCTAATGTTGAACCAACACTTAGGATCAGAAAGTTTTAGCACGGCGGAAAGTTTCAAAACTTAGCAGTAAAAACGATGGAGACAAGGTTTATGCAGCAAGTTAAATAACTTGCTACACGCCTTCACGGCAAAATTCCACGACAAAGAATGGATTACAAAAAGTCGAACTATCAAAAGATAGTAAAAATAACCTAGTAAAGAATCTAACTCTTCTAATCTTCACGCAGATAACCTACTATCTATGCAACGGGTAAAAACACTAGGTAAAGAATTGTGAGACGAATATATGTAGAGAGCTCTCTCGTTTTCGTTTTCTTCTCGTTCACTACTCGTTATTTTGTGATCGGTATCGGAGTCTTCCATTTGTACTCTTCATAGCTTCGACTCCAAACACTCCACGTTCTCCATGATGTCCATGACTTCACGTCTGAGAAAATGCTTCGACTTATTTAGCCACGAGCTCCACCACTCTTATTTTTAGTAAGCACTTTGTAGCCGTTGAGTAGTGCTCCTATTTTTAGTATCCACTTCACTTCACTCTTGTTTGAACAAGTCCATCTCGTAAGTAACCTCTGCACACATTTAAATAAAGCCATAATAATAGGGGAAACCGTTTTTGTGTTTGAAAGACAAAATCAAGGTTGGACCAAGTACGAGTCAATCGATGTTGACTCAAATGTTGAGATCACATTGTAATGTCCACAATGTCAACATTAACAGTCCCCAAAGTTTGGAAAGTTTTTGATTCTATGCAAGAAAGGGACTATGGAACCTGGAGTGCTATGATCAAGATTTACAAACGCAGAGGGCTCGAATTGGAGGCATTTAACTTGTTTTGCTCAATGCAGGAACAAGGAGTTTGGCCCCATTTCCCTTCATTAATCAGCATTCTTGTGGTTTGTGCCACTCTCACCACTATTAGCCATGGAAGATAGATCCATGGCCACCTATTAAGTTCCAAATTCGATGAAGACCTATACGTGGCATTCATTTTGATCAATACATACATGAAATGTGGTGACATCGTCAACGCGAAAAGGGTTTTTGATAGAATCTCCAGCATGGATTAAGTGATGTGGAATTCCATAATCACCGTCTATGCTCAACACGGTTTGGGGGACGAAGCCCTCCAAGTGTTCGAAGAAATGCCTGCATCAAAAGTACAACCCGATGTTGTTACATTCATAGGGATCCTCACAGCCTGCAGCTACAGCGGAAGGGTCGAAGAAGGCAAGCAAGTGTTCGACTCTGTGAAGTCAAAGCACGGAATCGAACCCGCAACCGGACACTACGCTTGCATGGTGGATCTCTTCGGGAGAGCTGGGAAACTCAAAGAGGCATGGCTTGATCGAATACATGCCTATCAAAGCAGATGCCATCGTGTGGGGCTCGTTGATGGGTGCTTGCAGGAGCCACTCAAACACCGATTTGGCTGAAGTTGCTGCAAGATAGCTCGATGCTGGGCCCTACGTTCTGCTGTATAATATTTATGCCTCGAGATGTAGCTGGGGCGATGTTGCTAAATTGAGGAGGGACATGAGGGGTAAAAGAGTCAGTAAATTGCCCGGTTTTAGCTGGATTGAGTGGAGAAACGGGTGCACGTGTTCGCCGGAGGAGAGAGCACTCCTCATCCCGAGCACGTGGAGATTGTGAGAACGTGGGAGAAACTAGATGGCATACTAGGGAAGCTGGTTACTGCCCCGATGGTTCCTTTGCTCTTCACGATGTGGATAACAAGGAGAAGGTGCATAATTTGAGACATCACAGCGAAAAGTTGGTTGTGGCTTATGGGATTTTAAAGCTTCCTCAGGGGGATCCTATCGAGTGATGAAGAACCTGAGGGTTTGTGGGGATTGTCATTCTGCGATAAAGCTGGTTGCGGAGCCGACGGGGCGAGAAATTATATTGAGGGACGCGAATAGATTATATCATTTTAGGGATGGGTTCTGTTCTTGCAAAGACTATTGGTGACATCACTGACATCCTATTCAATCTTTTGCTGCTTTTAGAGATTGGATCAGTGAAAAAATATCATTGCCTTATGGAGGTTGATGAACTCCACAGCCAGAGGTAACACTCACCCTCTTTTTATGCTATTCTTTATCAATCATTTGTAGTTCAAGAACTTACAGACAACTATGTTCTATGAATGCATGTGCCTGTTACATTTAGGAAAGCTTTAACCGACATTAACTACGCGGGATACGATATCCCAAAGGGATGGAAGGTGCTTGTACTTGCTATCATTTTTCGTGTCGAACGTCGACACGGTTGGCCCAGCTCCATTTTCCTCTTGTGCCCTTTGGCGGAGGGGGGGGGGGGGGGGGCTCGAATGTGCTTGGGGAAAGAGTTTTCTCGGCTGGAGATACTTATATTTCTGCACAACATTGTTACTGTCACCTCATTAGAAGAGGCGACGTGGTGTCCGGTTGCCGCTTGTTGCCCTTAAATTGATTCGATTTTGAAAGTCAGTTACCTAAAATCGCATTTCTTAAGTTGGATGTTCTAAATGTGCGAGTCTTAACCTAAAAGGACGAAAAAAATAGTTAAGCCTAAGATTATCATTTGGTTACGACACAAATAGCGCAGAGTAACGAGGATCGCATCATCCAAAGAAGGGGAACTCTTACGGTGGGAGGACCTCCAAAAGTCTACCTCTTACTCTCTAATTTCTAAGTGTGATTGTCGAGCTAATAAACTCTGTTTATAGACTAAATATGCTCTAGAAGGTTCCTACTCGAAAATAGAAATCGATTCCTCGATCTAACAGAAAACGGCTACGATCCATGATCTCTCAGATGGGTCTCCACGGCCGTGGAGGTAGGGGTGCTAACGAATCGAATCGAGTCGAATATCATGATATTTTATTCATGTTCTATTATAAAATTTTGAATTCGAATTCGAACAAGAATAATATTCAAATACTAAAATTCGATTTGATTATGACATTCGAATATCGAATCCAATATTCAAATAATCTAATTCAAATTTATATTTTATTTTAAAATTTTTTATTTAATAGAAATAAAAAATATTGTATTTAAAATATATATTGAATCATAGTTAATGTAAACATGCTGAATTATATAATATGTTTTATTTAATATATATTGAATTAAAATATGTTATATCTAAATAATATATTGAATAATAATATTTTATATTTAAATTTTTACGAATTATTCGGCTCGAATATTGCGATATTTGTATTCGTATTATAAAATTATTCGAATCGGGAAAAATATGCTTCTATTTTGTAATTCTAAGTCGGATTGCTAATGAATCCAAGTTATTTTATTCGATTAGAGATTCAACTCAAATATTCGAATATCAAATCCGAATAACAAATATTTTCCTTATATTCGAATAATGCGAATGCAAATATCAAGATATCTGATCAGAATATCTATTGAATCTCGGTTCGCGTAATTTAATATTATCTGGGGTATTTAATTTTATGGAAAATCACACTAAGATATCATAATTCAATATATACTTAAAATAATTCAATATTTATTTAAATATAATATATTATAATTCAATATACATTAAATTTAATACCATCTATTTTATTTAATTTTATGGAAAATTTGACAAAATAAATAATATTTGAATTCGAATATTTGTTTGGAATATATATCCGAATCGAATACGAACCAATTTTAGGATTCATATAGAAAACGAATGTGAGCACAAATATTCGATTGATAACGCAACACAGATAGAATATGAGGTGTTTTTCGATACGGTTTAATTCTTCTGCATTTCTAGATTCAAGATCGTCGTCATCGTACTCTATTCCACATAACAAGAAAATTGTGGATTATGAGTATTGTTATAAGAATAAGCTAGCATTGTTACTGTTATAAACGGAATGTTTCAACCTAGATTCAATAAGTGATTTATATATTCCTAATGTATAGGATACATAACATCAACACGGCCCCTCATGTATGGCATGGGTCAAAGCCTACCCGGTGACATATCAGATTAGTTGACAGTGAGTCAAAGAAGCAAGATAACACTGTAGATCGAATCCGGTCTTATACTATGTTAAATTGAGAGTTTCATTCTAAACACACAATTATATGAAAACTTATCTATTAGGAAATGAAACACACAATCAAGAACCGGCCATTTTTGATAGCTTAACTTATCCATTTTGTCAGCATATATGGTCGCCATGTCGTGTAGAGTGAACGAGAACAAAGAAATGATCTTGTAAACTTACTACTATTACTGCATCAAATTATATGAAAATGGCATATATTGCTATTAAATGACCATAACGGCATATTCTACGCATACTTGATTTAGGGTTTCAACAATTTTGAAGCCTACCATAAAGCAAAAAACTCAAAACCTAACGGAAAAAAAAAAAGAAATTCTGCAAATGTCCTTTTCTCGTTGTTCATCAGTCAATCTCGGGCTCTTTTAGGATCTTCTCCTCCATTGCCATCATCACTCGCCTCACGCTTCAACAAACTACCCTTATTAGAAACATTATCGCCACGTGTCCCCCTCTTATACATGATCCTATAGTAAAAGAAATCAGGAACAATCTTCAAATCACGATCTTTGTAGAAGGTGACACCATCCCCAACACTTAAAAGGATGGTCCCTGAAGTGGGGTCCCGATATGGATGTAAACTAAGTAGCAAAATGTAACCTAAATGTTGGAACTAATGTTGATGGAACATTCGTTCCAACACAAAAGCACACAGCGGAATATGTAAATTACTTAGTGACAAAAACTGATAAACACGAGATGTAAATTTTGCAGCAAGTTATAGAAACTTGCTGCGTGCCTCAAGGCGAAATTCCACTATAAAGATGGATTATAAAAACAAGCCTATAAAAGGAAACGAATCCACAGAGATTCTACCAAACTACAAAGTCTTTCGACTTTTGCAAAATAGAAATACTAGGCTAAAAGAAACTCTCGTAATGGCTCAAACTTTTCTCTTCGAATCTCATATCTCTCGCCATTACTAAATGGTTAAGTGAAGTCCCCTTTTTATAAGTCTTCGACTTTGACTACTTCACAACAGACTTGGTCGCCTCAACTAACTTCCACAACGTCCACTAAGATAGGAGTGACCGTTGAGCGTAAATTCGGATCAGCTCAAAATGACATGGTCTTGACTTGAGCTCCAATCTTCCTATTTTTAGTATGCTTCCACTCCTAATTTCGCTCCAGCTTATCCACACGCAATCCACACGTTTTGAATCATTCCATCCCTTATCCATGACCTGCATGATACTAATAAAAGCCACGTTATCCATTAAAACGTGTTTTGGGCATTAAAGATAAAACAGAAGTCAGACACATTCTCAGACAACAATGTTGACTGGAATGTTGTCCCAACATTATCAATGTTGATGTCTTCAACATTTACAATCTCCCCCTTTTTATCTTTCTTCCCAAAACCGTCGCAGAAGTTATAAATAAAGAAACTTCCCCTGAAGGCAAAGTCTGCTCAACCACAAAACACAAAAAATGATTAGAGTAGACATAAACAGAATAGCCAACAAACTATTCAAAATACTAGAACTTAGTACAAGCCGAATAGAGTCTGAGTTTAAACATCTGCAAAAGTCAGAACAGGCATGCAAAACACAAAATCAAAAAACGCATGCAGCACACAAAAGATTAAGACCAGCTAAGGTCTAAAACGTTGGACTCTTACTTGACTCCACTTCGTCTCCAGCTTCAGCAGCAGGTCTGGTCTCCATATGAACTCCCCTTGTCTGTTCTGCCCCATCTTGCTCACTTGCTTCTGCCGCACCATCTTCATCTTCTGCTTCTCCCCCTTTTTGGGAAGAAAGTAGATCCCTTAGTATGTCCATCTGAGCTATCAAGGCAGCAATGGAAGCATCAAGTGTCTGAATTGCCTTTTCCAGCTGAGATGTTGAAGAAGATGTTGAAGCAACAGGCTGATCAACATTCTGGAGTCCTTGCCAAGGTAGATCAACTACCCTGTCAAGACCAATGAGATGATTGCCTAGAATGGGGAACGGTTGAGTCTGGCGGATGATCACATCTCTTCGAGTTGGCTCATATCCTCCTCGCAGCAGCATCGACCAAATGAGGCAAGGAAAGGGCAGAGGGCCTTTCCCACTCTTTTCAGCTTGGTATGCGATTTGATTCAGTATCAATTCGCCCCAGTTGATCGGTAAATTATTTCCAACAGCATAGAGGAGTTGTGCCATTGGCCTTGTCACACGACTATCATTAGCCGTGGGAAGCCAATTGCAGATTCCTACTTCAAATAAAACTGCATAAAGAGAGGTTAAGTGCTTTCCCCCAAAACTACTTTCCCATTTCGTTTTCACTCCCCCCGTAATAAACAGAGCTACTTCATCAAAGTCACACTCATAATCAGACTGAACATCAGGAGTGCCAAGAAACTCATTGATCGCCCTCGCAGAAAATCATAAATTTGTCCCCGAAAATAAACACGTCCAGACTTCCTAGAGTCTACTTCATTAACTCGAGCAGAAAGGTTAGAATATACCTCCCTTACTGCCTCATCACAGTAGACGCCGAAGCATCGGACCGACTTTGCTAGGTGTCGCGACTCAAGGAACTGTAGGACTCTGTACCTCCGAAAACTTGCCACGTCTACGACCCTTTCGATATTCAGGGATCGTTGGCTAATTGTGGCCCACAAGTCCTCGTTCTTCTGGGAGTAGAACTTTCTGGGAGGCAATGAGAGATCCCAGTCCGAGTCGTCTGCCAGGTTGAGCTCATCATCAGAAGGCATTGTGGCCTCATTTGCTGGACTGACACTGGTTTCAACATTGGTTTCAGGTGGATATAGTGGCTGCCGAGCCCATCACCTTCAGGTAGGGAAGTCTCAACGACCCGAACCTTTTTCACAGGTCGTGCATTTGATCCCATAGGCCGTTTCCCCGCCCGTTTCTTCAACCTGTTCATCACAATTTTAAGGGGGATATCCATACCAAAAATGTCTTCAGTGTCTTTAGATGAAGGCGACCCATCTCCCCCTGAGACTTGGACGTTGTTGACAGGTGAGTCAAGGTCATCATAGGTCTGGGCATCGATCATCTCATTGGTAGATTGACTGGAAGAGGACGAAATTTGAATCAGCACGGGATTAGGGCTCTTTGCACGAACAGGGCATGCTCTCCTTTGACTGCGCCTCTTCTTGGGGACATTCACGGCATCACGAATGGGCACATCATCTGAGCTTTGGTCAGAGTTTGGGTTGCCCTCATTCATCGGGTTTTCAGAGGCATCAATCGGCATTTCAGCATTTTCTTCGGAAATTGGGTTTGCCGGTTCTGGGTGAGCATCTGACGGTGCCTGCGTTTGTTCTTCGACCTGAGCTGGTTGAGATGGCCCTCCTTCAGTACTATTAAGCAGCGGCGGAGCTACTTCCAGTGGAACGGGAAAACCATCATCAGACGACCCAAATGTTGGGTCAACATTCATATCTTCAAAATTGGGTGAGTTCGACGTAGTGAAATAAGAAGATGAAATTGCGAAACTGAAATGTGTTTATAAAGTTTAGGGAGCAAGATTAAGTTATTAGGGTTTGCGGAGTGTGTTCAAATCGTGCTAAACCAGGTATAAATAAAGCAAGAAATGCAACGGTTAAATTAGGATGAAACGGTCATATCAAGGTGAGTAAATGGTTAAAAGTAGCAGTTGGAGCCTTAAATAGTAAATGAGAGATTAAGTCACACGAAAATATAGGAGCAGATTAAGTTATGATTCAACAAAAATACCAAGTCAAAAATCATAGTAGATTCAAGCAAGACTAACCGATTTGGTGACTGTGATGGGCACTTGAGACACACGTAGGTAGCTGTTCTTCAAGAAATTCTAATGCAATTCTGAGAGATATCTAAACTAGACACACGAAACTCACAAATGCACTATTAAAGACTAATGCATATATACGAAAACACAGAAAATATAGCATGATCATACTGACAGTTACACATGTTGCCCCAACATAAGATTCAACATTCTTACTCCGTAATCCTAGACTTTTCTGCCCGACCCTCTCAAACTAGTTCCCTTTCATTTTCTGCCCTTTTCTCCCTTTTTTTTCTATTAATTTGATTTATACTGCCCTTATTCCCTAAACATCAAGGTTTGGCTTTTTGTCGCAAAGTACATCGTCACCGCGAATGCCGTGTACCTAGGGATACTTATTACCAAATACCTATATATTGTAAAAGGTTTATGAGCGGGCTTATATGTAAGGGATTGGGTCATTTCAGAAGACTGTTAAGTAGGATCGAGTCATTTCACCGGAAGACAGAGAAGAAAATTGAATCAAACATTAAAGCAGTAACTATCGAATTTGACATATGCTATGTTGATCCAAATGTTGGACCAACATTCAGACAGACTGCTGCAAACTTATGGACTTTTTCAGGTCCGAAAACCTTTGAAAATCCAATGCTTTCGTGAAAATGTCAGCTAATTGATGTTTCGTGTCTATATGCTCAATGTGAACTAATTGTTTCCCTAACATATCTCTCAGAAAATGATGTCTTATATCTATATGCTTCGTGCGTGAATGCTGAATAGGGTTCTTAGATATGTTGATGGCACTAAGGTTATCATAATACATGAGGACAGATTCGCACTCTAACCCATAGTCACATAACATGCTATTTAACCACATCAATTGCGTACAGCAACTACCCGCCGCAACATACTCAGACTCAGCAGTAGATAAAGACACACAATTCTGCTTTTTACTATACCATGCAACTAAATTGTTACCTATGAAGAAACAGCCACCACTTGTGCTCTTGCGATCATCCTCGTCACCTGCCCAATCAGCATCGCTGTAGCCTACAAGACTCGTATTAGTATCTTTAGAGAACCATAACCCTAGGCTACACGAACAACTCACATATTGAAGTATACGCTTAACAACATTTAAGTGGGAAACCTTAGGCTCAGACTGATATCTAGCACATACACATACGCTATATATGATATCGGGTCTACTAGCTGAAAGGTATAATAAACTGCCTATCATGGATCGATATAATGTGGGGTCAACATTCTGTCCAACATTATCTTTACTTACCTTTTGTGTTGAACCCATAGGAGTTTTCATTACCTTTGCCGTATCCAACCCGAACTTCTTTACGGTGTTCTTCGCGTATTTTTCCTGAGACATAAATATGCCATTGCTGCTTGCTTAATCTGTAAACCTAAGAAAAAAGTTAGTTCCCCAATCATGCTCATTTCGAAATTGGAGTTCATGGAATGTACAAATTGATCTAACATAGATTGCGAACTAGAGCCAAAAACTATATCATCTACATAAATTTGGGCAATAAGAATATCACACCGACTCTTTTCACAAAGAGAGTGCGATCTGCTTCTCCTCGCACGAACCCAAACTCAAGTAAAAATGTCGTTAACCTATCATACCAAGCTCGAGGTGCTTGCTTCAGTCCATACAGCGCTTTCTGCAACTTAAACACGTGGTTAGGAAAATGTGGATCCTCAAATCCCTTAGGCTGTTCAACATAGATATCTTTATCAATATACCCATTTAAAAACGCACCCTTAACATCCATTTGGTGTAACGTGATGTTAAGCCAACATGCAATAGCTAATAACAACCTAATTGATTCTAGCCTAGCCACGGGAGCAAACGTCTCATCAAAGTCTAACCCTCGACTTGTGTATAGCCTTGGGCTACTAATCGTGCTTTGTTCCTAACAACCCTACCAAGTTCATCAGATTTGTTCTTAAAGATCCACTTCGTGCCTATGACATTAATGTCTTTTGGCCGTGGAACCAAAGTCCAAACTTGGTTTTTCTCAAACTGCAAGAGTTCCTCTTGCATCGCATTAATCCAAAAATTGTCCTTGAGAGCTTCAAGCACATTTTTGGGTTCTATATTAGACACAAAGCAATTAAAACGTACCTCGGCGTATACGGAGTTCATGCATACGTTTCTTACCATAGATTTGTAGTCCTTGCGTGGCTTGTCTCTAGTTTTCCTTCCTTCGTTCATATCTCCGATAATTAAGTCTGTGGGATGGTCTTTCTGTATTTTAGGTGGGGGATCTCTTCGAACTTCGCTGGGTCCTTCCTCATCGTTCTGTTCAGGTGCAGATGTTGAGTCTGATGTTGACTCAACATTTTCGTCCACATTCTCCTCTGTTTCATCAACAGCTTGTATAACATCTGAAATATCAACTTGTGGAGCATTTCTGCTAAGGTCAGTAGCATCATCAAATACAATATTCACCGATTCCTGAATGGATTTCAATCGCAAATTGTAAACTCGATATGCACGACTATTAGAGGAGTAACCTAGGAAGATACATTTATCACTCTTCGAATCAAATTTGGTCAAGTATTCACGATCATTAAGCATGTAACAGTAGCATCCAAAGACATGAAAATACTTGACAGTCGGCTTTTTCCCATTCAATAATTCATACGACGTTTTCTTAGTACCTTGCCGAAAGTATACACGATTCGAAATGTGACATGCGGTATGCAACGCTTCAGCCCAAAATCTCTTAGAAAGACTCTTAGATTGTAACATAACACGTGCCATTTCTTGCAATGTCCTATTCTTCCTTTCGGCCACCCCATTTTGTTGGGGCGTCTTAGGAGATGAAAACTCATGAATAATGCCTTTCCTATCACAGAATTCATTGAACGACTGATTCTCAAATTCCCTACCATGATCAGACCTAATGCGAAATATAGGAGCACTTAAATTATTCTTAACCATAGCACATAAAGTTTTGAAAAAGTCGAACGATTCAGATTTTTCCCTAAGAAAGAAGATCCATGCATATCTAGAATAGTCATCAACAAGCACATAAGCATATTTCCTACCACCAATGCTATCTACTTCCATTGGTCCCATCAAATCCATATGAATTAACTGAAAACAGTGAGCAGTTTTAAAATGTTGGGCAGCATGTTGGTCAACATTATGACTAGAATGCACTTGCTTACCCTTCAGACATGACTCACACACAACCTTACCAAACTCCTTAAGCTTCGGAATGCCTCTGATTGCATCATGTTTGATAAGTTGCTCCAGTGTTCTGTAGTTGAGGTGGCCCAGTTTGTAATGCCAAAGGATCACCTCGTCCTTGGCCTTTGAGAGTTGGGACACGTCTTTCGAACCGGATTTGTCGCCGACCAGATAGCAATTGTCACTCGATCGTTTTCCTACCATAACTCGAACACACTTGTTGTTAAAAACCTCACAACATTTCTTATTAAATCTAACCTCAAGGTCGTCGTCGCAGAGCTAACTTATGCTAATCAAGTTAGCCACAAGCCCGTCGACATGAAGGACGTTGCTTAGCGTCGGGAAATCATGTACGTTCAATCTGCCACGACCGAGAATCCGCCCTTTCGCACCTCCTCCAAACGTTACAGATCCGCTGCTGAACGGTAGGTAGTCGATTAGGAACTCTTTGGTACCCATCATATGTCGGGAAGCCCCACTATCGAAGTACCAAGAACCAATCACGTTAGCTCGCAAAGAGGTGTAAACTACATTGCATTTAAGCACGGATTTCTCTACCCAAACTTTCTTAGATGACAAAACAGCATTGTGTTCACCAGAAATTGAAGGAGCGTTAACTGAAATTTCTCCAGATACACCTTTCAACACTGATTTCTCAATGTTGAGTGGAATGTTGGACGACATTTCAGCCAACATAGATTTCTTCGAAATCTCCCCCTTCAATTTCCAGCAAAAAGGCTTGATATGACCAGGCTGCATGCAATGATGACACTTAAACGATCTATACTTAGACTTACTGGCAGCATGCTTAGTACTCTTTTTAATAATCTCGGTCTCACTAAAGTTCGAGGTTTCGAGCTTTTCATTAACAAACACAATCTCAGTTCTATCATGAGTCACATGATTAGGAACATCAAGAGGAGGCTCAGCATTGTATCCTAGACCTTGCTTATCAAAAATACCTAACGATAATACCTCATCAAGGGTCAATTTACCTTTGTTCATTTTTGAGAACATTTCGTCAGCCTCGTCTACTCGCTTCTGAAGCTTGTCGATTTCTTTATCTTTTCGTGTCAGTAATACTTCCAATTTGTTCATCCCTTCAAGTAGGCTTTCGACCATCTTTATGCTTTTCTCATTCTCCTTGTACTGTGTTTTCACGATAGCATTGAGTTCCGAGTTTTTCGCCTTTTCTTTCTCATATTTTGAGGATAGTAGTTTGAAGGCATCATTTGTCTGAATTTCTTCAAGAACATCAGTTTCTAATCCTGCATCATCAAAACTTAAATACCCATCAAAACAGTTTGAGTCATCATAATCGAAAATAATTTGTTTCTCAGATGTTGGGTCTAATGTTGACTCAACATCAGTTACCACCGTGAAGCCGATTTGATGATCTTCTTCTTCTTCGTTGTCTGAGAAGGATTGAATGGTTACTGATGATTGACTTGACTCCTTAGGAACCTGTTCTTCATCTTCATCATCGGAAAGATCGACCCAAAGAGATTTCCCACGTTTGCGAAGCGTATTTGCACATTCATTGGCAAAGTGGCCCCAACCCTTGCAAGCATGACATCTTACTGAATCCCAGTTGATGTTCTTTTTCTTTCCATCAGGGTTACGTTTGAAGAACGGAGGAGCAGACATCGATTCATTTGAACTCTGGCCCTTTTTGAATGTTGGGCCAACATTTTTCGTCACATCCGTCTTGAGGAACTGCTTAAATTTCTTCACAAACAAGGCTGTATCCTCATCATCAGATTTATCCTCAGTTTGACACTTAGAGTTCTGACTGACTAGAGCGAGGCTTTTGCCGCGAGAAGCCCTCCTTTGGACATCGAGATTGGTCTCAAAATTCTTCATGATGTTCATCAATGTGTTGAAGTCCATCGTGGCCAAATTATGTGCTTCCTCGACCGCCGCTACCTTCACATTAAATAGTGTACGTACTGCTTTAGAATTCAATACCTTATTAGAGATTGGATCTCCTAGGCTGGCACATTCGCTTGAGATCTTCAGTATTTTCCCGAAATACGTGGTGGTGTCTTCATCTTCCTTCATTATGAGGTTTTCGAATTGATTGTAGAGGAGCCTTAGTCTGGTTTCCCTCACACTTGCATCGCCTTCGCAGTACCTCTGAAGAAGATCCCATGCATTCTTTGCAGCTGTACAGTTTTGAATGATCTTGAACATGAAGATGTCGACCGAGGAGAATATGGCATTAAGGGCTTTGTCGTTGAACTCGGCAGCGTTTTTCTCAGCGACTGTCCATTCGTCGATAGGTTTGTCAACGACTTCTCCATCAGCGTCTGGGGCAGTTCGAGGTGGAGTGTATCCATTGAGCACAGCTTCCCACGCTCGCGTATCGATCGATTTGATGCACTGGCACACACGTACTTTCCAATAGGCGTAGTTGGTTCCGTCTAGCACGGGAATCTTGCCAAAATTGTTTGAGCTTGTAACATCCATTGTAGAGGATTAAGAACGCTTAGTAATGTCAAGCGGAGGCTCTGATACCACTTTGAAGTGGGGTCCCGATATGGATGTAAACTAAGTAGCAAAATGTAAAATAAATGTTGGAACTAATGTTGATGGAACATTCGTTCCAACACAAAAGCACACAGCGGAATATGTAAATTACTTAGTGACAAAAACTGATAAACACGAGATGTAAATTTTGCAGCAAGTTATAGAAACTTGCTGCGTGCCTCAAGGCGAAATTCCACTATAAAGATGGATTATAAAAACAAGCCTATAAAATGAAACGAATCCACAGAGATTCTACCAAACTACAAAGTCTTTCGACTTTTGCAAAATAGAAATACTAGGCTAAAAGAAACTCTCGTAATGGCTCAAACTTTTCTCTTCGAATTTCATATCTCTCGCCATTACTAAATGGTTAAGTGAAGTCCCCTTTTTATAAGTCTTCGACTTTGACTACTTCACAACAGACTTGGTCGCCTCAACTAACTTCCACAACGTCCACTGAGATAGGAGTGACCGTTGAGAGTAAATTCGGATCAGCTCAAAATGACTTGGTCTTGACTTGAGCTCCAATCTTCCTATTTTTAGTATGCTTCCACTCCTAATTTCGCTCCAGCTTATCCACACGCAATCCACACGTTTTGAATCATTCCATCCCTTATCCATGACCTGCATGATACTAATAAAAGCCACGCTATCCATTAAAACGTGTTTTGGGCATGAAAGATAAAACAGAAGTCGGACACATTCTCAGACAAAAATGTTGACTGGAATGTTGTCCCAACATTGTCAATGTTGATGTCTTCAACATTAACAGTCCCGTAAGAATTTCTCCCAACCTTCGGTGATTAAATACGTAATCTCCCAGCAGAAACCTCGACGTTCTTCAAAACCATGTCGTACCTTTTGTTGGATATGTCAAAAACGACAAGAGATCTCATGTACTCTCCAGGATTGATGTGGCCATCGATGTCAGGGAACTCAATCATTTTTATTGCATCATCGTTGATGAGTAGAAGAACATGATCATTTTGTGCAAGGAGCACTTCGAGCGTGCTCATAAAACCTTGGAAAAGCATTCATCTTTTTCATCATACATCCTGCAATATTAAATGGGTACATATCCTTGAAATGATTCTTGTAGTGCATCTATCAACAAATCTTGCCCATTTAAGATATGACGAAATATGATGATCATGTGTCCGAAAAATCTGAAAATGATAACAATGCCTCAAATCAGAAGGCGAACTAGTGTTGGAGTGGCTTTCATCGTCATCTTCTTCTTCTTCGATATTTCCGGCAAAAAGATGATCACGTGCGCTTTCTTGATGGTCACCCACTTCGTCTTTCTTGGAATTGTGGTCGTCAATCGTGAGCTTGCCTTTTCCTTTCTCGTCTGGTTTTTCTTGTGGGGATTCGTCGGCCATTTTCTTGATCCTGTTGGGCTGTTGCTACTATGATGAATCTTTAGAACGAAAGAAGTGAATGAGTATTGACGGGAGAGGTTAGCTCAAATTTATGCATGTTGTGTTGCAGATAGATAGCTAAGTAACAATTTTATCTATTTAACTATCTCAAATGAAGATATTAATAAAAAGATATATTGAGAGCACTTCTTGATCGGACTCTGATTTGCACAGAATATAGATACCAACGATTTTGCAGAGCTTTTTAATAAGATTCTAACTTAGTCTTTAATTTTTTTGAAAAACGACATTTAGAAATGAGATTTGTACTTAAAAATATGTGACAATGGGTTTTATTAAAGCCTTCATAATTTAAGCATGTCATTGTATTTGAAAATTAATTCCCCATTGTAATTTTTTTTTCAAACGATATTTCACTATCTCATTAAAAAAAAAGTGTATGGGTTAAGTAATCTGACATGTCTTTTCAACAACAATGAATAAGAAAATGGTGCAAATTTTAGATGACCACTTCACATAGAAGGTTAAACTTAAAGTGAGTGTGTATCGCCTTTTAATTTTATATATGATATTTCTTTCTTATCTTTCTTACACGTGTGATTTTCTGAAATGGGTGGTCGTGAGAATTCATACTGTTGCCCTCGAAATTTCCTTACTCGGTAAAATATTCGAGCCGACCAAAATCAGAGGAAGACATTCGGTCACTCACCCGAGGAAGACCGAGAACCCCGCTCGGGGCATTACGCGTGGAAGTCAAAGGGTCAGTATGCTATCGGTTTCAAATATATTAAAGATAATTATGGGACTTGAAGGCGTCCGTTACAAATGGTTAATTGCCTCATCAATGGAGAGATATAATGTCCATCTTCAATGCGAGTAAAGGGACGATTACGAGTGGTTTATGGGACGCATTCAAGCCTCCCTATACTCTATAAATAGCTAGGGTGAGGGCCTCATTTTCGGGTAAGCTCGATCGCCATGACAGCATACGCACCTTATACTCTCTGCGTCACTATCCTGAGCGTACATACGTTCTAGTGTCCACGTCGACACATACTCTTAAGCCCGACTATATACGTTTATACTTACTTCGGGAATATCTTCCCGGATTCTTTCTCCGTACGCCGACACTGTCGTGAGCGTCGGAGGGGGCTCACCGGCGCCCCGCTGACGTCCCTCTAACGTGTGTTTCTCGTAGGCCGCAGGGAACGAACGACGAAGGAGGAGATAAGGAGTTCATTCTTATTCGGGAGTCGAAGGTCACCAGTGAGTTGCTCGGGGCTGACCCCCCATCGAGCTCGCGTAAGGAAGGAGAAGGCCCCGAGAAGAAGGTGGCGCCAACGATTCGCAGGGTGAAGAAGGCGTTCTCGGGATGAAGGCATCGCCGACAGAGCGGAAAATGAGAAAGGCACCCTCGACGATAAGGCTCTCTCGGGAGGAAGGCAACGAACACATGGGACAAAGGTAATGCCTACACGGCTGAGTACCACCTTGGTTTTTTCCGAGTGCATCTCATACCTTTACAAGAGCTCTGATAACATGTTATATATTATATTTCGAACAAATAATGACTATTGTTTTTGTTGGGAAGGGTGGTCGGGCCCTGCAACAAAATTCGATCTGGCTCGATTATTGTTACAATGTGGTTTTTGTGGTTGTCATGGTTACCCTAGAGTTCAATTCCTTAAATAAGCGTGTCACACATGGACTTTTCGTAGTGTGATTTTTTCAGTTGGTATGCTTCCCCCGAGGTTTGTGTAATTCCTTAAGCCTTTCATACATGTACCTTAGTGTGATTTTTGTAGTTGACGTAGTTCCCCCATAGTTCATCTCCTTTATTAATTATGTCACACATTGACCCTTCATAGTGCAATCTTTCTAGTTCGCCGACTTGTTCCCTTGTGGTGCGTTTGGTATGTGAATTCGTGTGTGGAAAGCACAGTGAAAAACTAAGTTAGCGCATCAAACATTGCATTTCACCTTTGGATCGTTGTACTTCTACACCTTTCTTTTTCTTTTCCTTTCCAAACTCTGCATAGCAGTGCATCCGTGATGTTTACGTAGTGGCAGTGTTGTTTTCTTGGCTTGATTTTGCAGGTTAAAATGCAATCCACTGCGGTTATTTGTTCCACAGACGAGGGTTTCTCGTAAAACACAAATTGTTCTAACGATCAACCAAAGATTTTGTAAACTTTTACTAGTTTTAGTATTATTGCAATTGTATCGTATTATATGACTGACAGATTGCGAGTTATTATGTAACTATAAAGTCAATGATATGCTAGTTAGCTCCATCTTTGTTACAAAACCACAAGACTCCGACGATATTTGACACAATCGACAGAGACGAATCAAATTTGCTCTTCAACATTGATTATATGATAAAGGGGAAATTACTCAAGATTTAGAATGTTCAATTTAGAATTTCAAAGTCTACAACGATAAAACAAAAAGCTAAAAAAAAAAAAGAAAAAATCATAGAAATCGGCATCCATGTCCTCGTTCATCACTTTGCAGAACGACACCTCGTCATTAGCTGTCAATCGATTGCTCCTTACAAATCCCACCAGCCTTCGCCCACTAGTCTTGAAATTGGCTTATGTCTTTTAAAGGTTCTCCATCTTATGAATTTAACTTTCTGTTGGTTTCCATGGGAGTTTTTGATGGTTTGGCTCCCAAATTTTCGGTTTCTTTTAGAAGATCTAGTACATGCTTTCTTTGAGATAGGAAGCGCCCTTTTGATGATTGAGCGATTTCTATCTCTAGAAAATACCATAGTGGTCCAAGGTCTTTAATATCAAATATGCTTCTAAGGTATTTGACGGGAGCTAGTTCCCAAACATCAGAATGTATCAGAAAAATATTTTTTAGATTTATTGGTTGATAAATAAAAGGGTAATTTTGTTTGTTTAGAGTATTTGCAAATATCACAAATACTAGAACCTAGAATTCTTGAAAGAATTACTTAAGTTTTTATGAGGGGTGACAAAATTTCTTGTGTAAAATTTTACTTTGGCCTACAGAATTTTTTGTAGTGTAGGGCTTTAGTGGGACTGTTGACTAGATACAATCCGTTTCCTAGTCTTGTTTCACCAATAATAGTCCATGTGTTTCGATCTTGAAAAATTACACAGTTTTTTGAGAAAATAACGTTACACTTTAAATCTTTATATATTTTTTCGACGGACAATAAATTTGATGTAAGATTTGGTACATATAATACATTTGAGATTTTTCTTGAAAACATTTTTGATGTTTCAATTTTTATTGAAATTTTGTCCCTGCTCGCTAGGGTGACATATTGGGCAGATTTTGTATTAAATATATTATTTGGATTACATAGTCGCATATTCGATTGCACCGAAATCAACAATCCAAGAATCTTCCAAACATCTCATGCGATTTATATTATGATCTGGTGAGGTAATTAGAGGCTTCGTACCTGACTGTGCTTACCCGATTGTTTTAATGACAATAGATGTATTAAATGATGAGTCGCTTCATCGGGTCCAGCCAAGTGGTGTGAAGTCCAGCAACATGTGGTCCAGTTGGATAAATGTTGAGCCGGTGCTAAGTATTTCCAGGCCTAATTTGCTCCATTCTGTTCGGAATTGATGGGCCTTGATTTTTCCCTGCCAGTATGGGTTTAATTTTTTAGCCCATGTTCTATTTCCTTTATTCCAAACCATTATTTTCTTCGTTCATCGGTCCACACATCAGCCCATTTGCTCCTTTATTCATCCCTGTTTTCTTCGTCAGTCGATTTCATCGCTGTTTTCCAGCTCGGACCATCACTGTTATAAAGCAGGGAGAAAGTTATTTTATTTTTTTTTTTTACGACCAGGGAGAAAGTTCTTGAGCGCCACAAATCTAGCGAACAGATTATCCTCTACCGCCACGTCATCGACCCTAAGTTAGTCTTTGATTTAGTTTTTTTTTTTTAAAACGACATGTAGAAAATAAATTCCTAAAGTTAAAATATGTGACAACAGGTTGGTCGAAATCAAAGTGGGGTGTCATCATCTAAGGCTATGTGCTCGTAATTACCGAATTGGCCCTTTATTAGAAAAATTATTCTAAATATCAGATAAGGAACTTGTCAACTTTCACTAGTTTAATTTGTTATTAAAGCATATTAGATGACTGACATGTTGATACTTAATGGTCATGTAAAGTCAATGCCATCCTTATTACAAATACAAACACTGAAAAGTCAACGATGATTGAGGTGTAGTAGAACAATTTGCAACGTATCATCATATTCAACACTGAATAATGGCCTCATGAGCTTCATTCTATTCAAACACAGATTCTACGCACTGATTATTAGAGGGTTTCCAACGAAGTCTTCTGATAAAACGAAAAACCCTAAAACGACAGAAAAAGAAAAATTGAAAATCTGCAAACATCGTCGTCCTTCTCCAATTCGAGCTGCTCAGTCAATTGGGGCTTCGTTTATTAGCCTCATCGTTCTTCTTCTTCTTCTTCTCCTTTAAAGAGCCCTCAGCCGCCTTAAGCCGCAAGTCCAAACTAGCCTTAGAAACAGCGTCCCTTTTCCTCCTCTTAATCTTGATCACGTAGTAGAAGAAACCCTTAACAACGCCCTCATCGAGATCTTTATAGAACCGCACTTTATCTCCAGCTTTTAGCTCATTGTTCTTCACGAAATCTTCCCAGCCTCCCACGATCGAGAACTTGAGGCTATAAGTAGTGGGGTACGGAGCCAAAACCATGTCGTAGCTTCTGTTGGACGTATCGAAAACGACCATGGGCATCGAAGGGAAATCGTTGTTGATTTTAGGGTTATCAATCAATTTTCCTGCTTTATAGGAGCTGATGATTAGGGCCGGATTCTGCGGGACCAGAGCGTATCTGCTTAAAACCTTGGAAAAGCATCTGTGTTCGTCCCTGTATCTCCTTGCAAGATTAAAGAAAAAAAATATGTAAAAAGAAAATTAAATAATATGAAATGATTCTTGCAGCGTATTCATCGTTCATTGCAGTTCGTTGATAAATATCTCAAACTGATTATAATTGATTAAGATATGAATATGTTATACAGATTAAACCTAATAAGCATTCATGTGCCTCCCCATATATCCTGCAAGATTAGAAAATGATAGGAGAAAAACGCAAGTACGCCTTGAAAATGATTCTGGTATTAGTGTATTCATCGACCAATCTTTTTAGCTCGTGAAATATCAAGATTATAATTGATCAAGATATATAAAAATGGTACACACAGATATGATCAGCAGGAATAAAATGCATGGATATTGGAGATAAAAAACCCACCTCGATGTTAGAAAATGAGAGAAAATCAACCGGAGTTTTACCTTGAACCCGGTGGTAGTTGAACGTTTTGATCCACAGGTTGATCATCGCCGGGGATATTCTGATCAATCTCTGCCGTATCAGAATCCGAGCTCGCGCTGGAGTCGCTGTCATCATCATCATCGTCTTCTTCAAGATTTCCTGCGAGGGCTAGAACTTTTCCAGCAGAACTTTTGGTTTCTTGATCATCGTCAATGGGATCTTCGTCATCATCATCGTGAATCTTTTTGTCTTTTACTTCGTCGTCTGGTTTCTCTTTTGGTGATTCGTAGGCCATTTTCTTGATCCTTCAACTGCTGCTTTACCGTAGTGAATCTTTAGAACGAGAGAGCGAGTACTGATGGGACTGGAGAGATTGCATCAATTATGAATGCTGTTTCTGTGGCAATATATATATATATATATATATATATGTGCGCGCGCACGTGTATTCGCGGTAGTTGCTAGCAAAGTTTTTTTAAAATAAAGAAATTAATAACTTTCATATTTATCTCTCTTTAAATATCACAAATGGAGCTATTAATAATATCAATTTATATGTATACTTAGAGCTGGTTTTTTTAACAAAATAAAGCAAAAAAAAAATGGATTAATTAAATAGGGCTTTTATCGCACCTATTACTAAAATAGTGTGATTTGCGGGTATTATCCGCGACGTCGCGCCTAATTGCCGCGACGACGCACCTAATGGATGCGACCGACCATAATTCGCGAAATGCTGGGCCATTGTACTGGGCAATGTTTCTGGCCCAGTAATTCGATCGTCGCGGGTAATAGACGGGACGTCGCGGCCGGGGAAATATAGATCTTAGATCTATTTCTCTCTCCCTCATTTTCTCCCTCACTCTCTCTCACTAACCCTAACCCTAAAGATCCGACCGCCGCCTCCGTCCGCTCGTGTCCGCCGCTCACCCCGCCGAGTTCCTCCCACTCAGCTCACCCGCCCGCCTCTCTCTCTCTCTCTCTCTCTCTTCGGGCCGTCCTCACCACCTCCGTCGGTCCGCCGCCGAACACCGCCCTCCCGTCCGCGCCACCGCCCGCTGCTCCCCTCTTTCTCTCTCTCGGTATCGCTCTCTCGTTATCTCTCTCCCGCTCTCCCTCCGCCACCAGCGCCGCCCCGTCCGCCGCCTCCGCCACCAGCGCCACCGCATCCACCACCACCGCCGCATCCGCCCCCTCCGTATTCCTCTCCGCCGTAGAGTCATTAGGTATTTTGTTTGGTTATAGTTAAATTGAGTTATTCGTTTGTTATTCGTTGTTTGGTTATAACATTAGACGGCTCCGTATAGTCACTAGTCGGATCCATACTGTTGCTTGGTTATAACATTGTTTTGTTCGATTTAGGATGGACACGAACGAATTCTACGGTCCGATCAATCGTTCGTTGTTGATTTTCCAGGATAGTCATCGTTGTAACGATGTGCTATTCAACACGGATGATGCTATTGACACCCCGTTGACGTGAGGGGGTTGGAAAACGAAGTATGGGGTAAGATTTCATGACCGGTGCATTTACACGGTCATGTTTTGGAGAAGTTAGATACTATGTCGCTGTACGGCGTCTATAGTTGTGGATCTCAAAAAATAGATCCACACTTGATTACTGCACTGGTGGGGGAGGCGACAATCACTTTAGAGGATGTGAGTTTGATATGGGCACTCCCCGTGGACGGTATTTCCGTAAGCGGTGTGATCCCTCGTAAGACGTAGGAGCAGTGGCTCGATTACTGCGAGGAGTTGACTGGGTACAAACCTCCCGAAGGAGCGTACCACGGGACCAAGTTGTCTTTTCGGAAGTTCGCAGCCTGGTTAGAAGAAAATCCAGTCGACGACATGACCGACGAGCTAATCATCGATCAACACGCGCGTGCATACGCATTGCTGCTGTTCGGGTTGGTGATGTTTTCCGCCTCTAGTGGAAGTCACAAGTCGATGACTTACCTTACGCTGCTCGAGGACATCAACGAAGTTCATCATTACAGCTGGGGCAGCGCCGTAGCATTCCTCTACAGAGAGCTCTGCACATCGTGTCAGTCGAGGAAGATGAACATAGGTGGAGCTTTGATTTTGCTGCAGGTACGAAAGATAGTTTAATTCAACTTGTAAAGCGTAAACTATACTGATGTATTTGAATAATTATAATATAGGTTTGAGCATGAATGTGTATATTACAAGTCCATCCCATTATAGTCCACTCTCGAGTGGTAATGCAACCTAGTTTAGTTGATGGCATTCAGTTACCCATTCCACCGCATGCGGCTAGGCTGTTGCTCACCTAATTACGATCTTTGAATTAAAAGTTTTTATAATAATTAATTTTTATTCATTTAGATGGAATGCATTGTTTGACCATACGACCTCCGCTAATTCAAATTTGCGTGCGATACGGGAGTCCATCGATAGTATGTCGATGGAGCAATTTGTTTGGATCCCGTACAACTATCACGCACCGGAGATTTTGGTGCCACGCCTAGAATGCCGTCCTCAGTCATCTCGATCGTCGTGCCCGCTGATTTGTTACAACATCGTCGAGTGGCACTATCCAGATCGCATGATGCAACAGTTCGTATTGATTCAGTCGGTGCCACAACCACCGACGTATCTTACTGTAGATCTCCATCGCTTTAGTACTCGGAATGTCCCCGGAAAAGATTGGAGATCGCAGCACGAACTACACACGAGGCGTTTTGGAGTCAAAGGCACTCGAGGATTGTCAATGGGATGGAGATAGGTGCCGGACCGCAGTGCACCAGTGACTATTACGACTGGTACCGTTCCGTGACCCGTCGCTATATATCTCCGTCGTCTATTCACATGTCGCGAGGCTTTCAGATGGGAGATGTAGCATTCATCGATGTGATGGTTAGTTTATATATTAATTTTATTTATTATATTTAATTTTAATTTCTTCGAGTCAAAATAATATTTGAATATGTTAAATGACAGGCACAGTATCTCGATGACGTGGAGGAGTCAAGACTACGTCGTCGTGAAGTGGACGGGGGATTGGACGTTGTACATCGTATGCAGCGTCTAATCATCGATAGGCGTCAGCGACAGGATACGCAGTTCACCGATATTCCTCCTACGCAAGATCGTGGGGCATCGTCGTCGCATCATGTCACTCAAGGTGCTGGGCCGTCGTCATCGTGTATTCTGACGGATTTATACGGCGATGGTGGATATGGGATGTCGATGCCATCAGAGTACACTACGCCAATGCAGTACACTTACGAGGAAGACGGCGATGACGACGAGGACACGCCACCTTAACGTACATCTTCCCATCAAACTCCACTTCCACGTCAGCAACATCGTCGTCCATCCAAGCGTGAGGCCCCTGTTGACCGTCATCATCTGTGTAGAGAGCAGCGTCCTCGTAGATGCGGCACTGGAGGGCATTATATGCCATAGCTTTTATTGTTAGCGTATTTCTTAATTAATCAGACGATGTTTTCATGTTTTATGTTATTATGACTTATCGTTTTTATTTAGACGATGTTTTTATGTTATTATGAGTTATCGTTTTTATTTGGACGATGTTTTCATGTTTTATGTTATTATGACTTATCGTTTTTATTTAGACGATGTTATTATCTTACTATGCGATTTTTATGGCGGATATTTATAAAATTGGATGTTATAGAGGAAAAAATATTTTCTTTTCAAAATTATGTATATATATTATTGGGTAAATTACGCAATACCCCCATGTGGTTATACCGAAATGCACATAACTACTCTATGCTTTGTTTATTGCGCAAAACTACCCTGTGCTATCTAAAACTTAGCAGTGTATCCCCGATGTTGTTTAAAACTTAGCACAGTAGCCCCTGTGTTGTCGAACACTTAGCCCTGTACCCCATGTGTTTTCTACAGCATAGCACGGTACCCCCCAATTATTAGGTGAAAATGACAAGGAAGGGATTTTACGCTATTTCCGAACCATAGGGGTTTTGATGCTTATTTTTCAAACCACAAGTGGGTTATATGCTATTTACCCTATATTAGTTTATATAATATTACGTAAGAATTATATTTTATAATGAATAATTGAAATAGTTTTAAAAATTACAATTAATAAATAAGTAAAAAATCGTGCAGTGGTAATCAACGCTACCTGCAACTTCATCAACTTTTGCGCGTGCATCTTTAATCAACGCTACCTGCAACTTCAACAACTTTTATCATGCGCGTGCAACTTTAATCAAAGCTATCTGTAAATTCAACAACTTTCATCATGCGCGTGCAACTTTAATCAAATCTATCTGCAACTTCAACAACTTTTATCATGCGCGTACAGCTTTAATCAAAGTTATCTTTAATCTATCTTTAATCACATCACCAGCTGTACACACCAATATTGACATTCAAGAAATACGACCCAGAACATCTATAAAATTCCCACAAATTAAGAAAATAACATACAACATTTGAGATACGATGCACCCATTTGGTAGAGACCCGCATCTTAATCGCTTCAATGGAAAAAAGATGAATGAGGGTCATCCGATATTCGGGAATTAAAAGGTCCTTGGTGATTACTTTTACGATGACTTCTGGACGTACGATATTGAAAGATGGTTCGTTGCAACATTTTCGGCAAAAACATCTATGGGTGATATCACAAATGAGAATTTGTCCGAATGTCTTCAATTCCTTGCTCAACTATACAATTAACGTTACGGAATTCATTTCATTGTACCTTTTCTAACGGAGAAACTTGGTCATCTGAAGCGTCGCTACCAATGGACAAAACTACGCGCCGAAAAGGGAGATTAGAGAGAATATGACAGAGGATGGATTAATGCAGATACCGAGCAGGCTTAAGTGGTTTCAGGTGGGTATTCTGCTCAAAGATTCGGATGCAATAAAATTTTTTAATTATGCAATTCTCATATTCTTGCAGGAGGATCCTTTTTTAACAATTTACTACTGTGAGTGCGAGCCACATGAATATTATATGTATAAAATTTTCGTTCGATATATCAACCTAGACATTGTACCAGACATTGACGTGCTTGCAATTCCTATCAATGAATGTCCAATAGTTCGTACTCAGACAGAAGAATCATCCAAAAGACAGGCGGTGAAACATGTCAGCTCGAGTTCGAGACGATACTGGTGACGACGACTTCGTCGACCCGCCGCCGAAAGGAAACCAATACAATATGTCGAGTAAGATCGGTAACGCTGGCAAAAAGCTATGCCGGTGATGATTACTTCGTCGACCCACCTCCGAAAGGAAAACAAAAAGGTATGTCTAGAAAGACGCACAACAAAGGCAAACATTATGCATTGTCGAGTTCCAGAGTTGAAGAAGATAATAGTGACGACGACTTCGTTGACCCACCCCGAATGATTGAAGAAAATATTTTCCAAAGTGATTGTTTGTAACTTCATTAACCTTTATCACGCGTGTTTGCAATAAATATGATGTAATTTCGGACGTAACTGAAAAATTGTAATAATTTACTTAAAGATATTAGTACAACATATGAATACGAAAAGTACTTCAAAATAAAAATAAATCAACGTTGTCCATTGCCTCCGCCTCTTCGACCTTGTCTCCGCCTTGAACCACCACGATCCATTTCGTTCTGTATACGAGTTGTACGGATTCTCCTCGGACCTCTACGGGTACGCAGAGCGTCGTTATGTATAAGAGAGAACTCAGCAGGCTCCCAATAACATTCGTCATGTAGAGGATAAAAATACCCCTCGTATGTTCTACGGTACACTTGTTTGTTATAGAAGGAGCAATATGATGCATGCTATGAACTCCCCACATACGGAAGGCTGCTTGGGCATGAGAACATGGGATGAAATACGTGTCAAACTTTCCTAAGATGTTTACCACGTGCTTCCCTTGATTCACGACCGAAGTATAAACTTTAGTTGTTTGCAAACGTGGGTCAAAATTAAAGACGACGTGACTCCAAGAACGACTTCCAGTCGTTGAACTTATTCCACACATACGGAGACCAATCTCTTTCGGTGTTAGCCATCGCTGCAGAGCACTCCGTAAATCGATTGCGAAAGTATTCAACGCATCGATGAAAGATAAAGTCCACTATTGCTTTCGGAGGCAAACACCTCCCCTTTGAAAACTCCGTTAAGGGCCTCAAAGATATTACTGGTCATCACCCCGCATCGAAATCCACCATCGTAAGCAAACGTCCACTGCTCTTTGTCAATCTTGTCTAACCACTTCCAGGCCGGTTCATTGAGAACTTTAATGTGTTCCATAATGTGATTGAACTTCTCCAACGTGTGCGCCATTCCAGCTCTATGACATAACTGTTTTAGGTCATTGTTCTTGAATTCAGTGTTGAAGTTTGATACGACATGCGTAGACAAAGCATGTGTACACCATTCGGCGGCCTAAACGCTACTAATTCGGTTACTGCAGCCAATATTCCTATAAAAAATTACGATCAATCGATGAAAATGGTGTCAAATTAATAAATGAATGTATGTAGGAAAATACAAATACCTCGATGACGATCCGAAATGAGGCATACACCTTGTTCATCCAACACGTGGATGTTAAGTAAGTTCATGAACCAACGCCAAGAATGTCTGCTTTCCGTTGAAACAATGGCAAAAGCAAGGGGGAGAATATTTTGATTTGCATCGAGCCCAGACGCAATTAACATTTTATGCTCGTATTTGGAGTATAAGTGTGTACCATCAACGCAAACAACTCTACGACAATGCCTAAACCCATCAATACAAGGTTTGGAAGCCCAGAAAACATACCCCAATTTCTTCACACCTGGGGCTTCAGTTGGAAGATTCAACCACTTGACGACCGTGTTGGAGTTGTAACGTTTCAAAGATAAGATATGAAGTTGTTCGACTGAAGTTTTTCAGGTGCCGTAAATATTTTTGTTCGCCCTTTTGAGGCCATGCCACGCTTGAATGTATGAGGTGTCGTACCCGATATTGTCCTTCACCAGCTGCTTTACACTCTTTGGTAGAAATTGAGGGTCTGTCTTCACTATTCCAATCAACATTCTCGCAATTGTGTTTCACGAAATGTTACGGTGTGTTCTCGTGAACTCGTTCATGTAGGATGTGTGTGGCCCCCCATATATCGTAATCTTCCAATAACATTTTTTTTCGGATTGATGCATGCTCGTAACCTCTAGTGACAATCATCGCTATGGTTGCATTTCACGCCCCATACGGTTTTGTTACTTTTTGAGACGTGAAACTCACGTCTAGCCACCCTGTAAGAATAATCGCCAACAGCTTCTTGTAAGTGAGCTTTGGTACTAAATGTCATACCGACTCTGAACCTGGGATTGTCCCAACTGTAAAAATCACCGCCGACCTCGTTGGCTTCTGAGGCGCCATTTGATATGTTGAATAAAAAGGCACGGGTTGGTAAGGCGCACGAGCATCATCCGACGGCAATGGAATGTCATTCTCGGGACCATCATTGTTTCCATCATCGTCGCCATCGTCGTTATCATCTGCGGGATCTGGAACGTCAAGTGCACCACCCACGTCATCAGCTTCAGAGTCGCTAGCGTCACTATTTTGCAAGTCTTCGGACACATGCTCAGGTTGTGACACATTCGACATATTAGGAACAGCACGACTGCTCGAAGGTATGTCTATATGAGGAGGGTGGAGTGAAAAGTCAGTCATTCCTTGAGTAACTGTCGTGAGATCAGGGAACGAGTGGCTGGAGGTGATGTTGGTGAACATGTCGGCTGCCTCTTCATTACGGTCGGGATGAACGTTCTCGCTGGCCTCGACAAACACTTCAATTAAATTAAGTTCCGCATCAGCATCAAAGAAGTACGACAATTCCGCGTCGTTTGAAATTTGAAAGAGCTTCTGATAGAGTCGAGAATGCTGATAGTATTCATTCTTAACATGAACGGTTAAGAAGAAAAAATTGTTGTCGAGGCGAATAACCTCATATAGCATGCCCATTGAGCAAAGCTAGTGTCGCGACGAATCCGTCGAAAATCAATGGGTGAGATGCTGTAACGAATGGAGTTTGATTCGGTAATGATTTCACCACCGTAGTAGATAGAGACTTGAATTTTACGAGATGTCATAATTTGAGGAGAAATTTAAATACTTCAAGTTGTTTTTTACATATCAAAGTATATGGAATTATAGTACTTTATATAGGAAAAATCGTCGCATTTAATAAAAGCGACGTCGCATCTATTGGACGCAACGATTCTTCTGCAAAACTCGTGAACGTTAAGTCTACATCAGTTCTGAAGCCAAAAGAAAAAGAAAATTGCAGAGAACGCGTGAATGTATTGTCACCATCGTCGCGTCCATTACACGCGTCGACGGGCCCAAATACGCTATTTGGCCCATTTGCAGCGCTTAAACGGGCCAAACACGGAATCACGGCCATTAGGCGCGAAGTCGCGGGTAATACCCGCAAAGCACACTATTTTAGTAATAGGTGCGAAAAACACTCTATTTAATTAACCCATATTTTTTTGCTTTATTTTGTTAAAAAAGCCCTTAGAGCACTTTTTGATCGGATTCTGATATGCAATTGCAGATAGATACAGGCTAATTCAAATCAAATTATATATTTAACTTAGATATCTGAACTATGTTTATCGAAAACTATGTAATTTAAGCCCATAATTGTATTTGAAAATCAATAAGCACCATAAAATGTATGAGAAATTATTATCTAAGGCCTTCATTGTATTTGAAGTTGAACATCAATACACACACGCGCACACAAGACCAATTAATGACGGATAAGAAAAATATCATAAAATTATGAAAATTAATTATTATGATGCCTCCCTCCATAAATCCCTTAGGTTTAAGTTTTGGAGGGTCAACTCATAGATCTCTTCTTCGTGGTTTTTCTGTGGCTTGCATGCTAGCCCTCAAGATTTACTTGCATGCTAACGACGACAAGGATTTCGAAAAACTTTTATTATTTTCCATTATTGCAACATATTTACATGACAACGAAATTGCGATTTACCGCTCATATAGCGAAGTCCATGATAAAACAAAAAAAAACTAAAAACAGCTAAAAAAAATGAAAAATCCGCAAGAATGCTCTTCTCGGATTCAAAACTTCAGTCTGATTCAGGCTCGTTTAGTATCGTTTTTTCGTAACAAAAGCAGCCCTAGCAATCGCCCGACGCCTCAAATTCGAACTACCCTTAGTAGCATTATCATCGCCCCGTGCCCTCCTCTTAATCTTTATCACATAGTAGAAGAAATTGGCAACAATGTCCACATCAAAATCTTTGTAGGTCACCTCGTCTCCACACCTTAATTTATTGTACCCTACGAAATCCCCTTAGCCTTCGCCGATCGAGAAAGAAAGCCTCCCACTGGTAGAAAGAAGGTGAGCCAATACCATTTCGTACATTCTGTTGGATGCATCGAACGCCACGATCCGACGTCTCCTGTAAGTCCCGGGAGCGAATTCGCGTTCGGTGTTAGGGCGATCAATCAATTTGATCGCTTGATAACCGTTGATGATGAGACTCGGGTTGTCTGGGACCACATTGTAGACAAAGATAGTTGAGAAGCTACTTTAACTAAAACCTTATTGGGGGTATTAAATGGGTATTAATTAAATTTTAAACCTTTCAAACCAAGCTCATTAATTATTAGCGGAAAAACTAGACTTCCAAACCAAATTTCTCATTAAGCAAAGTAGATCGCCGGAATACCATGACAGATCTGTTTACTCAAACAAGTCTTGTTGTAAGCGTGTGACCTTCCATCTTCATTTCGCGACACCCTGTTGAGACCTGGGGTTTGGATTTGATGGAGAGGGGGCGCGACGGATCTGTTATGGTATTCCGATGATCTACTTTGCTTAATGAGAAGTTTGACATAAGTTTTGTTTGAGCTACTTCCGCTAATAACTAATGAGAAGTTTGGTTTGTAAGGTTTAAAATTTAATTAATATCCCCTTAATACTCCATAAGGTTTTAGTTAAAGTAGCTTCTCAACTACCTTTATTTAATTTCATGTCTTTTTGAAAAAGTCATTTATCTATAAAAGTTTTAAATTCAAATAAAGGTAAGATTGTAATTTAATTTATATTAAACTCATGCTATCTAAACACATCCTGATGTTCTCTTACACAGGTTCCGTCATGCGGGTTTTGTTTGTTTATTGGTCACGTATTGGCCTCTAATTGATAGAACTTATGCCACTTTGTTGGTTTTTGGTCACGCTATCTCGAATTTATAAATATTTTTTATTGAATTTCGTTTTGATTTTTTTTTTTTCGACAACTAATATCATGTGGGTTTGAGGTAATTTCATGACTGCTTGATGAAGATTGGGATTTTGTTTTGCATATATTTGGTAGAGAACTGCATATTCAGAGTATTGATTTTAGGAGTTGCCAATAAAAGCAAAGCTTCAATGTGAATTCATTTTCCTTATAAACGATTCTTCGTTTTTACACTGATAGCCTGTGTTTTCGTGACGCATTTTTCTTTCTTTTTTTTTTTTTTCTTTTTCCCAGTATCTCTTTTTCAAGCGAGAATGAATCCTCTCAAACTGCATTTGTCACTTTCAAAAAGTCAAAGGTGCAGAATCTGGTGTACGTCAATCGATAACCTTCCCTGTAACTCTCTCTGGCTGATGTTGGTTAGGGAATGCTACCAATTTTGTTAACTTCCCTATGTTTCATCATTATTGTCTTCAGCATTTGCAGGGTGTTACAATGTTGACCAACAAGTTTTCATTCATGTATTCAGCCAGACTATGTCATGCCTCCCGCAGCATTAGAAAATGTTGTTTCAAATAGAATAGAATGTGTCTATTGATCGATTCTGTTTCCTCTACATGAATGTGGTCTGGCATTTCTCTGTTTGTGTTCTATCGTTTAGCAGGCGTGGAAAACAAGACCGCTGGTGGGCCCACGTCTGCAGTCGAGAAAACATAAGACACCGTAAGCACCATGAGGGCTTCGTATTGAGCAAACACTCCGTGATCAAGGTGAAATCTGTCAATGAGAAGACAATCATCGTAAGTAATTTATCAAATTTTCAAAGTATGACATTGCAGGGACTCAAGGATTTGTGAATCGGAGCTGTTTTAGGGTTTCAAATTGAACCTCCTATCATTTTTCAGTCGGTTATATTATTATTTTTGTGCTTGCTCCTTAGTATCTATTACTGAAATGTTTGTGCAATTCCTGATGGTCTTAAAACTTCATTTGCTGGGATGAAGAGAAAAAAGACGAAACATGTCGGTATACCTATTTTTCTATTCAGTTGTGAGTAATTTTTTGTTGAGTTCTTTGCCACCTCTATTTCATTTCGTTATAGGAAATATGAACCCTTTCGCTCCATACTGTCGCTCAAGGTAATAATAAACATATTTTCTTTCATAGTTTATGTTATAAATAACAGTTTCTATTTTATTTAGTGAACATTGGATTCTATTGGTCATCGAGTTTGCCGCGAACACTGTATCCGTGTTCAATTCTTTAGCGCCAAACATTGGTGTTAGGAAAATGGAGGTTCGCGAACGACTAGACACGTAAGTTTTGTAAACTATACTTCATATTGGTAATTTTATTGTATAAAATTATCTTTAAAAAAATTTTTAAATTTCAGGGCAATAAAAATGGCGTCATTCAAAGGTGCAATTCAAACTAAGAAGAAAGCATTCGTTGTTCATTGGAAAAGATTCAAGGTTCGTATTTTTTATTTTACAAGTTAATTTGTATTTTTGTATTCATTGATATTGAATTAACATGTTATATTTTATTCTTTCTAAACTTAGTGCCCACGACAACCCTCCGATAGTGAATTTTGTGGCTACAACGTAATGCGATATATGTCCGATATTATCGGACGTATCGGAAGTGGGACTTGCAATTTGCAGAAGGTATGAAAACAAAACCAATATTCTTTGAATTTTGAATTGTTTTAATATCTTTTGATTGTATCTTTGTCCGTTATTATAAATATTAGAAGATGTATTGTACGATGAGGCATCGATTAATGAAGTGCGGGAGATATGGGCCGAACACTTTAATAGCACTTGAATGTTAGTTGTTAATTGAAATGTGCACTCGGATTTGGACATTTATTGATTGATGTTTATTGTTAAGTTGCATTGGTTTTATATTGGTTTTGTGTTGGTTTTCGAGTGTTGGGGAAGTAGAAAAATAAGAAAATATATTTAAAAAAATAAAGACAATGCTACAGTTGTTTAACAACCGACACCCATAATATCGCCCTATGTGCGTCGGTTGTTCAACAACCGACGCACATAATTCGAACATTATAGGCGTCGATTGTCGTAACAGCCATCGCCCATAATTCAACTTTCTGCGTCGTTTAACAATCGACGCCAAATGCACTGTTTTGGGCATCGGGACTCTGTGCGGCGCCACGAAACCGTCGCCCATGTACTGTAACAACCGACGTCCATTGTCTAATTTGTACTAGTGTTATTCTGTGAACTTTCAAAGATTTAGATGTAGTTTTGTTTGATTTAAGCTTCTTCAAACAAGGTATGTTTTCAAATCTTCATAGAAAAAGTTATATTGTTTAGAAATTATATTTCTTGTGCGCGACTTCTGTTTTCGGTGATTTTGACCTACCTATACTGCTCTGATTTGTTCAAAGTTTGTTTCTAGTGGAAAGCTAACTTCTTGGGATTTCTGTACCCGCAAAATCTCGATCCGATATTTCAACAATTAGTTATGAATTTTCAAAATTCAGCTACAACTTTGGGATTTTTACTCACTTAGAGTTATTTTCGGGTTTGTCGCTTCGTTTTCGCTAGAAATAATCTTTTAATAGTTCGAGACATACCTTATGATGCAGTTTAAGTATTTTTGGGCCGTTTAACATCTGAAGATCGATGATCGTGTGTGGTAGCTTAGTGTTCTGGTTAAGACATTATTGTTTATTTTAAGGCGAAGGAATGCCGATAAGATACACGCGGTAGCTGGTGATGCTTTAGAAAATTAGTATTCACCTATGGATTGATAATACGGGGACATCTTTCCTTCGTGAGAAAGCTTGTTCGGTCCTATTATATCCACACGTTAGATTCGGTGAAGAATTCGATAGAAAATATAAAACTTACGAAGAACACGTCATGATGCATAGAGAAAGCCTCGAGAGTTCTTCGTCAATATTAAAGCTCTAATATTCTCATTAATGAATTCTTCATCTCTCTACATTTTTTACAATGAAAGCAAATGAGAGAGTTCACATAATACATCACATTAGGCTTTTTTATATACCAAACAAGTGTGGTATATTTGCTAAGTAATCCTAATCTATGGTTTAGTTACAATTAAGCTCAAACTATTATTTACACTACAAGACTAAGATAACATATATATTTGGACACAATAAAAATGTTCTAACAATCTCCCCCTTTGTGTTCGAACTTCGCTTGAGCGTGGGTTATCTTGTCTTGTTTTGGAAAAGATTCATCGAGTCCTAACAATCTCCCCTTTATGAGATTATTTGTATAATCTCTTCCTTTATATCTTGTCTTGTGATCTCTTCCTTCTTTGGAGATCTTCAAGCTCACCATGTCTTGTTCTTTTCCCTTCTCGACTTCATCGGAAAGTGTGTAAGGTTGCATGCCAGATTTGGAGAATCTCCTCTTTTGTGTTTCATCTCTCCATTTTATAGCGACGAAACTCCATTTATTTTAGTTCAGCCTTGTGTTGGGATCGGGGAATTCCATTTGAAATTTGGAGAGACGTATACGAGCGACAACTTCGGTCATTGAAGCTCGTGATGTTTGCTTGATTCGACGACACTTAAGAATGTATTATTTTCGATCAATCTTGCACTTTCGTTGCTGTATTGCTTCCATTTTATTTAGTATCACTCCCCCTCATGAAGACCGAGTGGGGAGATTGTCAAGGCGATATATCAAAATCAGGCATCGTCGTTGGCAAGAAGATTGTATCGTCGTGACAAGGAGATGAAGTTTGTAGACTTCGTACGAAATCAAATTCGGTAATAACCCGACGGAGCCACTAAGGCATTTCGTCGATATGAAAACGGGTCACATAGGCTTCCCGTTGACATCGTTCTAAGAGCGTTGCTCGTAGAAGATGGCCTAATACCGTTGTTGTTTTGATGTTGCAACGACAAGACTTCCTTCCGATCATCGAAGCATGTCGAAGTGGCGGTGTTAGCTTTCGAGGTAATTCTGGGCAATGAGTTCTTGGTCGAGGCCAAGGCTATGCCCTCTCCTTTTCTTGGTGGGATGATAATCGTAGACGAACTTCAGCCGGAGTTCGTCAAGGGGTATTACGATTGGGACTCAAAGGCGGATACGAGCGGAACGGGCCAGCAGGGGCCTACATGTTCCGCGATGCAGCTGAAGCGCGGCATCGGGTGCGGCGCGCCCACGTACCTGGCAGCCATTCGTGAAGTAGAGGATGCGGCCCCGTCTGACCCGCCTGCTGAGGTCAGGGGCCTTTTGGAGCAGTTTGCCGACATCATGCCGGAAGTGCTGCCCCGACGACTACCGCCACGGAGACCCACCGACCACCGTATAGAATTGGAGCCCGGAACGAGGCCACCTGCTCTGGCACCGTACAGGATGAACCCTGTAAAGCTGGAGGAGCTGCGGCGGCAGCTTGACGAGTTACTTGTCGCCGGCCTCGTGCGGCCATCAAAGACACCTTTTGTCTCACCCGTGTTATTCCAGCGCAAGAAAGACGGGTCCCTTCGGTTTTGCGTGGATTACCGAGCCTTAAACAAAGTCACCGTGAAGAATAAGTACCCGATCCCCAATGCCCTGGACCTCTTTGACAAGCTGACCAAGGCGCGGTTCTTCTCAAAGCTGGACCTTCGATCGGGATATTGGCATGTCCGCATAGCCGAGGGTGACGAGGCTAAAACGACTTGCGTAACGAGGTACGGTTCTTACGAGTTTCTCGTGATGCCGTTTGGTCTAAACAATGCTCCGGCAACGTTTTTCAATTTGATGAATGACGTTGTACGAGTTCATCGGCAAGTTCGTCGTGGTGTATTTGGACGACATCGTCGTCGATTCGTCAAATTTGGAGGAGCACTTGCGACACTTGGAGATAGTGTTCGAGACCTTACGGAAGAATGACCTCTTCGTGAAAAAGGAGAAGTGCGAGTTCGGGGCAACGCGGATTCATTTTCTCGGCCACGTGATAGAGGATGGCGAGATAAGCATGGATGAGTCCAAAATCCGCGTGATTATGGGCTGGCCCCGACCCGGCACGGTGACTGAGCTGCGCTGGTTTTTGGCCGTGGCGAACTATTATCGAAGTTTCATTAAAGGGTACTCGAAGATGGCGACACCCTTGACGGACCTTCTCAAGAAGGATGAACGGTGGGAATGGGGCCACGGCTGCGAGGAGGCGTTTGAGCGGCTGAAGGCAGCGCTTGCTTCCGAGCCCGTGCTCAGGCTGCCCTTCGAGGTCCACACCGACGCATCAGGCAAGGCAATTGGCGGAGTCTTGGTACAAGACAAACACCCGGTGGATTACGAAAGCCGCAAGTTGAAGGAGGTCGAAACGAGGTATAGCATGCATGAGAAAGAGATGACCGCGGTTATCCATTGGCTCGAGGCGTGACGACATTACCTTCTAGGGGCGAAGTTCGTGATTGTCACCGACAACGTGGCGAATACCTACTTCAAGACCCAAAAGAAGCTCACCCCGAAACAGGCCCGTTGGCAGGAGTTTCTGGGCGAGTTCGATTTTGACTGGGTGCACCGTACGTGGAAGCAAAATGAAGTGGCGGATGCTCTTAGCCGGCAACCGCAACTCAATGTCGGGAAGTTGCGGAGGGAGCTCTTGAGGGAGTACCACGAGCCGCAATGGGCTGGACACCCGGGAGTCGGGCGCATGTTGGCGCTGATCTCCCGCAGGTTCTTTTGGCCGAAGCTCGAGCGAGACGTCGAGGCCTTCGTGCGGACCTGCATCATCTGCCAGCAAGACAAGCTCGAGCGCGCGCGGCCTGCGGGACTGTTAAAGCCACTGCCAACCCCTACTAGCCCATGGAGATCCATTGCGATGGACTTCATCGTGGGGCTGCCGAAGAGTGAAGGTAACACTTCTATCTTCGTAGTAGTGAATCACTTTTCGAAAATGGCAATTTTCATGGCTGCCCCTCTTGAGTGCAACGCCGACGTAGCGGCGGAGCTTTTTTCTTTCGGAATGTGGTGAAACATTTCGGAATGCCGGAGGAGATTATTAGCGATAGGGATTCGCGATTCACCGGACAATTGGACGGTGCTTTTTTGCATGCTTGGCACCAAGCTGCGATACTCCTCGGCGCATCATCCACAAACGGATGGGTAGACGGAGCCTACCAACCAGCTCTTGGAAGAGTACCTCCGACACTACATCTCGGCGAGTCAAAGGAATTGGACTAGCCTCTTTGATGCGGCGCAATTATGCTACAAACTCCACAAGTCATCGGCGACATAACAGTCCGTTCGAGGTGGTCTACGGTTTCCAGCCCTTGACACCCCAGGCCTTGTCGTTGCGGAGCAGCAGCGGGGAGAGCCCCGCTGCACACAGATTTACGCGTAACCGTCAGCTTGTAGGCGCTCATCAGAGGCGCGACAACGCACCTCAAACGTCGATGGAATTTCTACTCAGTTGGCGAGGCGAACCCGAGATCGAAATGTCTTGGAAACTTGGCGAGGACTTATTGCAGTTCCAAGAGCAGATCGAGGCGTATCTGTGAACCCAGGCCCCAGGCTCGTCGGCGAGGGCGTCGACGAATCAGGCAGGGGAGGAATTGTCACGAAGTTGACGGAGAGTTGATCGTGGTTAACAGTGGCCGGAACATCACCGGCAAGGCTCGGCGAGCCTAAATCGTCGAAACATGTGCGGCAAAATATGACGTTTGCCGGACATAGGCCGTTCATGAAGATCAGCCGCACTCGGAACATCGTTGGGATGGCTGCAAGGCAGCACAACACACTTTGGCTTGGGCGCGCGGAGCATCGGCATCGCGCGCTGGGATGTTGCACGACCCGGGCATGTTTGCGCGGAACATGCGTGTGCCATCCTCGAGACGCCGTCGGGACTCTTCGGGTTACCATCGAGAACCATTGGGACTCATCTGGACGCCGTCGAGGCTCATCGGGTCACCATCGGGATGCTGCGGGTCAGCATCGGGACTCATTGGGACACGTCGATGAGCCATCGGGTCACCATCGCGGGACTGCGGGACGCGCGCGCTGTCGAGCGCCTGGCACGGCACCATCGGCGACGCTCGGGGCGCACCATCGGCATGGAGTGCTGAGGTTTGGCTGCAGTCAGACAGGCCACCACAAGGCGGCCACGTGGCAAGGCACCCTATCTAGCACCCCCACCTGGCGGGCACGGATCGGGCAGGCCAGCAACCTGCAAAATGGACAGGCTTTGGCAGGAAAAATGATGGGTATGCAGGGGAAAGGGCTGGCCGAGCTTGAGGTGGCTTTTTGGGGAAGCCTTTGGGCTCCTCCGTTGGCCGAGCCTATATAAGGACCTAATGCCTCACTTGCATCCTTCATGCCATCATAGAGAGCACAAGCCACTAAACAAGCCAAGTCATTCTAATGTCTAAACGAGTTAGAGACGAGTGCATTTCCGAGAGGTAAGAAGTGAGAGAGCGAGCTTTGTACTTGTATGAGTGTTACGTGAGTGTGTAAACTTGTACTTCCCTTCGGGGCCCCGTTTCTGAGTTAAAAGGAAGTGGGTTGAGAGATTCTCCCGTAAATCTTGTGTTGTCTTCGTTTGCGTTTCGTTGGTGTGATCCGCGAACATATACGCACAAGAACACTAAGTTTGGGTCGTAACCCGGCCGTGTTTTAAGTTCGAAAGAAGGTTAAGTCTCGAGAGGCGCAGTTCCGCACTTTGGGTTGAAGGGTTGAGCGACAAGGCTAGTAGTTGAGCCGAGTCATTTCCGTGTTCGGACGGACCTAGAATTCGTGAAAAATTCTAAGTCATTCACGTTCGTGACATACTTGGTATACATGTCTACGGAAGTTCTAACTTTATCACAAAGATCAGGTGTTTTAAAAAGTGTATTTGTCCTAGAAAAAATTGAAAAATATGGAAAGTGAGGACACACCAGACTCCAGTATCAATGAAAGTGTGGTACGGGGCGGATTACCACTAGTTCAATATCTCCCGCTTCCAAGTGAAGCGGTGATAGCATATGTGATTCCCCGTGGAAAAATGAAACATCAGTCTTTTTGGAGCGATGAGTGGGTAGGGCTCGGATGTGCACGTAATGCAGCGTCTTATACCCGGGAGCTAATAAAATTAGACTTGAACCTATGGGGGTTAGTTCGAAAATTTTGTGAGATAATAGATTTATGTACCTTCAAAAATTCCCAAATCATCATCGAAGTCATCTTGCTTGTTGTTCGGATAATGTAGGATATGTGGTAGGTTGGATCGTCACTAATGCTCGAACGCGTTCCGAGATTAGGATTTAGTCGGTTTACACTGAACAATATGAACTAGAATCCATGCTTCCGGGATACGTGATAAGTGCTGCTTTATTTGAATCAGCAAGCCGGAGCATGTCGTTGAAATGACTATTTGGATCGTCATGAAGATTGTCACCTTTGCCTTTTGGACATATTTGTCCGTCGTAAGCTCGAGATTATGTTAGGGATATGCCATCGGAATGCCATTCGAGGATGAAATGTAATAGGGCATAGACGAACAATGTATTATTTACTTTTTATATTTGAACGATGTATTCAGATATTTGAATGAAGAAATAAAATTTTATTTGTTTTTATTTTATTCGTAAAGCATATTATTTATTGGTCCAATATTTCTTACTTGACATCCGGAAAGAAGGCGGATAAATAAAATCCAAATGTTTGGAGTGAAGTCACCGATTCTCGTTAGATGAGAGAGGGGCCACCGATGAGCTATCATCCTCAAACCTTAACTACGTCCATAAGTCTTACGCTCCAGTAGAGTGCTGGAATCGCCGATCACGACTTATTTGTTGATGACTCTTACATGATTGTGTCAATCATTCACTTGGAAAGTGGGAGGTTGTGGCATTGATACGAGTTGAATCAGGGGATTAACTTTTATTTGGACTTTGACTCGTAATCGAACGATCACATGGCTTATTATTCCAGGAGTGTCAATGATCGATCAGTTGATTATAGTAGTCTACGTGAACCTTAGACTCAAGGGGTCACTGACGGTGTTGACTTCGGGGTCATAACTTGTCACTAGCTTTGCTAGGCCCATATTGCCGAGTGCATGGGTCGGCGGAGAAATGCGGTATTGACAACGGAGGGTGACTTTCGGGCTTTAACCACCAAAAAAGGATTCATTATCTCATAAGTAATTGAGATATATGTCCAATGCATATTTGGGGATGGGAAATTACTAAGTCTCTAGTCAGAGCAATAAACTGACTCACATGGGACATTGAAGGCACTTTAGTAATTTTGCTAGTCACGAATTTATCGTAGAGCCGAGTAGTGAGTTTGACATTTCCATGACTCTCACTCGACCGGGACATATGTGAATTATGATTATATAGTCGGACCAAAATCTATAGTCGGTTCGTGAATTATGATTATACACTTTCGTACTAAACTCGGGATCAGTTCGGTACCACGGGATTGGCTAGGAGAATACCGAACTCATGGATTCTTTCCAGTGTCGATTGAGACGAACCAAGAGGGTCGGGCTTAAAAAGGGCCAACAAGATAGTATCTATTAAAGAGAGACTTAAACAAATACTTAACGGGCGTAGTGTTGTTAAGATTGACGGTTTACGAATGTTAGACATTGGTTGAGCTTACGAGACTTGAGTGAAAGTCTTAGTGCTCGAAATTATTTTAAGTTATATTTGATAAAAATATATTAAGGGTAAAGGCATGACTGAAATTTATATATATAAAAATATATAATTATATTAAGTTATATTTGATAAAAAGCTTAATTTAATTATTTAGCCTAACTTTATATATAAGGTTAAATATGGTATTTTACCTAAACTTAATAGTAAGGGTAATATGGTATTTTTACTTTACTTGATTTTCGAAATTAATAAAATATTAGATATAATATTTCGATAATTAAATAAAAGTTTTGATTTAAATTTTGAATTAAAATTCGAAATTTAAGAGCGCAACTAACTTTGAGAAAATTACTCACACGTTTAATTTGTTTGGAACAAACTTGGACTAAGCAACAAACTATTCGGAATTTTGGTTGGACTAAGCAAGGAAATTTCGAAATTTTCTCTTGGAGGATGTCTCAAATTCGGCCACTATAAATAAGGCCAATGATGCTTAGTTTAATAAAAGGAGAAACGAAAAACCCGAAGCAGAAACCGTCAGAGAAAATAACAAAAGTAATCGTGTGCTCTCTTGCTCATATCACTCGATCTCCTGCTACCCATACGTGGAGGATTCCGAGTTTGATACATACTCGGGGTCGGCGTGAATCCTCTTTTGCGTTTGCTTTCAACCTATGCGCGGTTTCAAACCGGGGGATTGGCGAAACTCTTTTACGTTACGTGTGATTGGGGTTTAAGGGTGCTTTATTATGTGTATCAATATGTTTCTATGTGTATCCGAGCGATCCGGGGTTTACGGGGATCCCGAGAAAAATTTAAATTCCGCACGTCCGATGGACACCTGGGGAACGATCCCCAACAGTTTATTCCTTGTAGTCCGTCGAAAATTGTCGTAGGAAATATCCAATCCATGAAGCTTAATGAAGATGAGAGGAGATTTTTCTTTTTCCCTTTTTTTATTTATTTCTTTTCTCTTTTTTTTTTCGTTATGTTTTTTTTATATGAAGTATATATGTTTATTTATAAGAAATATATATTAGTATATTATATATATATATATATATATATATGTGGTGTGCAAGTGAGAGGTTGTCGGGTCGGAGTCAAGAAGTGGAGCGAGAAAATGTAAAACTTACGAAGAACATGTAATGAAGCGTAGCGGAAGCCTCGGTTGTTCTTCGTCAAGGTTAAAGCTCTATATCCTCATTAATGAATTCTTCCTCTCTCTACAAGTTTTACAACGAAAGCAAATGAGAGAGTTCATCGAATACATCACATTAGGGTTCTTTATATACCAAACAAGTTTGGTATATTCGCTAAATAGTCCTAATCTATGGCTTAATTACAATTAAACTCAAACTACTATTTACACTACAAGACTAAGCTAAAATATATTTGAGCACAATAAAAATGTTCTAACAAAGCTTGTCGGCTATATGATTCCATGAGATATTTATTTACGTGATGTGATTCGTGTCAATGATGTGATAAATTTGGTTGCTTCGTGAATTGATACGATTATACGTGGCATTGTTGATCACATTACGTGTCGCATTTGTATCATTGAGCTATTTGTGGGCTTACGAGATGTGATATTGATTGTTCATTGGTGTTGCATACTTGGTAAAGCCCGAATCCGCCACGATTCGGGAGAGTGAGAGTGACACGTTGATATTAATAGCCCGAAACCGTCACGATTCGGGTGAGTGAGAGTGGTATTAGTAGCCCGTGGTTTGGAAAGCTCGGATGAGTGTGGCCCGACGATTGCACCTATCCATTTTCCATTATTATGGATGGTGATCGTTGGGATTTGATTCGGCCAACATCACCGGTGTGTGGGAAATGTATGTCATACATTGTTGATACGACCATTCATGGCATTTGGTCTAGAGTACGGTGACATACTAATCTGACTCCCAACGGGTAGTTCAGTTCGAGGCAGGTTATGGCTACCACACGTCCTTTATGTGATAACGACGTGGATTGTCGTTGAAAGCTCATTATGTGTGGTGACTTGATTGTTAACTTGATTTATTTCAGTATAAATGATTATTTTTCCATGATCGTTGGTTATGTGTTGGTGTTCATTGTTGAGGACATGTCTACCGTGAGGGTAAGGTGTCCATGCATTATTTTCTCATTGAGCTCGTAATTTGCTCACCCCATTATGTATTAACTGACTTTTGACAAGTGAATCTTAATTTTTTGTCAGAAATTTAAGTTAATTTAAGTTAATTCAGATTGTCACGCCCCAACACGAGCCGGAGGCGCGAAAGCCGCATCGCTTCTTCTCGAGAAATGCAAGGCTTCCGATATCGACTCAAACAATAGCGAAGGAAATAGAAATGAAGCTAAACAAAAGGTTTATTTGTATAGAAAATGCGGTTTATAACATCTATAAAACTCGAACATTGATCAACGAAAGAGTAAAATATACAACAAAAAACCTCCTCCCAAAAATATAACCGTCCATGGAACTTTGAAAAAGCAAAATAATGTACCAGTGGAAGGACAACTGCAGCGGAAAATATGGTCAAACAATGGAAAACCTCCGGTCCAAAATGAAATGAACATGTAACGAGTAGTGTGACATCTAGGGTGTGTTTGGTTTGTGGAAATTAATAGGGAAATGAAAATGAAATTGAAAAGAAAAACTAGTTTTTATGTTTGGTTGATTGAAGAAATAGATAAGGGAGAGAAAAAGAAGATCTAGCTTAAGTTTACACTTAACACTAAGGAAAACTAATTTCTTCACCAAATGGGAGGTAAACGAAATAAAAACTTATAAAAACCATTGTCTCTTCAATTTTCTTTTGCACACTAATTTCCTTAAATCAAACACAACCCTAGTGTCACATCTCATGCATATGGGAAAGTTGTATTTGTATTATATGTTTACAGAGATACATATATATAATTTATAAATACCACTTATAAAACTTATTCGACCAACCAAATTAATTGTCCTTTAATGGAAACTGAGTGAAAGAAAACAAATATTCATATTCAATACAAACATAGTAATATATAATGCTTATATATCTCTAAACATGTAAAAAGACAACCATTCATGTTTGCCAGCATATATGACATATTTTCAAACCTTTCAACGTGCTTCATCTTCTTGTTAATATTTTCTCCTCTCCATTAGGCATATCTGACTGTTACTTTTGATTTATATCCCCACTTGATGAAGACTGACGCGGTGGGGAAATATTTTCCAATGGTGTTGATAGATTATGACGATTCTCAGAGGAAGATTTAGGCCCTTCCTCTAGATCATCTACCTTGGAAAATGCGGAGGTGGGAAGCATCTCTGTAGTTGTGGTTGTGCTTTTGTGAATTTACAGGCAGCTAATTAGGAATTTCGGGAAAATTTAAAACCATCATCGGCAACTTTTCGATCAGAATCAGATGATTAAAGGGCAGAATGTTCCGAAGTGGAGTGATTTTCTTCTTCGTTATGCTGCTGCTTCTTTTCGGGAAGGGGTAGTTTTGAACTGCTGAAAAACTGGTTTGTCCAGTTCTGGAAAGTATAAGAAAAAACACACAATTAACAAAATGCATATTTTAAAATGTACCATAGTGAAAAATATGTATTCGTCAATTTAGCTCGTATGCGTACCCAATTTAAATAATGAAAATTTATTTATCACACGCATAATTAGAATATACCTCCTTTGAAGCGTCGATGTGGTTGCTCGCATCGAATATCATTCATTTATGTGGAGCAACACGATATACCATACATGTTGTGATGATATAGTTGTTCACGCTGCATACCAGTCATGGGTGTGGAGCAACTACTCGAAATACATATCCATGCTGGACTTCAGCAAAACACATTATCGAGTCTTTGGTACCCACTTTAGAATGGGTTCTCTCTGATTAGCAGAAAACAATTTAAGCTTAGAATGTGTCAAAATTGATTTTTGTCCTCAATCATCCATTATCGTACATTTAGGCAACCAACTTTGTTTGGAATTACCCGATTTAATCATTGACCTAGGAACACATTTCAGATTGATTGGACATGGATAACTTGTTTCAGCTCGAGTGAATGTGTGTCTAGGTTTACTAGATTGAAAGATCTTCTCTTTATCCAGTCGCATAAAGCGATTTTCCGAATGAACTTTGACCGGATATTTCATGTAGGAATACAAGGCTATAACATTGTAAGCATGTATAGTTGGTCAATTCATACGAGAAGACTCACACAATTCACTTTAAAATGATGAATTTTGGTGGAATTATGCTTAGTAAAATGATGAACATTTTTGAAAGTGTAAGCAGTTCCATATCTATCAATCTTAAAAGAATGAGGGGTATTTTTGGAAATTTCAGAATTTCATTTGCTTGAGCTTGGAACTTTTTCTTTAGAAGCTTCCTTTTTAATACGAGTACGAGAAAGAAGATCTTTAACATTTTTGTTCTTCATTTTGGAAGAAAATGTCGATTTTCCTTTCCCCTTCATAATTTTCTTTTGTTCCTTAACACTTTTAAGTGCTTTGCTTTTACTAACCACTTCAGCTCCATTCAAAGTTGACTTAGAAATTTTAGCAAAACCAATGTTAGTTTTCGGAATATGAGATTCCGTTTGTGTTCCCTTATCATGTTTAACAGAAGATATTTCTATAGAAAAATCATTTAAGACATGTAAGAGCGGAGAATTTTTTAAATAAAAAATCTCCTCTATAAGCTTTTTCTTTTATATTCGGAAACCTACTCTTTCTAATTCCACCAGATGCGTTCAATTCGGCTATTTTACTAGCAACTTATGGAATTTCTCAACACAGGATATGTTTATAAAACTGTAAAATATTTTTATCATTGGACGCTAAGTCTATAGAGGAACTTTGGTTTTTTTGACCTTTTTCCGCAAGATTGTCCTCTAAATTTTTAATTTTAGAGTCAAATTCAATGCGTTCCTCAAATAGAAAATTGTATTTGTTTAAGTTTTTAATGCGTTCACGTTCACAATTTTGTAGACTAGTTGTCAATTCGTGAATTTGCATTTTGAACTTTTCTATCTGAGTTCAAAAATTAGTGATTTTCTCATGCGCGTCATGTAAGTGATGTGCAAGATAACCTCCTTCACTTAAACTCCTAACTAAGATTTCATGATTATTTGCTAATCTACTTTCTAACTCAGTTATAGTCTTATCGTGACTTGTAAGTTGAGTTAGTTCTTGCTTAGAGGAATCTAGGTTCTTGATTGGTTCACAAACGTTAGTTTCAGAAGTAACTAATCTTCTAGACTAGAAATAGTTTCTAGTGCACTAGCTAACTTAGTTTCTAACGCTTGGTTAGTCTTACGTTCGTATTTAAGTCCATGACGCATGGTTTTATATCTTTCTTTATAGAAAGAAAAGTTTCATTAAATCACTGTCGTTAAAGATCATCCCAGAAGTCGCGGTAGTAGACTCCATAATAATAATAATTGTTTTTAAATTTAATATAGTTGGATATTTGATCGTTGACGCGTTGTGTAGATTTGAAAATTTTGGCTTTTGAAAAATTCAGTATCAAAAACATTTGGTGTGACGTGAAAAATTGTGAAGTTTCAAAAATTTTAGGTGATGAACACGTTTTGGTGTGAAGCGAAAAGTTTTGAAATGATGTCGAAGACTTCAAAATTTTTTACCAAAACTTTTTTCTATAATGTGCCAATAAATATTTTGAGTTCGAAAATTAATTGTCGGTGTATGTGGGTTGTTACGAAAATTAGAATTTTCAAAATGATTTTCGAATTTTTTGCGAAACGATTTTCGAAATGTTTTGCGAAACGATTTGTGAAACAATTTTTCGCGCAGTTTTCGATCCTAAACACAAAAATCGTCCAAATTAAGCTTGGGTAATGATCGAAACACATATATCGTAAATCCTAAATACTAGATTAAACATCTAAACACCAAAACATATCAAAATTTTGGAAAATTTTGATGAATATCACGAAGAACTCGCGATGAACGTTCGAAAAATTTTCGAAGATTTTGGATATAATCTTAACGTGTTTGGCTCTGATACCAAGTGAAAAGCCTGGTATATTGAACTAATAATAATTTAATTGATTTTCCACGTTTGAAGATTGGAAGAATGAAGATCGACGTAAGGTGTGTGCCCGTTCTTGAGGGTCTTGGGCGTTTCCTCTCAAATTGATAAATTCCTATTAACTTCACACATAAGACACACCGTACTATGTGTGTAATATTTTAGTATTTATACTACATAGTTTGATATATACCGCATAGTTTGATATATAATTTACTTGGCTCTAACTAACCCAATTACACTAAACTAATTAGTGGGCTTACTCTAATTTAGCCAACACTAATTAATTAAATTACAAGACTAAGATAACATTATTAATTGAACACAATAAAATAATCCTAACAACGATCTATTGACATTACGTAAAACTCGGGTATTTGTCACTGGTCTGAAACCACAATTATGTTTTAATAACATAATATAATACAAAAGTTAAATTGTCTGGGTCAGTGGACCGCCCAAGCCCCCTATGTAGGTCCGTCGCTGGTTATCATACGAGGACGTACGTCGATGCTCTGGTGGATGTTCACCGGCTTTTATTGGGATCCCAATGGAGGCCAATGTACTCATTAATGGAGTCTTTTCCGTAGGCTTAGCAAAACAAGAGCAGATTGTTGGTTATGTGTAGGCGATTACAACGAGATCCTATATAATAGTGAGAAGTTGGGAGGACGAATTCGGTCGGCTCGCCAAATTAAAGACTTTTGGACAACCCTTGATGCATGCAATTTGCATGATCTTGGGTTTACAGATATGTCATTCAAATGGAGCAACAACCCTATTTATCTTAATATTATCAACGAAAGACTAGACTGGGTGTGAGCTATAACAATGTGGAGTAATTTATTTCCCGTATCTCAAGTTCGAAATGTGCAATGGCTTGTTCTGGACATTTGGCTATCGTCATCATTCCTTTACCGAATGATGTGTCGAGTTCACATGGTAGAAGGTCCTTCCGGTTTGATGCAAAGTGGATAAACAATGAAGCATCCACTGAAATTATCCGATCAAGCTGGTCTCCATTTTTTGACTTCTGAAAATGCTTCTCTTGCCGGAAAACTTACGAACCATTATGATAACCTTCAAAAGTTGAGTTGTGCAATATATTAAATTTCGGGCAGAAATGGACGCGCTCATAGATACCCTTAACTCGTTAACTTCTCGTGTGGTGACAGAATAAACAAGAGAGAAGGGGAAGGTGGCTCAAAGAAACTTAACGAGATATTTTACCTAGAAGTTTATTGGAAGCAAAGAAGCAAATTGGAATGGTTACGGAAGAGACTACAAAACCAAGTTTTTCCACTGCAAGGCTTCTACAAGGAAAGCTCATAACGCAATCACACGACTATACGGCAGCAACAACGTCTTGTATGATAACCCGAGTGACATTTAAGGTGAGGTGAGTGGCTCCTGCAACCCGTCGGCAACCATGATAGATAGAGATGCTAATAGAATAATCCTCAAGTTAAGGAAGAGATGAATGAGTCACTCCTGCAGCGCTACAAAAAAGAGGAGGTAAAGGAAGCCTTGTCAAGTATGTTCCCGTATAAAACATCTGATCCAGAATGTTTCTCACATATCTTCTATCAGAAATATTGGGATACATTGGGTAATGATGGCAACAAGGTGAGTCTGAAGCAGGGTTTTCAAGACTCCAAATCCGCTCGATTAGTTTGTAATGGATCCGGGACCTGCCCCGCCCCTCTCCAAGAAACACATGCCTAGCCCCACTCCAAACCCCGAGTAAGTCGAGTATGCCCTGTCAAATCCACTTCATCCTCAAGCTATTGTTTTATGTTTAGATTCTCATATTTATATATCAATATAAATATACTTATATGTAGAGAAATTTTATAATGCTCACTTATGTGAGTGGCATATGGGAGCACATGTTATTGTTGGCTTTGGAATGAATTTTATTGGTTATTTTGTGATTTTCTTTTGGGGCAGAGGTGAAGATGAGGGTTGCTGCCGTTTTTTCGTTCCCAGCTCAAGTTCTCATTTCATTCTATGTTCTTCTAAATTGTTTACAACTCTCAAACATAAAACTAGTAAGGCCTACATGGGCCAAGACAAAATAGGCTCAATAACACAAAATATAAAGCCTAATGTTAAAAATATTAATTTCAACACTCCCCTTCATATTTTTACATTGCATAGCCAATAATTCCCGAAGGTAAACAAGCTTATCGCTCGGGAGTGCTTTGGTGAAAATGTCCGCCAATCGGTCTCCGGTCTTCACATACTTGATATCGATCTCTTCGTCTTCAATCACCTCTCCAATATAATGATGCTTGAGATTAATGTGCTTCGTTCGACTATGAAACAACGAGTTCTTCGACATCGCAATCGCCGACTTATTGTCACAAAAGAGAACCGCCGGCATATCTTGCTTCTCTCCGATATCTTCTAAATTTTCCTCAACCAAACCACTTGCTTGGTTGCTTCACTTGCCGATACAGATTTGGCTTCGACCGAAGGATGAGCTACCTTCTCTTGGTTCTTTGACGCACAACTAAACACTCCGGACCCGAGTGTAAATGTATATCCGGAAGTACACTTCATCCATACTCCCGGCCCAATCACTATCACAAAACCCAAACAACTCCGTACTTTCTTTTCCATTTCACTCATACATAAAACCCAAACTTTTGGTACATTGAATGTACCTCGACACTCTTTTGGCAACTCCAAAATGTGCTTTGCTTGGTCGATGCATAAACCGAGATAACAATCCCGAAGCATACATGATGTCGGGCCTTGTAGTGGTGAGATACAACAAACACCCCACAAGACTCGTATATTGTGTTGCATCGGAATCACCACTACCATCCTCTTTCACCAATTTTTCATTCACCAACAACGGAGTCGTAACCGGATTAAACTCCTACATCTTGAACTTCACACGAATATTTTGCACAACCCCATCTCCTCTTTAACCAACTTCAATTCCCAAAAGTAGTGCAACCAGCCCAAATCATTTATCTCATATTTTCTCAACATTGTCATTCTTGAACTCAAGCATCATCTTCTCATCATTTCCCGTAAAAATCAAATCATCAACGTAAAGAGAAACGAGAAGCATAGAATCGGTACCTTGCTTGAGATAAAGCGTCGGCTCACTTGGGCTCCTCTTGAATCCTCTGCCGAAGAAGTATGCATCAATATTTCCGTACCACGCATGTAGGGCTTGCTTTAATCCATAGAAAACTTTCTTCAATTTGTATATTTTCTCTTCTTCACCTTCCGCCTCAAAAGTGGTTGCTTTACATACACCTCTTCTTTCAACAATCCGTTCAAGAACGCCGACTTCACATCAAGTTGGTAAAATTTCCCACCTTTGTGTGCCGCCAAAGCAATCAACAACCGAATGGTCTCATGACTTTGGCGCAAATGTCTCATGATAATCAATACTGGGTTGTTGAGAGTACCCTTTCGCCACCAATCGTGCCTTGTACTTTTGCACCGAACCATCCAGGTTAGTCTTCGTCTTGTATATCCACTACAACCCAATCAACGTCATTCTCCTTTGGCTTCTCAACCAAGTCTCATGTCTCATTTTTCTCTATCATTTTTATCTCCTCTTCCATCGCATTTCTCCATACATCTTCACCAATAGCTTGCTCAAAGCTCCCCGGCTCAACAACAATAAAAATACACCTTCAATAAACTTCACTTAGACGCCTCATTCTTACCGGTGTCGAGCTTGGAGATGATGAACTCGACCCGATATTATTTGTCAGAGATGATGGCCATTCATCTTCAACATCATGCCCACTACCACTTGGCTCTTCATGTGCATCACCTTGAATTGGAAATGACACACTTACAACTCCTTTCTCTTTTCAATCCCAAGTGTCCTCATTAAAAATCACATATCGGCTCTCTATCACTTTGTTTCTCTTCAAGCTAAAGAGTCGATTCCCCTTCGATTTTATATTATAGCCAACAAGACGTACTTCTGTTCAAGCTTATGCCTCATTTCTTTCGGAACATGAGCATAGAAAATGGATCCGAACACCTTCAAGTCATTCACCGATGGCTTTTTGCCTCCTTACCAAGCTTAAAAAAGGAGTATTGTTCTCAACCGCCTTCGTCGGACACCAATTTAATAAGTAAACCGCCGTGTACGTTGCTTCGGCCCAAAATGTCAACGGTAGCCTCTTCTCTTTCATCATCGTTCTCGCCATTTCAAAAATGGTCCTATTCTTCCTCTTGGCCATCCCATTTTGCTCCAGTGTAAAGCCAATCGTCAATTACCTCTCTAGGCCAATATTTTCACAAAACTTCTCAAACTCCTTAGAGTTATACTCGCCACCTCTATCGCTTCTTAAATTCTTATCAGTCGTCCACTTTGTGTCTTCACCATTTTTTAAATTTTTTGAAGACATAAAGTTCTTCCGACTTTTCCTCAAAAAATAAACCTAACACGTTGTAACATAATATATATATATATATATATATTATGTAACTATTATTCGGGGCGGGTCTTGGGGCTCGATTGGCTAAACCAAAGACCCACCCCAGACACCATCGGGTTATGTCCTTTGAGACACGTAACCCGCCCCATTATCTGAATAGTGAAAAATTACCCGCCGCAATAGGGTCTAGTCCGAGTCTGGACGGGTCCCATTGTCATCCCTATGTGATGATACTACTCGTTGCATCTTCATTTTCCTGGTCACTGTATATCATCCTCAATTTTGAAGACAAATGACCGTGAAACTTTAACTCAAGTTCAACTAATTAGCCTTTGCAACGTTAATTATCGCATCGTCTCAAAATACGAATGTTATTTATCGCATAGCCTCAAAATGTGCTTAAGCACGTTATGAAACATATTGTCTCTAAGACACAAGTCCGCTTTTATTCCTAATCGACTTATTGCTGATAGTGTCCTATTGAGATTGAACAAGAGCTTAAGTAGAGGCGAAGAGGTAAATTGGGTTTTATTCTCTTGAACAAGACATGAGCAAAGTGTATGACTTGGTGGAATGTCTTTCCTCAACGAGGTAATGCGTTAACTTGGCTTTCATGCTGTTTATTCCTCTAATCATGTGTTGCATATCATATGTTTCCTACGATTGTATACTTAAGGGAACTTGTTAGGTAATCAGGGACCATCTCGAGGACCCTTTATCACCTTACCCATTTCAATTTTCTACGGAGTCGATTTGTAGTTTTCTACAGGTGCCGAGCGATCTGGATCTTTGGGCAGCTTTTCCATACGTAGAGGAGCACCACAATCTCACATTATCTCTTCGCCGATGACACGATCATTTTTTGTCTGGCGCGAGAGAAAAGTGCGACACTGCATCCAGTCTTGGAGGAGTGGTCTCATAGGAGCAAACTAGCCTCGATATGTCTTCAGGCAACTTCTCGTCGAACGTATGCGGCCGGAAAAGGAGCCTTGCTTCCAAATTATTGGCATATCACGAACAACTAGGCATAATATGTATCTATGTCTACCATCTATCTTGGGGCGCAAATAAGAAATAAATATTCTCATATATTATTGATCTCGTTTGGAGTAGAGTTACTATATCAAGGCGCAATAAGGGATGGCTCGAAATTTACTATCTCCAGTCGCTTGTGAAATTATCATAAAATAGGCAATTTGGGGATTCACACTTATGGTATGAATTGCTTTTACTACCATCTGGCGAAAGGCATGATTTTGAAGGACCTCGTTTGATAAATACAAAATGCATTGGGTGGCTTGGATGAAACTAATGGTCACAAGACGCGGGTGGAGTTAGCTTCAGAGATATGAAACTCTTCAATCTACATTTATTTGAAAAAAAAGTAGGATGACCAATGAATCAACCGAACTCCTTTCTTGGTCAAGTATTTAAAGCATAATATTATTCAAATGTGTCATTCGACTGTTGGATTTTTAATTAAATATGGCTTGAATGAGATTTGGGCTTCTTGGGAAAAGATGAAAATAAATGGAAAAAATAATTGTCCCACATTGGTTGGAACAAGTGGATGTAAGCACCTTATATATGGTTGTGTTTTTGTATAGTCTAAAAATACTAGGCATCATTATACATGACACATGTCGCTCACGTGCGCACGTAAGGGGGTCCAAATCCAGCCGACTTGTGTGCGAGCGCGCGACCTGCGCACACGAATGCCGGACCGAAAACTCTATTAACTCCGGTCCGAATGCCTCTGCCACATAGAAAACTATCACGGTTCCTGCTTCGAAGATTGCTGCCATGACAGTCATGGTTCAACCGATTGTCATGCCTCCCGCCAGCCATATGGAGAAGACGGAAAAATTATCCGAGACAGCATCGACGTCATACGTTGGCAACAAAAGATGTTTTTCTACTTGACGACAATAAATCTGCGAGGTTCCTCACCGAAGTTGCGCCAATAATTCCCGAAGGTGATGTTAAGATCGAAACTCAGTCTGCGGTTGGTGCATGGAAACATGCAGATTTCTTATGCCGTAATTATATTCTTAATGCGATTCACGATACATTATATAATGTATATTGTGGTGTGAATATGACTAAGGAATTATGAGAATCATTGGACCATACATATATATCAGAGGATGTCGGCTCAAAGAAATTTGTTGTCGGACGGTTTTTTGATTATAAAATGGTTGATTCAAAGACTGTTATCAGTTAAGTGCAGGAAATTCAGTTGATCCTGCATGAGATCCATGCCGAAAAAGATGACGTTGAGTGAATCCTTTCAAGTGGCTGCAGTCATTGAAAAGTTGCCACCGGGGTGAAGGACTTTAAAAACTATCTCAAGCATAAACGCAAGCAGATGTCCTTAGAAGACTTCATTGTTAGACTTCGAATTGAAGAAGACAACAGAAAGTCCGAAAGGAAGCTCTCAAGGTCCGAGAAGCCAAAGTCAACATGACCGAACACGGTCAAGGACACTGCTCGAAAACAAGCATGCTGAAAAATGAAAAAAGAAGTTCAGACCAACGGTGGTGTCTCTAAGCCGAAGTATAAATTGAAAGAGAAGTGCTTTAACTGCAACAAAATCGGGGATAATTCATCCCAATGCCAATTCCCAAGAAGAAACTCGAAGCCAACATGGTAAAAGACATCACTCAGGACATTGAAGAAATAAGCCTTGTTGCGGTTGTTTCGTTCGAAAATCGCTTTATCGCAAACAGTACCGTCGAAGAACTTTAGTTTTCGTTAAATTTTTATTCGATCGAAAACTCAACGGCGAAACCCTTGTGTTTTCGATAAGTTTTTATTCGATCGTAAAACTCAGTGGCGAAAACTTTAGTTTTTCGATTAAATTTTATCCGATCGCAAAAACATGCGGCAAAAACTTTAGTTTTTCGATAGACTTTTATTCGATCGCAAAACTATGCGGCAAAAAACTGAAGTTTTTCGAAAAGATTTATTCGATCGCAAAACTACGCGGCGAAAACTTTAGTTTTAGATACATTTTTATTCGATCGGAAAACTAAGTGACTAAAAGCTAAAGGTTTTCGTTAAGTTGTTATTTGATCGCAAATCTCAGCGACGGAAACCATGAGTTTTTTATAAGATTTTATTCGACCGTGATACTTAGCGTTCGAATAAAGTTTCGTTTGAATAAAAACACGCTGCAAACAGTATAAACATTAAACACTTGGAAAAATTTTCAAAATCTTTTCAAAGTCATACGTTATACAAATAAAAACTATTTGCGCGTCAACAAAATTTGAATTACTCAATACTAACAATTGCTTACTATAATTTGCATTTGAATCTTACAATCTAATGATTTTTATTCATTTTTTTTTCCAGAGATGGCTCATCAAGAATACTCGTACATCTATCCGTCCGAAGCTTGGCTAACTGTCCACGACAACAACTATCAGCTGGACTTAACAACCTTCTGATGCCCTGATGGAGTCATCATCTCCATTCTAAAAAGCCAGCCCTCACAATGACTGCATCGGTCCAGATGGTGTATCTGCAGCAATTCTGGGGATGCATGTAGAGCCATGTTGTGGGTGATGACGTGTCCTACACAACAAAAATCAACCAGAAGCACGTCATCATCGAAAAGAATCTTCTGGCCTTAGTTCTCGATCTACCGCATCACGACGTCTGCGATCTCCTACCCACAAATGCTGAGACAATTGCATATATGCTTCGGATGGGATACAATGCACCGCTAACAAAACTCGCAAATTTTCAGAACAACGGGATCCTCACCCGTGGAGGACCTTGTTCGGAATCATCGACAAGTCTATCTCTCCGAAGCACTTGGGATTTGATAAGGCAAACGGGAACTACAGATCTTCCACGGAGTCGTCTTCTCCAAAAAATAAGACGTGGCCCAGCTCATGTAGACTTGGAGGACCAAATGCGTCAACGGGAAACCAAATCGAAGGCCAAGTTCATGCCTTACGTCCGCTGGTTCCCGTTGTCGATCTCTCACTTGATGGAAGTACATTCGGAGATTCTCCGCCTACCACATGTCGGAGGATACACACAATCGAGGCTGCGGTTTTTCCACAATCCGAAGGCATCGGATCTGGCACTCCAACCCATGGTGATCCCGTTGGAGCTCCTACGTCTGTCATACCCTATCGATGAAGCCTATCAAGATTACTGCCAGAATAATTCTATCACGGATGCCATGGTTCGGTCCACCGACCCCGCTCTGATGCCTATCCGACAAGAACCATCTGTGGAGACTCAAGAGCCCGAAGCTGAGGTTCAGGTGCATGAGGCAGCGGTCATTGAGCCCGAGGGAGCAGCCCGTGTACCCACACTTCCGACAGTTGACTCTCCTAAAGCCACTGCTTACGACGAGGATTGTAGATTATTAAGAAGGGCCGCCGACAACGATCTTCTGTCCCGTCTGCATCTCCATCCACTATAACGGCTTCGGATTTACTTCATCCACCACCACCGGTCCTCAAGACTACACAGGTTCCCACCGAACATGTCTCAACATCCATAGAGATGATTCCTACGGTTTCATCTCAAGGATTAGATGAAAGTCTCGTTGGTTTACCGATATCCTCGGAAACAATAACGGGCCAACCCACCGAAGTCCTTTCATAGGCGGCACGTCAGTAATATTTTCTTACGTTGTGATAGTGTAGCGCCTCTCTGACCTAACTCCGGAGGTATCACAATTCCTGACGGAGAAGAGATTAGAAGCTGCTCTTTCCACAGCTCTCAACACTTTCGAAGACCGAATGATGGAAGAGTTTTCCACGCCATCGAGACTTCCGACGGGATACCGGAAAAGCATTAGTCTCTGAGGCCGCTCCATCCGAACCCCTTTCCTACCACCACTAACCACCACCATACACACTCCAATCCAACCCATATTAACCACCCCAGTACAATCTTCTTCCCTTATCAACCCATACAACATACTCATCACCCAGCTTCACGATATCTTAATTTCTCGCCTACTAGCCCTCGAGACAAGGACCCCTGCAGATGACCCGGAGCCGCCTGCTCAAACATGCTGCCAAGAAGAAAGCTCCCGCACAAAGAGAAGACATGACAATCCTGAAGATCATGATCGCCATGAGGGGGAGAAAAGGCAGAAGACCAGCAAAAGCGGATGTTGTCAAGGACGAGAAAAGACATCCTCAACACGTGAAGCTGGAGGATCGTCATCCAACCCACCAATCACACAACCCAATACCCGCCAATAAACAACCACCACATCCCATACCCACACAACACCTCCGGCTCCCAAAAGTCCAAACATGTTCCCAACCTCCGTGCTCAAGGATCAACCTGAAGCAACAGTCAACTATGATCCACACGCCATCGTAGACGACTACATTCTGAGCGAGCAGTGGCTGACACATTGGAAACCAGACGAAGCAGCTCAAGCTCGCCTCTCCAACGTCAAATACTTCTTACAACAAGCTTCGGTCGATTTAGTTCTGCTTGAAGACGAGGAACTTCAAGAAGGCGAAGACTACAATACCGAACTCCCGGAGTTGCCAGAGATGATTAGACACCGCGCAGACACCCCTCCTTGTCTTTCAAAGGGGACTGTCTAAGTCGAGACGCCTTGGGAGAACGTTCAGATTGAAGTGCCCTTCCTTGAAGACATAAGAAAGCAGATCTGGAGAGCACCAAGCCGTATTAAAAAGCTGAACGAGCTTAATCTACGGAGGATTTCTCATTACGGAAGACGATGGTACACATCTTCAGGCTTACTTACCTTGGTCCGGATCGAAGTGGCATCCCAACAGACTAACTCAGAAGAAACTTCAGGCACAAGTCACCGATGTTCCAACTAGTGGGTGTATAATGCACGATTGGACTTATCCAACTCCGATGTACCTCATAGAGCGAGCGGATGTCAATCACTCGAGAAGAGATAGACGAAAGATATCTACCTTTCCTTCCACCAGACAAAGTCTTGCATATGTTTCAGATGTAAAAGAAGAAATACCAGACACCTGATCGATACATCAAGAAGAAAGGGCTCGAGGGAATACGGTAGATTAAATTTCATACCGCACACGACCTTCAGATCGCTGTGGAACATAAAAAGAAGATGGTCAACATGGAATCGCCATTCATGAAAGGTTTCCCGCTCAACGACTTTCCGGAGAACTACATATTCAAGAAGTTATGCCTCGCCACAACTTATTGGAATCTAGTCATTGGAAAGACGAGAGCGATGATGAAGTCTGAGGTACATAAGTTCTGCGACGGAACATTGAAGCTTATTAGAAAGAACATTGAAAGGAGATTGGTGGAGATCGATGAAGACACGATCTCCGAGGACCTTGGAGAAGAAGAAGCTCCGCTCCTAAATGAGCTTCTCAACGCAATTAACAAACGGTTGGAGTTGAGGAATGATGTCCGACACTACGAGACAGCATTCGGATTGAGGAAGTCCTTCTACGCCGACAAGCATAAACAGAGCTCAAGAGCAAACGAGCACAAAGTGGGAGAT